>CM056385.1:52748496-53124784 GCA_029718625.1 Synaphobranchus kaupii
GTATGGACTGATACTGGTGTGGGTTTGGGAGACTGCATTAAGTTATCATGAGCTATAGCCTACGGGGCAAACTGGGTAAAGACAGCAGCGGAACTGAAGGAAAACGGTTGCTCTTCTGTGGAAGCAGCTCACAAATGTGCTATCCACACAGGAGGATACATCCAAAATACATCTTGGTTTGGAAACCTATTAGGATGCTCCAAGCAGCTAGTTTTCTATTCAATTTTACTCCTTGAAGAAATTAGTTATACAAATTTGTATTAAACTTTTGTTGAATAGATGAATTAATTGTTCAGTAAAATGCTTCAGGGCCTTGGAAGGTTCATTGAAAGGCTGATTAAGCTTCATTGGGACAGCTGCCCTAGATTAGAGTAACAGACGAAAATGTTAAATGATCTCTCTGTGGCTGTTAAATCAAAAATGAAAGTCCAGCATAAGGTTTTTTTTTGTAAGAAATTTTAAGTAGATTCCCTGCCATAAGTATGTCCCAAATTAATTCCTGACCATGCAAACTCAGAGGCATGTGACTTGTTTCAGTGCTTATCCTCAATAGCTGCATTTTCACAGATGCTCTAATGGCAGGTGAGCTAGTTTGTGCCAGTGCTTCTTGCTGTTCCACAGACTTTGGGGGTGCTTAAGTCATTGGCCGTGTCCGAATCAGCACTCTTCCACACTGTTGAGTAGCCTTGGTGAGTAGATAGGCCGAGAAAGTCGTAGAGTATGCAAAATTTTTTCAAACCCGGATGACACACTTACTTCTGAGTACATTCAGGAGCACACTTTTCAAGAAGTACGCAAACATTTTGGTCACATAAATATGACGTGAAGCTTCATTTTAAAATAATGAGCAGCTTCGCTGACGTTTTCCTTCAAATACAACAAAAACAACACGTGACATGGCAGCGCAAGAGTGGGTCGCAGGGTTGCCAGATCTTGTAAGACTTTCCAGCCAAATGGCAACTCAAAACTAGCCCAAATTATAGGCAATTTTTAACCAAAACCAATGTATTTTAAATATAAATCATCATGTTTTTATTTTTTAAAATAAGTGCGTGCTTTGCGACTTCTCATTTCTACCCATGACTGCACTTTGAAAGTATCAATTTAGCTGCAAAACCGCAGACATGGCAACACTGGTGGGACGTTTTATGACCTGCTTACGACACTTCCACAGTGCGGTTTGGAAATAGTGTGACGGATATTTTTCGCGGACTGCTAAACAGTGCACATTAAACAGCACACTTCTGCCAGTGCACTGTACGCAGGAGACAGGGCGCAGTAGATAGGGCTCTGATTCAGACACAGTGCACTGTACGCAGGAGACAGGGCGCAGTAGATAGGGCTCTGATTCAGACACTGTGCACTGTACGCAGGAGACAGGGCGCAGTAGATAGGGCTCTGATTCAGACACAGTGCACTGTACGCAGGAGACAGGGAGCAGTAGATAGGGCTCTGATTCAGACACAGTGCACTGTACGCAGGAGACAGGGCGCAGTAGATAGGGCTCTGATTCAGACACAGTGCACTGTACGCAGGAGACAGGGCGCAGTAGATAGGGCTCTGATTCAGACACAGTGCACTGTACGCAGGAGACAGGGCGCAGTAGATAGGGCTCTGATTCAGACACAGTGCACTGTACGCAGGAGACAGGGCACAGTAGATAGGGCTCTGATTCAGACACAGTGCACTGTACGCAGGAGACAGGGCGCAGTAGACAGGGCTCGGATTCAGACACAGTGCACTGTACGCAGGAGACAGGGCGCAGTAGATAGGGCTCTGATTCAGACACAGTGCACTGTACGCAGGAGACAGGGCGCAGTAGATAGGGCTCTGATTCAGACACAGTGCACTGTACGCAGGAGACAGGGCGCAGTAGATAGGGCTCTGATTCAGACACAGTGCACTGTACGCAGGAGACAGGGCGCAGTAGATAGGGCTCTGATTCAGACACAGTGCACTGTACGCAGGAGACAGGGCGCAGTAGATAGGGCTCTGATTCAGACACAGTGCACTGTACACAGGAGACAGGGCGCAGTAGATAGCGCTGATTCGGACACAGTGCACTGTACGCAGGAGACAGGGCGCAGTAGATAGCGCTGATTCGGACACAGTGCACTGTACGCAGGAGACAGGGCGCAGTAGATAGCGCTGATTCAGACACAGTGCACTGTACGCAGGAGACAGGGCGCAGTAGATAGGGCTCTGATTCGGACACAGTGCACTGTACACAGGAGACAGGGCGCAGTAGATAGGGCTCTGATTCAGACACAGTGCACTGTACGCAGGAGACAGGGTGCAGTAGATAGGGCTCTGATTCAGACACAGTGCACTGTACGCAGGAGACAGGGTGCAGTAGATAGGGCTCTGATTCGGACACAGCGCACTGTACGCAGGAGACAGGGCGCAGTAGATAGGGCTCTGATTCAGACACAGTGCACTGTACGCAGGAGACAGGTCGCAGTAGACAGGGCTCGGATTCAGACACAGTGCACTGTACGCAGGAGACAGGGCGCAGTAGATAGGGCTTTGATTCAGACACAGTGCACTGTACGCAGGAGACAGGGCACAGTAGATAGGGCTTTGATTCAGACACAGTGCACTGTACGCAGGAGACAGGGCGCAGTAGATAGCGCTGATTCAGACACAGTGCACTGTACGCAGGAGACAGGGCGCAGTAGATAGGGCTCTGATTCGGACACAGTGCACTGTACACAGGAGACAGGGCGCAGTAGATAGGGCTCTGATTCAGACACAGTGCACTGTACGCAGGAGACAGGGCGCAGTAGATAGGGCTCTGATTCAGACACAGTGCACTGTATGCAGGAGACAGGGCGCAGTAGATAGGGCTCTGATTCGGACACAGCGCACTGTACGCAGGAGACAGGGCGCAGTAGATAGGGCTCTGATTCAGACACAGTGCACTGTACGCAGGAGACAGGGCGCAGTAGATAGGGCTCTGATTCAGACACAGTGCACTGTATGCAGGAGACAGGGCGCAGTAGATAGGGCTCTGATTCAGACACAGTGCACTGTACGCAGGAGACAGGGCGCAGTAGATAGGGCTTTGATTCAGACACAGTGCACTGTACGCAGGAGACAGGGCACAGTAGATAGGGCTTTGATTCAGACACAGTGCACTGTACGCAGGAGACAGGGCGCAGTAGATAGGGCTCTGATTCAGACACAGTGCACTGTACGCAGGAGACAGGGCGCAGTAGATAGGGCTCTGATTCAGACACAGTGCACTGTACGCAGGAGACAGGGCGCAGTAGATAGGGCTCTGATTCAGACACAGTACGCTGTACGCAGGAGACAGGGCACAGTAGATAGGGCTCTGATTCAGACACAGTGCACTGTACGCAGGAGACAGGGTGCAGTAGATAGGGCTCGGATTCAGACACAGTGCGCTGTACGCAGGAGACAGGGCGCAGTAGATAGGGCTCTGATTCAGACACAGTGCACTGTACGCAGGAGACAGGGCGCAGTAGATAGGGCTCTGATTCAGACACAGTGCACTGTACGCAGGAGACAGGGCGCAGTAGATAGGGCTCTGATTCAGACACAGTGCACTGTACGCAGGAGACAGGGCGCAGTAGATAGGGCTCTGATTCAGACACAGTGCACTGTACGCAGGAGACAGGGCGCAGTAGATAGGGCTCTGATTCAGACACAGTGCACTGTACGCAGGAGACAGGGCGCAGTAGATAGGGCTCTGATTCGGACACAGTGCACTGTACGCAGGAGACAGGGCACAGTAGATAGGGCTCTGATTCAGACACAGTGCACTGTACGCAGGAGACAGGGCGCAGTAGATAGGGCTCTGATTCAGACACAGTGCACTGTACGCAGGAGACAGGGCGCAGTAGATAGCGCTCTGATTCGGACACAGTGCACTGTACGCAGGAGACAGGGCGCAGTAGATAGGGCTCTGATTCAGACACAGTGCACTGTACGCAGGAGACAGGGCGCAGTAGATAGGGCTCTGATTCAGACACAGACATTGTCTCAAGGCCCTTCTAATTCCCTTAGTCCTCATTGAGTCAGCTGGGGTTAAAGTGGTGCAGCTTCAGTGGGGTTATCACAGGTTGCTTGTTAGAAAGTTAGTGGTTATCTTGTTATAGGAGTATGATCTTAACACCAACAATGCACACACAATGTGCAGTCATTGCTGTGAAGCTTCGGGTCAGAACTTGCACGATGTTTGGGCTTGGCCTGGCTGTGGACATGCAGCTACTGTGTCACTGCACACATTCTGATCTCTAATTATTACATAAACACAATTAATTATATAATTATAGATCAATTATAAATCTGTTAGCACAATTTCATATTGCAATGTGGTGACATTGAACACTTTATGCGCTCTCCATTTGCGAGGATTGATTTATATAGTGCTTTATGAGATTTGGGAATATCTTGGGGGATCATTGGTTATTTCTCCATACCAAATATTTCAAGATCTTTCAAATTATTTGGTCTGTGCTTGTGGACTGTCACCTTCAATTTGAAAATTCCAATCAGGTTCAAGTCTTGAAATGGTAATCTTAGTTATTTTGCTAGTTTTGGCAATTATTCTTCCCTGGTTTATACTTCTCTTTTCTTCACTAACTTAATACCTTAATTTTACCCACTTTTGTCTGTTTTGTACCATTCTGTTTAATTTTAGCTTTATAACTCCAGATATCAGTGTAACACAAACACCAATAATGGCTTAAATTAAAGCAGACCCTGGTACCATTTATTATCATGCCTTAAATTAAATTATGCTTAATGGCACGTTTTGAAATGCGCTCGTTACACGCACAGCTCTGACAATCGCTCCGAACTGTCTAATGACTAATGTTTATACCTCTTTGGAAAGCTTAGAATGCGTTCTAAAAGGGTGGGGGGGCATGCATGTTGCACAATCACACACACATACAGTAGGCTTTCTTTAATATTGAATCATCACCACAACGATTTTCTGTTGTGAAGCAAAAAAAAAGTTCCTAGATTCAAAAATATGTTTTGTATCTAATTATAGTTCTATAGTTACAGCGCCACCCTTTTACTTTTAAAAGGAACTTCAGTGAGGCAAAGCTATCGTCTGCTTCACTCTACCATTGCAAATCAATTGATGACTTTATGAAACATGATTGGATAGTTGTGGATTATGACGCATTTTTGAGCCCACCCGTGAAGCACTGCCTCGCTAAAGTATCTCAATCATGCATGTTCTTGTGCGCGTTCTCGTCCTGATGATTGACATAATGTCTAACCATTCAGAACACGAGTTCAGCTGCCCAGCAATATATACTCATCTTCACCGCCATTTTCGAGTAGACCATTACTCTGTTACTGTATTAAAGAGAGAGAGAAATGTATTACATTTTTATGGTTCTGGCATTGTCAGTGGTGATTTGTATTGTAAATAGTTGCATTTTCTATCGTGTTGTAGTGTTAATAGCTAGGTATTTGCTAACATTAGTGATTTATGTGTGTTGGCCATGTGTGTTGTTTAAAGGATAGCCTCTTATTTTTTATTGTTGCTACAGGAGACGTTTGCAAGAGATGGCTTTCATTATTTAGGCTACGTAATTTCGACAGGTCTGTTAAAATTCATGTAAAATCGAAGGAGCATGTGAGTGTAACTGTGCAAATTGAGTCTGAGAATGATCATTTTATTGATGAAGGTGCATGCATAACAAAATAATGTTAGTGCGAAAAACCGTGACATTCCTGAGAGGTTGATCGATGCGATTCTCGGGTCGTCGTGAGCTGGCATTTAGGGGAATAACAAGGGTTAAAATTTGGATAACAGAGCAGGGAATTGACTGAGCTACCTTCCCGCAATAATGACGTTCAGATCGCCCTCTGTGTTCTCCGGGATGTCAAATTGCCTATTCGCACTGGACTCTTTGCACTGGACTAGGGGTATTAGGCTACTTGGTGAGTGACGTCATATGATTTAGGAATTATCCCCCGATGTGGCGCATTAGCACGGGATAAACGCAGTCAGTAGGCCTATTTTATGGGGGGCCGTTTAGGCCAAAATTAATAATTGCCTCTCACATACACGTACAGTGACTCTCACATTCACTAGTGAAGCTCTCACACACACTGAAAAAGCTTGTACATAACATCGAAATGCTTGCACACACACCCTAAATCTTCTCATATAAACACAAAGAGCTTGCACATACACGTGCAATGACTCTCACATTCACTAGTGAAGCTCTCACGTACATAACATCTAAATGCTTGCACACACACCCTAAATCTTCTCATATACACACAAAGAGCTCACATATTCACAAGTGAAGCTCTCACTGACACATGAAATCTCTTACATGCACTATGTTCATGCTCTCACACGTTCAAATAATCCTCTTGCATTAACTACTAGACTGCTCACATAAACATACAAAGCATTCGCACATTCACTGTTTGTTCTCACATATTCATATAAACAACACACATACACAGAAAATATTCAGAATTGTGTGTGTGTGTGTGTGTGTGTGTGTGTGTGTGTGTGTGTGTGTGTGTGTGTGTGTGTGTGTGTGTGTGTTATATGAATGTATGAGAACTTATAGTGAATGTGTGAATGCTTTGTGTGAATGTGAGAGGGTTTTCAGTAGTATGTGTGAGACATCTCAGTTGGAAACCGGAAGGTATTTCAGTTGAAACGGAAGGTAGCTAAAATCTAGCGTTCTGATTGGCTTAGCCAAGCACACTGCTTCACTCCACTACCTGATACTGGCTGGCGCTGCCCGCTGGCGACAGTTTTCTGTACGCCGTAATACATTGAGACAACGTTAAAAACTGCGCTAAAAGAATTAAAAACGCTGTATTTTCCACAGTTTTTCAGCTTATAAAAATGCAGAAAAATACCATGTTTGCCTTCCAAAAAAGCAACGCCGCTTTTGTGCCACAAAAACTAGCATTTTGCTTACAATCGAATGAGCTCCGCCAGGTGTTTTGCAGGCTAATTACAATATAGCTTGCAATTTTGGTTGGGAAGAAAACCAGCATGCACAGGGGTAGGCTATCCCAGGACCGAGTTTGGGAATCACTGCTCTCTGAGAATTATAGCCCACCATATGCAAGCTAAAATACTGCAACCTCCTTTGCAATCGCTCCATTTCAGTGGCGCTGCTTAGATCTATGCATCAGGATATTTTAGCTACTGATAATAGCCTACTCATAATTCTTAATCGATTGTTATATTGCATTTTAAAACGTTCTGGAAGTGGGTGTTTTGCTCCACTCGTCGGCTCCACTACGTTCATTAACCAGTTTCGCTGACTTCTGGTCTGACCTTGATCATCATTGATTGGGTCAAGCAATTGCAACCTTGTTTGTTATGAAAAACAACTGGCGGAGCTCATTTGATTGTTAGTAAAACGCTCGTTTTTGTGGCACATAAAATAGCCTACGTTGCTTTTTTGGAAAGAAAACGCGGTACTATTTTAGCGCAGTTTTTTACGTTGTCTCAATGTATTACGGCGTTAAATACAGAAAACTGTCGCCAGCGGGCAGCGCCAGCCATAAGTATCAAGCAGGGGAGTGAAGCAGTGTGATTGGCTAAGCCAATCAGAACGCTAGATTTTAGCCACCTTCCGTTTCAACTGAAATACCGTCCGGTTTTCAACTGAGATGTCTCACACATACTACTGAAAACCCTCTCACATTCACACAAAGCATTCACACATTCACTATAAGTTCTCACACATTCATATAAACAACGCACACACACACACATATATATATATATGAATTCTAAATATTTTCTGTGTATGTGTGTTGTTTATATGAATATGTGAGAACAAATAGTGAATGTGCGAATGCTTTTTATGTTTATGTGAGCGGTCTAGTAGTTAATGCAAGAGGATTATTTGAGCGTGTGAGAGCATGAACATAGTGCGTGTAAGAGATTTCATGTGTCAGTGAGAGCTTCACTAGTGAATATGTGAGCTCTTTGTGTTTATATGAGAA
Source organism: Synaphobranchus kaupii (assembly GCA_029718625.1). Taxonomy (NCBI): domain Eukaryota; kingdom Metazoa; phylum Chordata; class Actinopteri; order Anguilliformes; family Synaphobranchidae; genus Synaphobranchus; species Synaphobranchus kaupii. The sequence continues at coordinate 52,756,474 of CM056385.1, forward strand.
GATGTACAGTGTGTGTGCAAGCATTTAGATGTTATGTACATGCTTTTTCAGTGTGCGTGAGAGCTTCACTAGTGAATGTGAGTCATTCGTATTTACTTATGAAATCCCAGGGATTATCACAGGTATGACTGAAACGTAACATTTCTATAGGCTACTTCCATATTCTCAGTTTTTCCGCACATTTGCACAGTGTATGCAAATTGGTGTGTTGAAGCTGACTACAGAGTCGAATAGGCTACAATTTAGGCTTTCAATTCAGTCACGTTAAATTCAGCAGTAACATTTAAATACTTTTGGTATAAGAATCGCACCCAAAATGTCAGAATTAGCAATAATAATTTCCACCGCATCCTCCATAAATCTCAACTCGGAAAGATGAAGAAAAAAGCGGGGAAAAAACAAGGAATCCTTGCTGGGAAAAAAAATATCACCCCAAATTACTGAGATGGCGATTTACACAGGAATGATGATTATCAGATGATTTTTTTTGCGAAATATGGCAGGTAAATGGGGGATTTTGACTTTTACAAATTACGGAAATGCAGATTCACTCGGGATTAAGATCACAGACGACCTCCAGAAATCACATGAGGTCCCCAGGTAATACTACTCTAGTGGATAGGGCATAACACGATTCAAAATGATCTGAACGAAGCTATTTCAGCTACGGTGCAGGTGGATTTGAGTTTATCTATTGAATATGCATAGGTGATTAAATAATCTGGCTGCTAATAAATGAGTGTGTACATAACTACTTGTCATTTTATTCTACCTGGTGTTATTCATTTGAGAGAAGGCAGCTCAATTTAAATGGTACACCCATAGTGATGAGTTGTCAAGCAATTTAACCCCTTGGCGCGGATGGCAAATTTCACCTATTTATGGGGTGCGCTGTTTAAGGCTTTATAACTCCAGGGGCCCTATCTTACACCCGGCGCAAAGCGGCGCTAACCCAAACGCAAGTGTCTTTGCTATCTTACACCCGGCGCTAGGTCCATAACAACGCCTAGCGCTCACGTCCTTTAACTAGCATCTATTCTTGCGCCATCACAAGTGAACTGGGCGTGCTGGTCTTAAGATGAGGAGTGGCCAGGATTCTTTTTGGCGTATTGCTATCTTGAGCCAGCAGAAAGCGCTTGCGCTAGAACCACCACAAACCTGGTCTAAAGTCATGTCGCAGTTGTTTACATGTTATTTTAACGGCGCATATGGCGTCTACATAGGCGTGTGCACAACGCGCATACCCTCCTGTCTGTTACACACAGGGGCGTGCACAAGCATGACTAAAATATCTAGATCACAATGTGAAATATTATTATTGTGTAGGCTATATCAAAAATGCATAATAATAAAAGGTTCCATAGGTCCACATACCTTTCCCTCAGCGAAGGGAAACGATGCCACATTACATTGCTCTCAGCCCACTCCATCAACATCCAGGCGATGTGCGATGGTACGGGACAATGGCTATCCATTAAAAAGGAGATGATAACACCTATAGCTATCAAGCCTAATGTGCAAATTGTCTTTGCACCTAATGCGTGAATTGTCATTCAATGTAAAACTCGCGTACTGCAATAGACGGACATTTGCGTTCCTAAAATGCGCTTCAGATGTCATTACAATACAGCTCTGTTTATCTAGGAATACAGCCTGTAAGTAGGCTAAATAGAATGGTTTGTGACTGAAAAAAGTTCAAAACCTTGTCCAGTGAATATTGCTTTTATTGTTTTTCAAATAGCCTAGGCTACAGCGAACTCGCTGTGCATAATGTTTTTTCAATAGACTATGGTTAAAAAACTGAGATAAATGTCATCATGTTAACTGAATTGTAGCCTAACCTTAGCTATTCTTCGTCCTTCATATTTTTTTAAATTACAGTGACAAGGTTTCCATACCCTCAGCTTATTAAAACCCCGCTGATTTCACCTGTTATTCCATAACTGAACAAAAGATTTTAAAGAGAACTAAGTGTCTAATTAGAAACGAATTGTTACACAATTAATTTACAATTAATTTTTATTCCATTATCTGCATGTTCGCTTTACAAGAGCAGGTCTGTTTCCCCTGCTGTACATCGCACCTTTCACGGTCTTCCTGGGAAAGTGAATCGTTTTAAAGTATTACGCTACCAGTAAAACAGGTTGGTCACATTTCCATAAGCAGGACATTATAAAACAAGGGAAAATATGCTGAACCAATGGGTTGCCAACCTGACAGATTTGTTGTATTTAGTGTCATCATTAAGGCAAAATAACGTTAGTTATGTTATTAATCAAAATTAGAATGCAGGTAGCCTAATGAACTTCGGATGAAGCTTGAACATGAGTTCATTGCATAATCAAACAAAATTTGTTAAATAAGCAGGCTAATTTGGCGTTTTCTAAGGTGAGAAGGAAGCAATTGGTCGCTTATTCTCAGCTGTTGCAGGTGCTTTTAACGAAATTTAACAGCATATATTTTGTAAACAGCACTGTCAGGAATTACCAGGAACTCATAATACTACTACTACTACTGATCTATATAGCCTATTCCTTGAGCGCACTAAACACGCACGAGCATGTCTGTTTCGCCATCATAAGCAATCCGCCAAGGTGGAAAAGCAGGCTTTTAAAGGGAATGGGATATGACATTTTGATTGGTTTATTGCATGTCACGCCCAAGACACACCTATAATTAATGAAGAGACTAGGTTCAGCCCAGTTGCACCTTGCGCTGTGCTTAGCGCCCAAAAAACACGCCGTTAAAATAGCAAAAGTGGACTTGGACACGCCCTAAATGGACTTAGTGCCATGCGCTTAGACTAAGCGCCAAGATCGCCAAGATAGGACCCAGGTGTGAGCATCACATAAACTTGGTAAATGGCTTAAATGAAACAAGACAGGTGTACCATTTACAATACAAACTTAGATTTGTTTATTTTCATAATTTAAGTCAAAATAAACTGCCACAAATGCAAATAAACTTTGGAAAAAAAATTTAAAAAATGTTTTTATTTTTTATTTTGCTGAGAGCTACATAAGTGAAATCAGTAATATACATTTACTGGATCATTAACTCCATGTCCACAAGTTTAGCAAAATCTGAGGATGATATGCAGAACTACTAAAGGTCTATGATGCAAAATACAGCAGTGTACCCTGTTGTCCATTAGTGTCTCCAAATGGATAAATTGTGCACTGCTGTAAATAAAAAGAATTATGATATATTTAACTACAAGTCAACAGTTTTGGCTCATAAAATTCACTTTTGCATAATTTTCAAGTGGGAATTACTATATTTTCATCAGTATAGGGGGGTAGATATATATGGGTCCAAAACCCCTATGCAAAACATAAAATTATTCATTATTGTATTATAAAGCATAGGCCTATACATTTGCTCCTTCTGATGGCTTAAGATAAAAAACATTGATATCACAGTGTTACATACACCTAAATATGTTGCCTAATCATTCACTCTTGTACCTCAATAAAACATCACTTGTCCCTGTACTCTACAGTATGTATACCTTTGTCCTGGGATTGCATTTTTCTGTATTTTTTTTATTTTTATTTTCCTATTCATAATTTTAACCTTAATCTACGACATATCAGCGCACAGTAAATTGGAATGAGCATTTGTCATGCCCTAAGAGACAATTATATATGCCGTAGCCTATATTATGTACGATTACATGAACATAAAATAGTATTCCACCATCTGCAAAATGCTGCCAAATGTTCTATCTTCAATGAACATCGGTAGCCTACATCAAAAATACATTTAACAATTGCACTACAGTATGTGAAATGCACTCAAAATGCGAAAATAACAATAGGGCTATCAAACATATTGGAAAGACAGTGCTCGAGTCGAAACACGAACGTACATATGTAGCCAGCGAGACCAACGGTACTTTAGATGCAAAAATACTTACATATCGGAAATGTCATGGTTTTTGGCAGCCCTCGTTTATTTCTGCGGTCGTTCTTTTCTTTGGCATCGTTGAGGCACTCTATCGGATTTTCCGTCTTCCTTTCCGGTATTTTGATCTCGCCCGGCTATTATTACTCGCACCTGTTTTGCGTTACCTGCCGGCTATTTAAGCTCCGTGTTTCCTCCATCCGGCGCTTCTGTATTGTATTCGTTTGCTTTCCGAGCCGGTAAGGTATAGGACTAGGCGCTTAAGGAGACCACTTTGCCCCATGTGCCTTTGAGGTAACGTGGGACTTGCTTTTTGTGCAATTAGTTTTTTTTAGAAACTTTTCGTTCGCTTGCACGTTCGGTCTTTCTCCCTGGTTTTCCTTTCTCTGCCTGCCGACTACAAGTTAAGTCTGGCTGTTTCCTGTCCAACTCTCTCTGCCTGCTTTCGTATTGAAAGCGAGAGGTTTCCTTTCCTTATTTTCGTTAATTTTGTTTCTTATCGCCTCTTCGTTTTTCCCTCTCGGTTTATCTCGGTTCATCTCTCGTGTCTACGAGTTATTCGCCCGTTTCCCCGCGGGTCGCTTTTATTTCTCCTCTCTCCAGTCTCCCTTATTTGTTTTTCTCCTGTCGAGAGTGGGAGTTTCGTTTATTTTCTTGTTTTGTTTCCCTTTCATATTATCGGAGTTTCTCCGTCTTGTGGTTCCTATTCGTGGGAACTTTCCAGTTTCCGATAGCCGCGTTTGGTCCTCCGCACCACACACGCCCCTCCCCCTCACAGGAAAAGGGAAACTCCCCTCCATAATGCGTATTCTATAGAGCTTGCGTAATACTAGACCGTTAAAACTAAAACTGCCGTTACACCAGGCTCTAGTAAATTGTTAATGTGTATAGCCGTATAAAGTGTTGTATATTTCTCAAACCGATTGTACCAGACAATAAATGACCACTGAATTTTGAAAGGAACATCTCAATGTGTAAAACCGATGGTAGGATTGTATATTTATTTCATATTTAGTAGCATATATTGCTAGTAGAATACATGGTAGAATGAGACAGTACTTTCACAGTTTATTTTGCATTTGAGTGAGAAGGGCTTTTCACGGCTTTTCTGGCATACGATCAGGCTATTGTTGGGTTTATCGCGTTGCTATGACGTTATTCTAATTTTATATAATGAATAAATATATTTATGAACTCAAACATAGACGCTAGTGTCCACTATGTCAAGCGTGGGTAGGTATAAACTAGGTGGGGGGTTGCTTGTTAAATGGACTTGCTACAGGGAAATAGTGATACTTAGAAACTCCGTATTCAGCAGAAATTGTCACGAACCGTCTACCAATAAAGTTAAAACACAGAGTTTGTGATTTCCACTAATAGTTTGACTGACAAATGTCTCAACAAATGTCTGCAACAAATGTCTCAGTTGAGCAAAGGAGTTAAACCTGTTTTAAATGGCCACCAGCTGACGTGGTCAGTGTTAAACAAATGGACTAGCTGAACATGTAAAGCAGGGGTTCGATTTTCACAGGTAGGTAGAAAAAAACATTGTGGGTTTGCTTCACCAAAATTTCTGGTCAGCAGCTGCCACTGCACCACATATAGGCAGAAAATAACTACATAATCTTAGAAAGGATGTATCTGGTTTTAATAATGCAGGTAAGGTTATGACTTTATTCCATACTTTGAGAGATTTTCATAGCAGAAGGAAATTATGTGATGATCACATAAATTCACTCTAATAAGTGAGCAGGCAAAATAACAGTTTTATTTACCTATATCCAGGACCTTTTTATTGTTGCTGTGATAGTATAAAATGTTTTGGTGTTTAAAGAAGAACTGTAATCAACTCCTAAATATAAAATGTCCAGTATCTTCAACCTGATTCGCTCTCATGTAGATCACACTGTAGAGTGGTCGATATACTTTTATGAAATACAGAAGAACGGTGGGACGTAGGAACTTCATATTTTGCCCGATAATAGCCCAACTCGCGCTGATGAAGATGATATGCAGTTTTGGTACCTCGCTTTCTGACATGGCACAGTATAGCATGTTTGTGATGTAGACCCATTACATTACATTACATTACATTACATTTATTTAGCAGACGCTTTTATCCAAAGCGACGTACAGTAAGTGCGTACAGAGACATCATCATCATTACAGAACAGACAAGGCAAAGCACATCCTTTGCATAATGTAGCAGCTATCCCTAGCAATGAACGTTGACTGTAGTTCACAGTAAGCTGTGGGCAAATCAGCAACACCACACTTTCATTCCAAATACTATTATAAACTATACTATTATAAACCATTCCAAATACTATTATAAACTATGCTATTATAAACCATTCCAAAATACTATTATAAACTATACTATTATAAACCATTCCAAATACTATTATAAACTGTGCTATTATAAACCATTCCAAATACTATTATAAACTATAATAAACAAACAGGAAAACACAGGGAACAGGGAACTGATATTCCTAGGTGAGGATATCAGTCAAGGTGGAGTCTGAAGAGGTGTGTCTTCAGGCCTCGACGGAATGCAGGCAGGGTTGGAGTAGAACGTAGGGTCAGGGTCTACGCCACTACGGTCACTGCACAAAGGGGTTAAAGGATTACATTTGTTAACAAGGAAAATGATCTGCCGTTAACTGCATTAAATTAATTACAACAATCTTGAAATTTCTCGAGGTTCAAAATAAACTGTGCCCATTTTTATATAAAATGTCCGCTGCTTTTAGACTGTTACCAGCATGGTACTTGCTGTATAACAATCATACGTGTACGTGCATTTAGATTGACTACTCCCATTTGAAGCAGCATAATGCCTTGATGGTAGAATTGTTCCTCTTGCAGCAAACTGATAGTTGTACATATATAATGCACTTTTCATGTTAAGCACCTCTAATGTGGCAGCAGTAACACTATGGCAAGTTAAAAAGGATGTGTCTGGGTCTTAATGTGCTGCTCCAATGAATGTTCAATTATTTACTGTGACTGTGACGCAAGTTTGTGTTTTTCTCAGGGATAATCTTAGAAGGCAATCGGTGAGGGGAAAAAAAACAAAAAAAAAATACATTTTATGAGTCTCTACTAGTGCGTGTTATGGTTTGCCTTCCAGTGCAGTTCACTCGACCGCAGCTGAACAGAACTTGAACTGAGAGCCATGGAAAGAAACTTCCGGCAAGATTAAAAGCAGCTCGCTGTGGCAAAAAGAAGTTGCGAGGCTTCTGCTGTGACACGCGACTTACTCCGACGCCAAATATATCCGCAGATCTGTTTCCATTTTGACTTTCCTCTTTCTTTAAGCTGCACACTAAGTTATCATGAGGGCTGGAAGGTGAAGGCACCACATTAATGCCTCCAGTGAACCAGTCAAAAAATGTTCTGCCCAAAGAAGACCGCCACATATATAACTCTGGATTTTAATAGAATCAGAATAGAAAATAAGGAAGATTCCAAAGATAGGAGGCCATATAGTTTAAAGCACAAATGGCAATGTTGTAGTCTCCATATATCAACGCAAGATTAATTATGTCCTTTTTACACTATGCAATGTAGTGTAAATGCAGCATCTTCCACATATGTTTTTGTTGTCAAGATTAAAACAATAGAAAACTTCAACCATACTGCTTTTATCTGTTCTGTACATGTTTATTTATTCCCCATTTCACCAAAGATGTGTACAGTATCAGGTTATGTATACTACTGCCATTGCCCTTGACCAAGGCACTGGCCTCAGAACTGGAGTTGGTCCCCGGGCACTGCACTGTGGCTGCCCACTGCTCCTAAGTAGTTAGGATGGGTCAAATGCAGAGGAGGAGGAATTACCCCATGGGGTCAATACAGTGTATCTTTTTCAGCATAAAAGCGCATTGCACTTTGAACCCAGACAGTCAAAGAACCAAAGGAGGCACATGCAATTAAACGGGCAAACTCGTGCATCTGAATCAGGGTGTTTGTAGCTTCTTTTCCTGAAACTAGCTAACCTGAAACTGATTATCTCACGACGTTCTTCTGAGATGATTCCTTTAAGATGTACCTGACACCTTTTTGCAACCCTGCTTACAGTTGAGGGTTGACCACAGTGGCAGATACCAGAGATGAGCATATTATATTGACAGTCTGGGGTGCATTTCCCAAAAGCATCTTAACTTAAGACGCTCTTAGGAACGCTCATAGATTAACAATTACTCCAGACCAGTCGTAGACTGTGCGTCTACGCAGAAGTGCGTTTTAAGAAGCCCATAAATCACATAGGTCTACTTAATTAGATTTTTCGTGTTAGTGTTCATTTCATTTTATGGTTACCATAACCACTGATTGGTTTTTTTTATAGTGATGTTAGATGCAACAATATTTGTTTATTTATTTATTTTTTATTTACTTATTTTTATATATTTGGAAATTACCCATAAAAGCCATTCCTTAAATAGCCCTATAAATAAATAACTTTATTTTGAAATAAAATGAAACTTTGACGTGCCTAACCGGCCATGTATTTTGGGCATCACAGTGGGGTTCGCGTCTCCCAATCTATCGCCCCTCCTCCTCCCGTATCAGCAGCACCACAGACAGAAGTACAGAGATGTAAAATCCAGGGATCAGAAAGGAAAAGTCCTGCAATGTGTTTCTTCCACCCATGAACTCAGCCAGCTGATTTCACTAATTAGTTCTACCTCCTGGCTGAAGAATTGTGCAAATTAGCAAATCCAGGTGATTGGAACTAAATACTTTTTACTTTCTGATTTTACACCTCTGGTTAAGTAGCTCTTAAGAGGTGACTGTGCGTTCACGCTTTAAGAACTGTTTTGGGAAACGTGCATTACAAATTAAAGAGCCATCGTAGCCATCGCTCGTTGAAATCGCACTTAACCCTAAGATTGAGCGTTATCTGGAAACGCAGCCCTGGTTGACACATACAGATTTACCAGTATGCCCCATTTCCTTCAAATACTTGTATTTATATTCCTTAAATTTACATACACAAACATTCTGACTGTACGTTCAGTTTGCCTTTTTAAGGAATACCTCTCACTTGTGCTGAATCCGCGTGGCATGTGTATGCAACACACACCTTTCAGTCCTAAAGGATGTGTTCACCATAACCCCACGGTCTGTTGCACAAAGAGAAGGGTGATCGTACAGGGGGTGCTTGCGGCAGGCATTCTCACAAAGGGTATATACAATCCCTCAAAGGGTATATACAATCCCTCCAGATCCCTGCCATTCAGCACTTGCACAATGTGTCCTTGTGCAGCTTGTCTTGCTGAGCATAATCAACCAATGAGCTCGCTTCATTCCTTTGTCCATGGCCGTTTGCTCAGGGAAAACTCCATTGATCGACCATCAAAATATGCCATTGTTTTGCATGAGGTCCGTCGCTGAGGACAGTGGAGGAGGCCACACTCGGGAGTTCACGCTCCTCTGGGAAGTGTGGCTCAAAAGCATGGGCTGGGAAAGAGAGAGGGAAAAAAAAACCCTTATTTAACCGGAGGGGAGTGCAGCAACGATTCACTTTGGAGATAATGTGATTCCCTCCCCCTCTATCGGAGGCAGTCATAGGGATAGTAACGGGGATGACTATTAGATTAGCAGCTGGCTACGGTGCCTTGGGCTGAGGGGAGCCTATGGGCATGCCATCTTTGATTACCCAGCGGTGATCATTGATGCTGCAGGCTGTGCAGAACACTGATTTTATCTGTTCTGTACACGTTTATGTATTCCCCATTTCCTTTTTCACCACAAAAGCGCATTGCACTTTGGAACCAGACAGTCAAAGAACCAAAGGAGGCACATGCAATTAAACAGGCAAACTCCGAAGCAGGTCGGTTGTTGCTTCTTGTTCCTGAAGCTGGCTAACCTGAAACTCAGCCCATGACATTCTTCTGAGATGATTCCTTTAGGATGATGTACCTGACACCTTTGCAGAATCAATTTTCACTTGGCTTGCAATAAATATACCTGGAGCTTTTCACATCCATGTTTTTATTTATTCTTCTTTGATGATTGCATGTAAGGGTCTGTTTTTTAACATGTACATGTGTTTTTTTTGTTTTGTTTTTTTTACCTCTGTTCTGTGTGCTTGCCACCTGCAGAAATCGTGTTGAGGCTGCAATGCAAGCAGAGAAAGCCACTTCATCAGCACAGGAAGTGGGGGTGGCAGTGCGGTGCTGTGGTTAAAGAACAGAATTTGTAGATTTAATCTACACATAGCGCACTGCCATTGTGCCCTTGAGCAAAGCACATAACCAGAATTGCTTCAATAAATATCTTGCTATATAAATTGTTAAAAATGTAATGTAAAGGGAAAATATGTATGATATAGACAGTTTGTCAGCCTAGATAAGGGTGTCTGCCAGCTAACTTATAATGCATGAAGTGAATGTACGCTGCTGTGGGGCTGAAGAAAGGGAAGGGTGGGACGCTGCTGTGGGCCTGAATGTAGACTGTAGAAAGGGAAGGGTGGTACGCTGCTGTGGGCCTGAATGTAGACTGAAGAAAGGGAAGGGTGGGACGCTGCTGTGGGCACATGCCTAGTTTTCCTAGATCCGGCCCTGAGACCAATGGGCAGGCCCACACACATACGTACATAATCCTAATGTGATGTCTAGGGCATAATGTTAACCAGTCTACACATTTATAGAGGATGGGTCACTAAAGTATTCGCTACTGTAGTGTTGCAACATTGCTATACACATACCTGAACATATTCCACCCTCAAAGTCTTCACCCTATCTTCATTCCTTTGTAAAGGCACCAAGTAAATTTGTTTCAATGTGATTTGGTGCTTTTTCAAAATTCGCCCAATTGTTGTTAGGCTGATTGTGTGGATATTTTGGAAGATTCCGTTATCGGCTAGAATCTGTTGCTGTATTTCTTTTATTCGTATATCGTTTCTTTGCACCGCCATGTCTACTAGTGCCCTCTCCTGCTGGGCAGAGAGAAGACGGCCACGTCCTCCACCAAGTACAGAAAAGATAACAATTACAACAAAGATAATTTACACCCACACTTTAGTATTTATGAAATATACTGTAACACATACAGCAATATCAATTACTGTAATTTTAATATACAGTTACTGTACAGTAAATTAGTAAATTACACATATTGACTTACTGATTATCTCTCTTAAAAATTCGTATTATGGATGCCACAGTTGACCTTTTCAGGTTTTGCTGCACAACCCTCCCAGCTTGAGCCAGTGTTAGACCTCTGTTTACCACATGGTTGACAATAGTGGCTCTAATTTAATTTGACACAACTGCTCTTCTGCCTCCTTGGCCACGACCGCGACCCCGTCCACGACCCTGTCCACGACCCTGTCCTTTGTTACCAACCTCAACCTCACCGACCTGCTCCATGTTGTCAGAAACTGCTATTCAGGTTTCTAAACAGCCTTTTATGTAGTGGTTGTTAGGATCCTGTAATTCTGTCTGTTTATTTCTTTATTTGTTATTATTTTCCTGATTTCTTTTCCCTCGCGATTGTCAGTCCGCGTTCCATGTTTTCTGAGATTCCACTCCCTGTCTTTGTCATTGCACTATTCGGGTGATTTTGGGAACATTCGGGTTTCCTCTGTGTTTCGTATATCTCATTTTCTTCCTTCTGGCTTTATTTATATTTGTATATAATACTAATGTACTAATCATACTAACTGTTAGATTAGATTTAATACTAACCTGCTAACAAACTAACATGTATATAATACTAACCAGCTAACCTACTAACATTAGGGTTCTAGAGTTCACTACTAACATTACTAATTACTAATTCATCTTGAGTTTCTATCTGCAGCTGTCATTTCCCTCCTCGTTATCCTGTCCCTGTATCGATCTGTGATTTCGCATTCTCTGCACGTGTCCACTTTCGTGTTACTCCCCTCTGAGCTGTGCACTTGTTTACCTGCTAACTCCAGGCCGTTTGTTATCATTGTGTCTGTGTATTCCAGTCCGTGTCTTACGTTTCCCCTGTCATTGTTTTATTGGTCCCTGTTAACCCTCACTGTTCTCACCTGTGAGCAATCTCCCCTCCCTGCTTCAACACACCTGATTCCCATTATGTCTGTCTCCCTCTGTGTATATATACCTTGTCATTTCAGTGTTCTTTGCAAGTTCCTTGTACTAAATATTTTGCTTCTGTGTTGCCTGTTTTTTCCTGAGATTCTGCCCGAGTTGTTCTGTTTATTCCTAGTATCTGTTTTCTAGTTTTTTTTTGTTTCCCTCATCCGTTACCTGTTGTTGTTTTATTTCTGTTTTGTTTTGTTTTTGTTCCTCCTCTGCCTTACTGGTTTTGACCCCTGCCTGTGCCCTTTATTAAACTTCGTTTTTTTAATACTCCTGCCTGCGTTTGGGTCCTTCCCCCACCGACACCTAACAGAAGGAACTCGCCAGTTAGGACCCAGCGGGCGGTCACCAGTCATGGCGACTGGGGATTATAATTTTTTTGACCCCTTCTTTGACAACACCTCCTATGAGGAATACCTCATGGGTATCTGGGGGCAAAACCCAGAGTTTGCCTGTCAGCATGCCGACCACCACCCATCACCCCGGACCCTTTATCAGCCCACCTCTCACTCCGTTGGACTCGGAGTCCTTCGTCCCTCCATCCGGCCAGCCCTGTGCCCACTACCCCTTCAACCACCCAACCCCAACCATCACCCTTCGACGGGACCCGCCTGGTCCTGTGTCCGGGGAACTATGGGCCCAGGAGGAAACGAGGGGGTCCTGGTTCCCGGCAGTGTGGCTAGATTAAACTAAGAATGTTAGGGAATCGCTGCATGGGCTCCCAGTGTGGCTAGATTAAACTAAGAATGTTAGGGAATCGCTGCATGGGCTCCCAGTGTGACTAGATTAAACTAAGAATGTTAGGGAATCGCTGCATGGGCTCCCAGTGTGACTAGATTAAACTAAGATTGTTAGGGAATCGCTGCATGGGCTCCCAGTGTGACTAGATTAAACTAAGAATGTTAGGGAATCGCTGCATGGGCTCCCAGTGTGGCTAGATTAAACTAAGAATGTTAGGGAATCGCTGCATGGGCTCCCAGTGTGGCTAGATTAAACTAAGAATGTTAGGGAATCACTGCATGGGCTCCCAGTGTGGCTAGATTAAACTAAGAATGTTAGGGAATCGCTGCATGGGCTCCCAGTGTGGCTAGATTAAACTAAGAATGTTGGGGAATCGCTGCATGGGCTCCCAGTGTGGCTAGATTAAACTAAGAATGTTGGGGAATCGCTGCATGGGCTCCCAGTGTGGCTAGATTAAACTAAGAATGTTAGGGAATCGCTGGATGGGCTCCCAGTGTGGCTAGATTAAACTAAGAATGTTAGGGAATCGCTGCATGGGCTCCCAGTGTGGCTAGATTAAACTAAGAATGTTAGGGAATCGCTGCATGGGCTCCCAGTGTGGCTAGATTAAACTAAGAATGTAAGGGAATCGCTGCATGGGCTCCCAGTGTGGCTAGATTAAACTAAGAATGTTAGGGAATCGCTGCATGGGCTCCCAGTGTGGCTAGATTAAACTAAGAATGTTAGGGAATCGCTGCATGGGCTCCCAGTGTGGCTAGATTAAACTAAGAATGTTAGGGAATCGCTGCATGGGCTCCCAGTGTGGCTAGATTAAACTAAGAATGTTAGGGAATCGCTGCATGGGCTCCCAGTGTGGCTAGATTAAACTAAGAATGTTAGGGAATCGCTGCATGGGCTCCCAGTGTGGCTAGATTAAACTAAGAATGTTGGGGAATCGCTGCATGGGCTCCCAGTGTGGCTAGATTAAACTAAGAATGTTAGGGAATCGCTGGATGGGCTCCCAGTGTGGCTAGATTAAACTAAGAATGTTGGGGAATCGCTGCATGGGCTCCCAGTGTGGCTAGATTAAACTAAGAATGTTGGGGAATCGCTGCATGGGCTCCCAGTGTGGCTAGATTAAACTAAGAATGTTGGGGAATCGCTGCATGGGCTCCCAGTGTGGCTAGATTAAACTAAGAATGTTAGGGAATCGCTGGATGGGCTCCCAGTGTGGCTAGATTAAACTAAGAATGTTAGGGAATCGCTGCATGGGCTCCCAGTGTGGCTAGATTAAACTAAGAATGTTAGGGAATCGCTGCATGGGCTCCCAGTGTGGCTAGATTAAACTAAGAATGTTAGGGAATCGCTACATGGGCTCCCAGTGTGGCTAGATTAAACTAAGATTGTTAGGGAATCGCTGCATGGGCTCCCAGTGTGACTAGAGTAAACTAACATTGTTAGGGAATCGCTGTATGGGCTCCCAGTGTGGCTAGATTAAACTAAGAATGTTAGGGAATCGCTGCATGGGCTCCCAGTGTGGCTAGATTAAACTAAGAATGTTAGGGAATCGCTGCATGGGCTCCCAGTGTGGCTAGATTAAACTAAGAATGTTAGGGAATCGCTGCATGGGCTCCCAGTGTGGCTAGATTAAACTAAGAATGTTAGGGAATCGCTGGATGGGCTCCCAGTGTGGCTAGATTAAACTAAGAATGTTGGGGAATCGCTGCATGGGCTCCCAGTGTGGCTAGATTAAACTAAGAATGTTGGGGAATCGCTGCATGGGCTCCCAGTGTGGCTAGATTAAACTAAGAATGTTAGGGAATCGCTGGATGGGCTCCCAGTGTGGCTAGATTAAACTAAGAATGTTAGGGAATCGCTGCATGGGCTCCCAGTGTGGCTAGATTAAACTAAGAATGTTAGGGAATCGCTGCATGGGCTCCCAGTGTGACTAGATTAAACTAAGAATGTTAGGGAATCGCTGCATGGGCTCCCAGTGTGACTAGATTAAACTAAGATTGTTAGGGAATCGCTGCATGGGCTCCCAGTGTGACTAGATTAAACTAAGAATGTTAGGGAATCGCTGCATGGGCTCCCAGTGTGGCTAGATTAAACTAAGAATGTTAGGGAATCGCTGCATGGGCTCCCAGTGTGGCTAGATTAAACTAAGAATGTTAGGGAATCACTGCATGGGCTCCCAGTGTGGCTAGATTAAACTAAGAATGTTAGGGAATCGCTGCATGGGCTCCCAGTGTGGCTAGATTAAACTAAGAATGTTGGGGAATCGCTGCATGGGCTCCCAGTGTGGCTAGATTAAACTAAGAATGTTGGGGAATCGCTGCATGGGCTCCCAGTGTGGCTAGATTAAACTAAGAATGTTAGGGAATCGCTGGATGGGCTCCCAGTGTGGCTAGATTAAACTAAGAATGTTAGGGAATCGCTGCATGGGCTCCCAGTGTGGCTAGATTAAACTAAGAATGTTAGGGAATCGCTGCATGGGCTCCCAGTGTGGCTAGATTAAACTAAGAATGTAAGGGAATCGCTGCATGGGCTCCCAGTGTGGCTAGATTAAACTAAGAATGTTAGGGAATCGCTGCATGGGCTCCCAGTGTGGCTAGATTAAACTAAGAATGTTAGGGAATCGCTGCATGGGCTCCCAGTGTGGCTAGATTAAACTAAGAATGTTAGGGAATCGCTGCATGGGCTCCCAGTGTGGCTAGATTAAACTAAGAATGTTAGGGAATCGCTGCATGGGCTCCCAGTGTGGCTAGATTAAACTAAGAATGTTAGGGAATCGCTGCATGGGCTCCCAGTGTGGCTAGATTAAACTAAGAATGTTAGGGAATCGCTGCATGGGCTCCCAGTGTGGCTAGATTAAACTAAGAATGTTGGGGAATCGCTGCATGGGCTCCCAGTGTGGCTAGATTAAACTAAGAATGTTAGGGAATCGCTGGATGGGCTCCCAGTGTGGCTAGATTAAACTAAGAATGTTGGGGAATCGCTGCATGGGCTCCCAGTGTGGCTAGATTAAACTAAGAATGTTGGGGAATCGCTGCATGGGCTCCCAGTGTGGCTAGATTAAACTAAGAATGTTGGGGAATCGCTGCATGGGCTCCCAGTGTGGCTAGATTAAACTAAGAATGTTAGGGAATCGCTGGATGGGCTCCCAGTGTGGCTAGATTAAACTAAGAATGTTAGGGAATCGCTGCATGGGCTCCCAGTGTGGCTAGATTAAACTAAGAATGTTAGGGAATCGCTGCATGGGCTCCCAGTGTGGCTAGATTAAACTAAGAATGTTAGGGAATCGCTACATGGGCTCCCAGTGTGGCTAGATTAAACTAAGATTGTTAGGGAATCGCTGCATGGGCTCCCAGTGTGACTAGAGTAAACTAACATTGTTAGGGAATCGCTGTATGGGCTCCCAGTGTGGCTAGATTAAACTAAGAATGTTAGGGAATCGCTGCATGGGCTCCCAGTGTGGCTAGATTAAACTAAGAATGTTAGGGAATCGCTGCATGGGCTCCCAGTGTGGCTAGATTAAACTAAGAATGTTAGGGAATCGCTGCATGGGCTCCCAGTGTGGCTAGATTAAACTAAGAATGTTAGGGAATCGCTGGATGGGCTCCCAGTGTGGCTAGATTAAACTAAGAATGTTGGGGAATCGCTGCATGGGCTCCCAGTGTGGCTAGATTAAACTAAGAATGTTGGGGAATCGCTGCATGGGCTCCCAGTGTGGCTAGATTAAACTAAGAATGTTAGGGAATCGCTGGATGGGCTCCCAGTGTGGCTAGATTAAACTAAGAATGTTGGGGAATCGCTGCATGGGCTCCCAGTGTGGCTAGATTAAACTAAGAATGTTGGGGAATCGCTGCATGGGCTCCCAGTGTGGCTAGATTAAACTAAGAATGTTGGGGAATCGCTGCATGGGCTCCCAGTGTGGCTAGATTAAACTAAGAATGTTGGGGAATCGCTGCATGGGCTCCCAGTGTGGCTAGATTAAACTAAGAATGTTAGGGAATCGCTGGATGGGCTCCCAGTGTGGCTAGATTAAACTAAGAATGTTAGGGAATCGCTGGATGGGCTCCCAGTGTGGCTAGATTAAACTAAGAATGTTAGGGAATCGCTGCATGGGCTCCCAGTGTGGCTAGATTAAACTAAGAATGTTAGGGAATCGCTGCATGGGCTCCCAGTGTGGCTAGATTAAACTAAGAATGTTAGGGAATCGCTGCATGGGCTCCCAGTGTGGCTAGATTAAACTAAGATTGTTAGGGAATCGCTGCATGGGCTCCCAGTGTGACTAGAGTAAACTAACATTGTTCGGGAATCGCTGCATGGGCTCCCAGTGTGGCTAGATTAAACTAAGAATGTTAGGGAATCGCTGCATGGGCTCCCAGTGTGGCTAGATTAAACTAAGAATGTTAGGGAATCGCTGCATGGGCTCCCAGTGTGGCTAGATTAAACTAAGAATGTTAGGGAATCGCTGGATGGGCTCCCAGTGTGGCTAGATTAAACTAAGAATGTTAGGGAATCGCTGCATGGGCTCCCAGTGTGGCTAGATTAAACTAAGAATGTTAGGGAATCGCTACATGGGCTCCCAGTGTGGCTAGATTAAACTAAGAATGTTAGGGAATCGCTGGATGGGCTCCCAGTGTGGCTAGATTAAACTAAGAATGTTGGGGAATCGCTGCATGGGCTCCCAGTGTGGCTAGATTAAACTAAGAATGTTGGGGAATCGCTGCATGGGCTCCCAGTGTGGCTAGATTAAACTAAGAATGTTGGGGAATCGCTGCATGGGCTCCCAGTGTGGCTAGATTAAACTAAGAATGTTAGGGAATCGCTGGATGGGCTCCCAGTGTGGCTAGATTAAACTAAGAATGTTAGGGAATCGCTGCATGGGCTCCCAGTGTGGCTAGATTAAACTAAGAATGTTGGGGAATCGCTGCATGGGCTCCCAGTGTGGCTAGATTAAACTAAGAATGTTGGGGAATCGCTGCATGGGCTCCCAGTGTGGCTAGATTAAACTAATAATGTTAGGGAATCGCTGCATGGGCTCCCAGTGTGGCTAGATTAAACTAAGAATGTTAGGGAATCGCTGCATGGGCTCCCAGTGTGGCTAGATTAAACTAAGAATGTTAGGGAATCGCTGGATGGGCTCCCAGTGTGGCTAGATTAAACTAAGAATGTTAGGGAATCGCTGCATGGGCTCCCAGTGTGGCTAGATTAAACTAAGAATGTTGGGGAATCGCTGCATGGGCTCCCAGTGTGGCTAGATTAAACTAAGAATGTTGGGGAATCGCTGCATGGGCTCCCAGTGTGGCTAGATTAAACTAAGAATGTTAGGGAATCGCTGGATGGGCTCCCAGTGTGGCTAGATTAAACTAAGAATGTTAGGGAATCGCTGGATGGGCTCCCAGTGTGGCTAGATTAAACTAAGAATGTTGGGGAATCGCTGGATGGGCTCCCAGTGTGGCTAGATTAAACTAAGAATGTTGGGGAATCGCTGCATGGGCTCCCAGTGTGGCTAGATTAAACTAAGAATGTTGGGGAATCGCTGCATGGGCTCCCAGTGTGGCTAGATTAAACTAAGAATGTTAGGGAATCGCTGCATGGGCTCCCAGTGTGGCTAGATTAAACTAAGAATGTTGGGGAATCGCTGCATGGGCTCCCAGTGTGGCTAGATTAAACTAAGAATGTTAGGGAATCGCTGGATGGGCTCCCAGTGTGGCTAGATTAAACTAAGAATGTTAGGGAATCGCTGCATGGGCTCCCAGTGTGGCTAGATTAAACTAAGAATGTTAGGGAATCGCTACATGGGCTCCCAGTGTGGCTAGATTAAACTAAGATTGTTAGGGAATCGCTGCATGGGCTCCCAGTGTGGCTAGAGTAAACTAACATTGTTAGGGAATCGCTGCATGGGCTCCCAGTGTGGCTAGATTAAATTATTATGCTCAGCAAAGAGAAAACAGAGGCGTGCTTTCTAAAATGGCGCTAACAAACAGAACTGCATTTCCTAACAAACACAGTTCAGTTCATACATAGTTCAGTTTTGTTAGTGAGGGTGTCGGCTGCAAGCCAAATTGCATCATAATTAATAATTCTATTAGCAAATCACCATCTACTCTTCTTATATAAAAGACTGGTACATTTAATGTCCTGAATTGGCTTTCATCATGCTGTAAGTGGTAGGCTATGGGCTACCTCAAGTTCATGAGTACCTTATAAATCTCTAGAGTTATAAAAGTCTGAATCATATGTTCCTGTAATCAGTTATGCAAAGAAGTGGACTGGTTGAGATTTACTAGATTCTGTCTTCTCCATAAAAACTTTCCAACAAGAGCAGAGATTTTACAGTAAATGCAGTTACATATCTAGTGTGAACCTGAGACATGCTACAATGCCTTCTATCTGACACGGACATCAGTTCTACAGCAGTATTAACCCTGGCCATTGGAATAGGCAGACATGCTGTCATTATTTCTTTATAGATTATCTCTTAATCCCTGAATAATTACAGGTGGATTAAGAATCTGAGCATACAGTATCCAAATTTAGTTTTTAGTGCACAATATAGTTTTATCTGCAATGTTAAGACAATACATGGTGTGTGAGTTTAAATCAGGACATGAAGGCGAAATTGTAGTATCGATAGCTAAAGGAAGGACGCTGACATATCCAATAATAATTTTTGCTAGCTAGCTAGCCAAGTTAAGATAAAAGCACAACTATAACGTCCTTATGAAAGCAAACTAGCTAGCTAACGTTATGTTACGGTTTGGCAGCCTTCCTTTCATCTCTGCGGACCTGGCTCCTCAGGGCCATGAGAGGGCGTTCCAGGTTTACTTTTCCGCCGGCTGTGCTGTGTTTTTCTGCTGCCAGATAATTACCTGGCGCACTGTTCCGAGTTTCCTGTTGGCTTTATAAACGCGCTGCTTCCTTCTTCCGGCGCTTGCCACTCAGCCAGGTAATGCGGTATAGGAATTTCAGGCGACCACTTGTGCTTTTGAGCTTCAAAAGTATACGCGGGATTGGCCTGTAGTATTTAGAGTATTTAGTTCTTAGGGTTCTTTAGTTTTGTTCTCTTTAATCTTTATTTTTCCTGCCTTGGTTTTTGTTTCTCTTTCTTGTTACTAGACAGCGACATCGGCTTCGCCTTGTTTCCGTTTGCCTTTATTTTAGCTCTGATAGTTTCTGAACTCGAGGCTATTCTGTTCTTTCTTTTCTCTGCTCAAACCTGCGAGCTTCGCCCAAATAATTTGGGTTGTTATTATTTTTGGTTTGCGCCGGGATTACGTCCCTCTCTCTGTTTAATTCCTCGACTCTAGTCTGCGAGTCTCGCCCTATTTTATTTGGGTCGTTTTTATTTCTTTTGGGTTTTAGATGGGAGTTTCTTTCCCGTCTTTTCTTCTTTCTCTTTCCCTCTATTGGTTGTCCACGGTTTGTGGAGAACTTTCGGAATCCCTTTCAGTCACGTCTGGTCCTCCGTCCCGACCCCCCTTACACGTTATCGATAACGTCACCTTATAAAGCAAACTAGCTAGCTAGCTAAATGAATATAACCAGAAAGTCTAATAGTCCTTAAAAGGAACTCTAATTTAAGTGAAGCTAACGTTGTTAGTCAAATATTTGCATTGATTTGCCTGTAGGCCAGCGGCGCAAACTATGGGTCACGAGTTATGAGTTAGAATTAGCTATCACAGCAATCTGACTGACAAAATTAAAAACTCACCTCAAATTTGCGAACATGCCATTGTTTTCATAAGAGGGTCTTCAATGTGTAAATTGACAGTAAACATCATTAGATTAGCATTGTTATTATTAGGCAATCAGGTATTAAAGAATTACCACTTACTACTTTGAATGACACACTGTATATGCTCCAATATGCTCACACAGGATAAACGAACGTAAAACGTAGTGGGGTTGCTTACCGTGCTCGATAGGTGGTGGAATGGCGCAAAAACAGCAGGTGTGCCTTGTCAAATGTTCCCCACTGGCTGCATACAGGTGTCCGGGCTGAGCTGGCTTGCCTAGTCTTTTTTAAATTTTGCAATATTCTGCAACCATAAACAAAAATCATGTTAAAGATTATTGAAGATGCCTTCAATCACCTTAGCTAATATGGGACAACTTTTAGCTTGTAAACGAGCTAAGCTTGTCAGTGTTTGTTTTAACCGGTGGCATACGTGAGCCTATACTGTTACACACTCACACTCGGAGAATATTCATGGCAAATAGGGGTGTGCTGCGATGCCACTATCTGTATCTGTATCTGTTCGACCATCACCATTATCTGTATCTTTATTCGGATAAAAAAAATGGAAGTGGGCGGGGTTTCAACCGGAAGTTGTGTTACGTATAGAGAATGTCATGTTTTATAGTCTAAAATTAATTGTTATCGCAATCGAAGAGTATTCACCCCTTTTTTTTTCAAAACTTTTTATAAAAGCATCCTCCCATACCAGCATCACATACTGGTCACCAGCATGCCAGCACCTAACACCATACCAGCATTCCATACTGGTCACCAGCATGCCAGCACCAGCATACCCCCATACCAGCATCCCATACTGGTCACCAGCATGCCAGCACCAGCATAACACCATACCAGCATCCCATGCTGGTCACCAGTATGCCAGCACCAGCATACCCCCATACCAGCATCCCATACTGGTCACCAGCATGCCAGCACCAGCATAACACCATACCAGCATCCCATGCTGGTCACCAGTATGCCAGCACCAGCATACCCCCATACCAGCATCCCATACTGGTCACCACCATGCCAGTACCAACATACCAGCATCCCATGCTGGTCACCAGCATGCCAGCACCAGCATACCCCCATACCAGCATCCCATGCTGGTCACCAGCATGCCAGCACCAGCATAACACCATACCAGCATCCCATACTGGTCACCAGCATGCCAGCACCAGCATACCCCCATACCAGCATCCCATACTGGTCATCAGCATGCCAGCACCAGCATAACACCATACCAGCATCCCATGCTGGTCACCAGTATGCCAGCACCAGCATACCCCCATACCAGCATCCCATACTGGTCACCAGCATGCCAGCACCAGCATAACACCATACCAGCATCCCATGCTGGTCACCAGTATGCCAGCACCAGCATACCCCCATACCAGCATCCCATACTGGTCACCACCATGCCAGTACCAACATACCAGCATCCCATGCTGGTCACCAGCATGCCAGCACCAGCATACCCCCATACCAGCATCCCATGCTGGTCACCAGCATGCCAGCACCAGCATAACACCATACCAGCATCCCATACTGGTCACCAGCATGCCAGCACCAGCATACCCCCATACCAGCATCCCATACTGGTCACCACCATGCCAGTACCAACATACCAGCATCCCATGCTGGTCACCAGCATGCCAGCACCAGCATAACACCATACCAGCATCCCATACTGGTCACCAGCATGCCAGCACCAGCATACCCCCATACCAGCATCCCATACTGGTCACCAGCATGCCAGCACCAGCATACCCCCATACCAGCATCCCATACTGGTGACCAGCATGCCAGCACCAGCATACCCCCATACCAGCATCCCATGCTGGTCACCAGCATGCCAGCACCAGCATACCCCCATACCAGCATCCCATACTGGTCACCAGCATGCCAGTACCAGCATACCACCATCCCATACTGGTCACCAGCATGCCAGCACCAGCATACCCCCATACCAGCATCCCATGCTGGTCACCAGCATGCCAGCACCAGCATACCACCATCCCATACTGGTCACCAGCATGCCAGCACCAGCATAACACCATACCAGCATCCCATACTGGTCACCAACATACCACCATACCAGCATCCCATACTGGTCACCAGCATGCCAGCACCAGCATACCAGCATCCCATACTGGTCACCAGCATGCCAGCACCAGCATAACACCATACCAGCATCCCATACTGGTCACCAGCATGCCAGCACCAGCATACCAGCATCCCATACTGGTCACCAGCATGCCAGCACCAGCATAACACCATACCAGCATCCCATACTGGTCACCAGCATACCACCATACCAGCATCCCATACTGGTCACCAGCATGCCAGCACCAGCATACCAGCATCCCATACTGGTCACCAGCATGCCAGCACCAGCATAACACCATACCAGCATCCCATACTGGTCACCAGCATGCCAGCACCAGCATACCACCATCCCATACAGGTCACCAGCATGCCAGCACCAACATAGCCCCATACCAGCATGCCAGCACCAGCATACCCCCATACCAGCATCCCATGCTGGTCACCAGCATGCCAGCACCAGCATCCCATACTGGTCACCAGCATGCCAGCACCAGCATACCCCCATACCAGCATCCCATACTGGTCACCAGCATGCCAGCAACAGCATAAAACCATACCAGCATCCCATACTGGTCACCAGCATGCCAGCACCAGCATACCCCCATACCAGCATCCCATACTGGTCACCAGCATGCCAGCACCAGCATAACACCATACCAGCATCCCATACTGGTCACCAGCATACCACCAGCATACCCCCATACCAGCATCCCATACTGGTCACCAGCATGCCAGCACCAGCATACTCCAATACCAGCATGCCATACTGGTCACCAGCATGCCAGCACCAGCATAACACCATACCAGCATCCCATACTGGTCACCAGCGTACCACCATACCAGCATCCCATACTGGTCACCAGCATGCCAGCACCAGCATACCAGCATCCCATACTGGTCACCAGCATGCCAGCACCAGCATAACACCATACCAGCATCCCATACTGGTCACCAGCATGCCAGCACCAGCATACCACCATCCCATACTGGTCACCAGCATGCCAGCACCAGCATAACACCATACCAGCATCCCATACTGGTCACCAGCATACCACCATACCAGCATCCCATACTGGTCACCAGCATGCCAGCACCAGCATACCAGCATACCAGCATCCCATGCTGGTCACCAGCATGCCAGCACCAGCATAACACCATACCAGCATCCCATACTGGTCACCAGCATGCCAGCACCAGCATACCCCCATACCAGCATCCCATACTGGTCACCAGCATGCCAGCACCAGCATACCCCCATACCAGCATCCCATACTGGTCACCAGCATGCCAGCACCAGCATACCCCCATACCAGCATCCCATGCTGGTCACCAGCATGCCAGCACCAGCATACCCCCATACCAGCATCCCATACTGGTCACCAGCATGCCAGTACCAGCATACCACCATACCAGCATCCCATACTGGTCACCAGCATGCCAGCACCAGCATACCCCCATACCAGCATCCCATGCTGGTCACCAGCATGCCAGCACCAGCATACCACCATCCCATACTGGTCACCAGCATGCCAGCACCAGCATAACACCATACCAGCATCCCATACTGGTCACCAGCATACCACCATACCAGCATCCCATACTGGTCACCAGCATGCCAGCACCAGCATACCAGCATCCCATACTGGTCACCAGCATGCCAGCACCAGCATAACACCATACCAGCATCCCATACTGGTCACCAGCATGCCAGCACCAGCATACCAGCATCCCATACTGGTCACCAGCATGCCAGCACCAGCATAACACCATACCAGCATCCCATACTGGTCACCAGCATACCACCATACCAGCATCCCATACTGGTCACCAGCATGCCAGCACCAGCATACCAGCATCCCATACTGGTCACCAGCATGCCAGCACCAGCATAACACCATACCAGCATCCGTTACTGGTCACCGGCATGCCAGCACCAGCATACCACCATCCCATACAGGTCACCAGCATGCCAGCACCAACATAGCCCCATACCAGCATCCCATGCTGGTGACCAGCATGCCAGCACCAGCATACCCCCATACCAGCATCCCATGCTGGTCACCAGCATGCCAGCACCAGCATCCCATACTGGTCACCAGCATGCCAGCACCAGCATACCCCCATACCAGCATCCCATACTGGTCACCAGCATGCCAGCACCAGCATAAAACCATACCAGCATCCCATACTGGTCACCAGCATCCCATACTGGTCACCAGCATGCCAGCACCAGCATACCCCCATACCAGCATCCCATACTGGTCACCAGCATGCCAGCACCAGCATAACACCATACCAGCATCCCATACTGGTCACCAGCATACCACCAGCATACCCCCATACCAGCATCCCATACTGGTCACCAGCATGCCCGCACCAGCATACCACCATACCAGCATCCCATGCTGGTCACCAGCATGCCAGCACCAGCATACCCCCATACCAGCATGCCATACTGGTCACCAGCATGCCAGCACCAGCATAACACCATACCAGCATCCCATACTGGTCACCAGCATACCACCATACCAGCATCCCATACTGGTCACCAGCATGCCAGCACCAGCATACCAGCATCCCATACTGGTCACCAGCATGCCAGCACCAGCATAACACCATACCAGCATCCCATACTGGTCACCAGCATGCCAGCACCAGCATACCACCATCCCATACTGGTCACCAGCATGCCAGCACCAGCATAACACCATACCAGCATCCCATACTGGTCACCAGCATACCACCATACCAGCATCCCATACTGGTCACCAGCATGCCAGCACCAGCATACCAGCATACCATACTGGTCACCAGCATGCCAGCACCAGCATAACACCATACCAGCATCCCATACTGGTCACCAGCATGCCAGCACCAGCATACCACCATCCCATACAGGTCACCAGCATGCCAGCACCAACATAGCCCCATACCAGCATCCCATACTGGTCACCAGCATGCCATCACCAGCATACCCCCATACCAGCATCCCATACTGGTTACCAGCATGCCCGCACCAGCATACCACCATACCAGCATCCCATACTGGTCACCAGCATGCCAGCACCAGCATACTCCCATACCAGCATCCCATGCTGGTCACCAGCATGCCAGCACCAGCATACCCCCATACCACCATCCCATACTGGTCACCAGCATGCCAGCACCAGCATAACACCATACCAGCATCCCATACTGGTCACCAGCATACCACCATACCAGCATCCCATACTGGTCACCAGCATGCCAGCACCAGCATACCAGCATCCCATACTGGTCACCAGCATGCCAGCACCAGCATAACACCATACCAGCATCCCATACTGGTCACCAGCATGCCAGCACCAGCATACCACCATCCCATACTGGTCACCAGCATGCCAGCACCAGCATAACACCATACCAGCATTCCATGCTGGTGACCAGCATGCCAGCACCAACATAGCCCCATACCAGCATCCCATGCTGGTGACCAGCATGCCAGCACCAGCATACCCCCATACCAGCATCCCATGCTGGTCACCAGCATGCCAGCACCAGCATCCCATACTGGTCACCAGCATGCCAGCACCAGCATACCCCCATACCAGCATCCCATACTGGTCACCAGCATGCCAGCACCAGCATAAAACCATACCAGCATCCCATACTGGTCACCAGCATACCACCAGCATACCCCCATGCCAGCACCCCATGCTGGTCACCAGCATGCCAGCACCAGCATAATACCATACCAGCATCCCATACTGGTCACCAGCATGCCAGCACCAGCATACCCCCATACCAGCATCCCATACTGGTCACCAGCATGCCAGCACCAGCATAACACCATACCAGCATCCCATACTGGTCACCAGCATACCACCAGCATACCCCCATACCAGCATCCCATGCTGGTCACCAGCATGCCAGCACCAGCATACCCCCATACCAGCATCCCATACTGGTCACCAGCATACCCCCATACCAGCATCCCATACTGGTCACCAGCATACCCCCATACCAGCATCCCATACTGGTCACCAGCACGCCAGCACCAGCATACCCCCATACCAGCATCCCATACTGGTCACCAGCATGCCAGCACCAGCATCCCATACTGGTCACCAGCATGCCAGCACCAGCATACCCCCATACCAGCATCCCATACTGGTTACCAGCATGCCAGCACCTGCATACCCCCATACCAGCATCCCATGCTGGTCACCAGCATGCCAGCACCAGCATACCAGCATCCCATACTGGTCACCAGCATGCCAGCACCAGCATACCAGCATCCCATACTGGTCACCAGCATGCCAGCACCAGCATACCCCCATACCAGCATCCCATACTGGTTACCAGCATGCCAGCGCCAGCATACCCCCATACCAGCATGCCATCACCAGCATACCCCCATACCAGCATCCCATACTGGTCACCAGCATGCCAGCACCAGCATCCCATGCTGGTCACCAGCATACCCCCATACCAGCATCCCATACTGGTCACCAGCATGCCAGCACCAGCATACCCCCACACCAGCATCCCATACTGGTCACCAGCATGCCAGCACCAGCATACCCCCATACCAGCATCCCATACTGGTCACCAGCATACCACCAGCATCCCATCATCCAAAACACAACATATGCTGGTCTTGCTGGCGTAACCAGCATGCATTATGCTGGTCTATGCTGGTAACCAGCTATGCTGGTCCATGCTGGTTTTTCCAGCAGAGCTATCTGTTCATGCCGAACAGAATCAGAATTTTAAAGTCTCTGTTCTTTTGTTCCTCCTGCAACATAACATTCCTGAAAAGCTTAGCATGAAATGAAAAAACTGTTAATTTTGTTCCTTTTCTCCCATCTCTGAAACATTCAAACCAGCCCAGTATCCTGTCTCACAACTTATTATATAATATTTTATTATATATTAATATTAATTATTACCAGCCCAGTAGCCTGTCTCAGAACCTATTACCAGCCCAGTAGCCTGTCTCAGAACCTATTACCAGCTCAGTAGCCTGTCTCACAACCTATTATATAATATAATATTATATATTAATATTAACCTATTACCAGCCCAGTAGCCTGTCTCACAACCTATTACCAGCCCAGTAACCTGTCTCAGAACCTATTATCCTTGTGTCCATGTTTCCGAAAATAATAACCTAATAAACAAGGGTAAAGTCACGAGTTATTGTTTAGTTGTGCAGCAACCATTCTCTGATATGCACATGGATGTTGACTGTTGTTTTTATAGTCGCTGCCTGCATGAAGCCTCCCACCCCATCACTACCCGTTTAGAAAAAGAAACGCATTTTATGGATGATGAAAAACACACTGGGCAGACAAATATTACACTGCGTTAGTGTCAGGATTTTGTTTGTTAGTTTGTATTATGTTTCTTATGTTTTTATTTATTTCCTGATCATGTATTTATTTTTGGTCGCACTGTTCCGTGTTTGCTTTGTCGTCACTCCCCTGTCTTCGTCTCACTATTCGGTAGTCTTTGGTGATTTCGTTTTTTCTCTGTATTTCCTCTGTCATGCGCTTCCTTCATTACTAATTACTTAATTGTAAATAATACTAATTAACTAACAACTACTAACATCTTAGAATTAGGGTCTACTAATCTACTAATGACTAACTTGTACATAATACTAATCTATTAATCTACTAACGCCATAGAATCAGGGTTTTCTACTAATCTACTAACTTACTAACGTCATCTTCTTTCCTCGCTGCAGCTGTATCTCTTTCTGCCTGTTCTATCACTAATTATCTTTCTTTGGTTCCTCTATTAACTACAGCTGACTCTCGTTTCCGCTTTCCTATTCCTTGTATGCACTTGTCTTATTGGAGTCCATGTCATGTTATCTCTATGTATTTGGTTCTAGTCCAGTCCGTGTCATACGTTCTCCCGTGTTATTTTATTATCAGCTCTCCTCATTGTCTCATTACGTGCACCTGTCTGTCGTTTGCCCTTCCCGGCTCCTCACACCTGAATCTCATTGTTTCCTGTCTCCCTCAGTGTTTTTATACTCTGTGCTTGCAGTCCTTTGTCACAAGTTTGTCACCGTTGTTTTGCCTCTGTGTTGTGTAGTGCATGTCTATTGGGAATCAAACCGCATTTATGTGACCCTGACTGCATTTCCAAAAGACTACATATACCGGCATGCGACAGTCATGTGATCCCGGGCAGTCATGTGATCCTTGACCAATCGGTACTGAGTCCCCGGTTCTATGAAACCTTGAGCAAACAGTTCACTTCCTTCTTACTGTTTTCACTTGTCGGAAGAATCGTCTCCTGTCCATCTTCCCGGCTGGGAAGGAACACGCGGGGAGAACTGCTCCCTCCCTCAGGTTATGCGGCCACAAAGACCGCTTTTTCACCCAGCTCTTAGTTAGCGTGTTTGCGAAAGCCACTAAAACGGGCTATTGTCATACGGCGTAGCCTTAAAGCGACAGCTAACATGTGTAGCCTACGTTACCACGAACCGCAAACCGCAAAGGAACCCAAGGAAACCACTTGTTGAACTGACAGAAGGACTCTAACGGCAAGTTTCCAGCAACGACTCACCAAAGGACCTGGAAGCAAGTAAGCTGCTCTACCCGCAAGGAAACCGAGAGAAAATCCAGTCCAGATGCTGCCAAAGGAAAGAACTTTCCGGACATCATCAAAGCCATGGACTCGCCTGTAGCAACTTCAGCAGTAAGACTGACATGAACATCCAAGGCAATAGTTAGGAGAACTTTTGTGTAATGTTTATTGTCAATGTAATTATATCCATTGTGTTTAGAGTAACAATTTGTTTAATAAATTGTATTTTATCAAAACATCGTCGTCGGTCTGATTGTTGTTTGGATAAACATTTGAGCCTATCCTCCAAAAGAACTTATGCCTTCAGATTAAGTTATTGATTATTATTTTAATAATTAACATTGAAATTCATAATCATGATTTAATAATTAATTTTATGAGACTGATTATACTTTTGCACCTAGTGTGAAGCAATATATAAATTTACTATATACTGCACATTCATTGGTGCTTCCATGTGATGACTTAAGACGTTTTAACTGTCTGTCTTCACTGCCAAATTATTAATGTACATAACGACACTACAGTTGTTACAAGCTTTTCTCCGAGTTGTCGGTTCTGTTTTAGTATCGGTTTCCCGAGTTTCTGTCAGTTTTGTATCTGAGTCTTTTTCCTTTGTTGTTTTTGTTTTCCTGGTTTTTGACTTCTGCCTGTGTTCTTGTGACCCTGATTTTTGGATTCTGTTTTTGTACCTCTGCTGTGCCTCTCCGGTTTTGACCCCTGCCTGTTTTGTGACTTCGATTTTGGACTCTGACACTGTACTGTTGCTGTGCCTTCCCGGATTTCAACCCTGCCTGTTTTACTTTGGATTGCTGTTTTTCCCCTCTAATAAACTTCTGTTTATTCAGTCCTGTCCGCATTTGGGTCCTCCCCCCCCCACCAGCCCTGACAATTGGCACTAATAACGTGGCTCAGGGAATATAACACAGCACCATAACAAAATAACCACGTTAGAATTGCTTTTATATAGGAAAACGGGAAATCTTGTCGAAAGAGACACAAAATTCAATTCGCTCACAGCAGCACAAGCAAATAATCTGTTCAACTCTAGGCATTTACAAGGTGTAGCAGCAAGCCATTGGATTACAGGCTTTTATAAACTGCGCACACAAGTCACATTGAAACAATTGACTTAATAAATGGATGATAATGTCAACATTATCCATGTTGAGAGATTAGAATCAGCATCGTTAGCTCTAACAAATCCACTGAACTTACACAGTAGCCAAACATTAAAAATGAAAGATTTTTGTTCCTGCTTTCGATTCTGGTTTTTGTTTTCAAGCCCTGGTTTAAATCAAGGGGGCAAGACTGGGCTTTCGTTTTGAAGCTCGCTTCCTGGTTGGGTTGGAAGCGGAAATTGTGCCAGTGCTCACTAGCGCCACTGCGATTGGCTCCAGTATAGGTCTTTCACCATGTAAGACAATGGCAGCAATGTGGTCAAAATACAAAATTTCCCACAAAAAAATTTAATTGCAATAAGTGCTTTTCCTTCATCTAATGCCTCTGCATGTGCTGATTTTTAAAAATATTGTGTCGTTTGGACAGGGTATTAACTTTTGTTCAGGACCAATCAGAGGGACAGGTTGAGTCCTCTTCGGCTCCACAGAGCAGGCGCAGTTTGTACAAACGGGCGGCGAAAAAGACATCAGCTTCAATTCAGTTTACAAGGCCATGGAAAGGCCATGGGTGACGTCACAGTGGCTTTGTCCATATCTTTATACAGTCTATGGTTTAAATATGAGAATTACATGTTTTTTGCTTCTTTTAATCATTGGAAACAATGACTTGAGCTGCTGAATGCGCAACCTGCTAGGAAATATGTGATGAAATGGTTAACTTCAGGACTCAAAGGGCTCTATTTTAATAAACCAAACGCAATGGTGAACGCAAGAGTAATCGCTTGGCGGTATCGCTCTGAGGGCGTGTCGGCGAGAAATTTGGTAATTTCATGACGGCAATCTTGGCGCACCTTATGGCGGTATTGCTAAAAGGCTGGGTTTAAATGTCCAAGGTGTGTCTCTATGGTAGCCAATCAAATTGTTGTTCTCATGCTTTAAAAAAAAGCCAGTTGGAACACAATCGCTCCATGCAATTTCATAATGAGCAACCCAAACGCACTGGACCGTCAACTTGGATGTGTGTATGATTCTACGTGGGAACATGCATTGAAATGTTCATTTTAAAAGCTGATCCGATACTTACCATTTATCTAGCCCTATTAAACCGCTCAGCCAGTTGATTTCTCTTTGCTCTGGCTGTGATGGGGACCGCGACCACTGGTGCAGGTGGGGCAAGCTAATTTTGTCGCATGTCACCTGGACATTGATGGAATGTGTTCCTTTGCGATTGACGAAAACTATTGCATGCTCGGGTGGTGCGCGGATTTGTATGTGCGTGCAGTCGATAGCACCAAGCACCCCGGGGAACCCACACTTGAGAAAAAATGCGAGTTTTGACTTTTTACTGCATTCATTGTCCGTATAGTTGAGGAAGGACACCCGCTGAAAGTATCCCAGATAGCAAGCGAATGTTGAATCGAAGTAGATTCAATGTGGAATTCCGACGTTGATTCAACATCAATTTGCTCATCGAGGTCACGTTTAATCAACGTCAGAATACCGACAAATATTGAATAATAATCTAAATTGATTATTTTTTCGCCCACAGTACACTCACTGCAATGAAGTTGTATTTTTATCAATTTTATTACGTGTTCAGTAATTAATGTCTAGGCCTACCAAATAGCTGGCAAAGCAATATGACGTTAGGCGAATTATTTAGGCTACAGTTACTGACATTATCGGCTACTAACTAGTTCAGTTAGCTAATGGAGTGAGTCAGTGATGGCGACAAACGTTACAACTTTTAAACATCACGTTTAGCTATATTTAACCTTGATTATTCAATATTTGTCGGAATTCTGACGTTGATTCAACGTGATCTCGATGAGCAAATTGATGTTGAATCAACGTCGGCATTCCACATTGAATCTAAGTCGATTCAACGTTCGCTTGCTATCTGGGATATCCTTTCTGTGTATTGTGTAGTGGTAGGCTTATGATTCAACTGTGCCAATGTGTAATTTATATATTATAGGCTATTGGCCTACATGATCGCAAGTTTCTTGTAAGCTGTCCTGTTTTATTCTAGTAGTTTAAATTAAAATTAATTAATAATAATAATTATAGGCTATTTGTTAATTAAATGGAAGTGTAATGTTGGCATCACCTATAGACACTACATAGAACTACGTTGCCAAATTGCCAGAGTCTATTGCGTTGCCGCTAAGAGGTGGTTCTAGATGATCATAACGCAATGGGTTTTCGTTGGTTCAAATTGTCACTGCGCCAAAAGTATTTTAGAACACGCCCCAGACAGCGCCACCCATCCCACTGCAGCGCAAGCGAAAGGATGTTATGTTGAGAATTTGTTGATCCTAGCGGTATTGCTGAGAAACGCCATAGCGCCAGTTTTAAGACGTTGATGCTGTCAACAAGCTTGCGTTTGACTATACCGTCCCCTTGCGCTGGTTTGCGCCGGTTTGAAAATAGAGCCCAAAGTCTGGGACAAAGTTCATTGCAATTGTACAGTGGGATCATTCCTCTTGATTAAACATTTCCTCGCTAGGAGCAGATTAGAAGTTTGGATGAACGAGCTGGACCACTGCCCTCTTTATTATAGATTGTGTAAACACTAAGTAAAGGAAAAAATGTGTATAAGCAAAGTGGTGACAATCTGGTGGAGCTTGGTACTGAAGTACTGATTGGAACTGGGTACTGATTTCCTGTTCATTATCAACTCCATCACTCAGACACCTAATCTAATTGAAACCTCACATCCTCCACCAGTTCAGATAATTTTAATTAAGTTGTTCAGTACAGATGGTAAGGCGATATATTTTAAGGGTCCTTGTGGTATTGTCTCACAATTTCACAACAGCAGTTGAGAATGATTAGAGAACATTTTGTGTAAATTATTGAAATGTTTTTTTTGGTTTATCCCTGTTAGTATGACAGACATATCAATCTTGTGCTGCGTTGTTTGTTGTGTGTTTAAAGTTGTCACAGAATCAGCATAATTATTTGGTTCAACCAATATGGCAGAAGAGTTTTAGCACATTGTGTAAATGCTGACAGATTTGGAACTTTGCATAATGCTGTTATTCAGCTGGTGGGGATTTTCAAAAACAGGCTTCCTTTTAAGAACCATACTATGGCAACTGTAATGAATGTACCCCACTTACTGGTAGTGCCTTGCAAATGACAGTGAAATTATATTACAAATAAAACAATTTCTGTGATAAATACAATACAGAATCGAATAAAAACAGTTTTTATGGGGTTCAGGTGCTCAGGTTTGAGAACTACTGACTACTACTACTGACTTAAGAGACTTAGGGGACTTGTAAGATCAGATGGGAAATTAAAGACTACTTTCCATTCAATAAAACAACATTGAAGATATTTAATTTTTAAATAAACCTCCTTGCCACATGTTGTTCCTGAAAGGTTAGTTGGGAAGCAAATAAGGATTGTATGGATCTTTTTTTTTTTTTCACTGAGCGTATGTCAGTTCATTCAGTTTTATTCACTGTAATTACTTTACAAAAAATGTATTTAAATTAAAAATGATCTAGCTCTGTGATGTTACTCTCAGTTGTGCATTACCGTAACTATAATATACTGTAGCATTAGGAACAACTAATAGTGGTGTCCATACAGTCAATGTCAATTCAGACAAAAGAGGCAGGAACAACCAGCATTTTTACAACCATTTCTTCCCCGTCATCAAGGAATGTGGATTCAGTGCTGTGTCTGTGCCTCTCTGTAGCTATTCCAGTATGAATTAAACGGGCAGATATGATTGTTTGTTAGAAAATTAATTTATATTGCATGTCAGTGCATTTTTATTGCTCTACCTTTATGTAGATTGATTCAGAACACAAATAGGCAAGTCTAGCTGGGCAGGACTCTGGGTACTACCAGGGGAACAATCTCTCCCAGAAACTGAAGCATGACACTTCCTCCCCATTGAGATTCAACCTTCGATTTGACTAAGACCAAAATTGGGCAATCGATTCTGGCAAATACAGTACCAGTCAAAAGTTTGGACACACCTACTCATAGAAGGTTTTTTTCCGTTATTTTTACTGTTTTCCACATTTTGGAATAGTAAAGACATCAAAACTATGAGATAACACAAATTAAATTATGCAAAAACCAAAAAAGGGTTAAACAAATAAAAAAAAGTCTTATATTTTAGATTCTTGAAAGTAGCCACCCTTTGCCTTGATAACGGCTTTGCACATTCTTGCCATTCTCTCAAACAACTTCTGTGGTAAACAGGTATTCCACAGGTAAAAAGGTGATGCCATCATGACTGTATAAAAGGATATCAAAAGACTCCTGATATCTTATTTCCTGGTACTCTTAGAAGCGATACTATAACCTCTGCATTTGAATGGATCTCTATGGGAATTGGTGGGTGGGACTAGATTTTGCTTTAAATTACACTGGAACAGTATGGAACACATGGTTAGCTAAATGGCTCTAAGTCATCAAGGGTCTGAGCTATCAAACAAGCCTTAAACTATCACTCTGCTGCCAGAAATACAGTAGATATGGATGGATAACTTGAAGGGTTTCTTCTCCTGACTTATTTTTCCATAGAGTTCAATAGGAAAATTTGTCAGGAGAAACAACCCTTCAAGTGATCCGTCCATATCTATGAGCAGCCAATGAGCGGAACAGTCAAATGAATGCCATACAAGAGATAGCGGAAAAACGTGGGACAACTGGTAGGCTTTGTGTTTACATACATTTTATGAGCGACAGCATTCAATTGGCTCTATGCACAGCGTCTATACGACATATTTCCAGTAAAACCTCAGACAGCACTTTTACTTCTGCAAAAAAACAAAAAAAACAACTTCTACTTCTGCTGCAACACAAACAGCAACCAGCTATTTAGAAAACTCTATTTCTGTCAGTCATTTCGAGACACGCGCTATCTCTGTGAGTTAGATTCATTAAATATTTGCCAATTTGTTATGTTTACATTATGAGTTCAAAAAGTATGAAATTAGTGAAATGTAAACGGTGCATAGAGCGTTGCTAAGCAGCACAACTGGCTCTGAATCGCGTAAAGTCATCTGTAATGCATATAATAAAAATATAACTAAAGATAAGAGTTTATATCATACCTGCTACTCTGTAATGCAGTGAAGAAAAGGTATGGTTAGACTGGACAATTCGTAACTGCATCATATAAGCAGGATGATTTTAAAGATAGCTGAGTGATTGAGAGTTCGCTTTCCATGGTTATTAAGCAACGATGCCTGTTTCAAGCATCAATAATTAGGGTAATCCGGGTGATTATCAATAGCCTATAGATTGGCAACTTTCAAGTGAAAATACTGGCTGTAGACCAGCTAATAATCTTGTTGAAAAGCATAATAATGATAATATTAATACTCATAATCAGAAGAATGGAAACAAAATCTCACGTAATGCAAACATTTTATTGAAGTAAATTTGGCATTTAGCCTACATTTTTGGCCTACTGGTTACAGTTGCTGCCTCTCACACAGAGGATTGGGGGTTCAAGCCCAACAGGACACAAATTTATTTTCAACAAAAACAATGCAACTGCTAAATATTTTTCATTTATTACACTGTTATTATTTTCACATTAACAAACGTATTTTTATTGCAAAGGCAAAAGACGTTTCCAGTATTAACTGTTCAATGTTTCACTTGTAGCCTATTTTCACTTGTACTACGAAATGGCCTATATCACGTGACTATACCCCTTTGGTCTTCTGGTTAGCGTCAAGCCTTAGTATTTGGAGAGACGTGGCTCGTACCTTGCCTGGTTGATATTAAAGTGTAATTTCATTTTGGACTCAAACAGTGTGCACATGTTCTGGTTTTCTCATACAATAATGTTTTTTTATTGCAAAGGCAATGACACGTTTACAATATTAAGTGTTCACTTGTAGCCTGTTAGTTAAACAATTCAGTCACTGGACACCAAGACAGTAATGCAATAGGCGAGCTAACGTTATGGGGACAGGCATCCCATGGCCATTTGTCAAGCAAAGGAAAAAGTTTCAACGCAGAATATCATCTGGTTAACATCGCGTTCTTGCACTAATGTAAAAAATAAATTCTATAAATAACTGCCATTGGCTACATGTTTTAATCTCACACAAATGCCGACAAAAATATTCGTCTGTGTGGAGCCTGCTGTCCTCTTGCGCCGCGGT
The DNA here is from genome assembly GCA_029718625.1 of Synaphobranchus kaupii. Lineage (NCBI taxonomy): Eukaryota > Metazoa > Chordata > Actinopteri > Anguilliformes > Synaphobranchidae > Synaphobranchus > Synaphobranchus kaupii. Next base: position 52,792,898 of record CM056385.1, read on the forward strand.
CATGTCTGACTCACTGTGGAAACCTTCACCGCTCGCCTCGGCCAACATTTCTTTTTTTAATATGTCTTCATTCATTTCTTCACTTCAGTTCTGTTCACTTTTCAGTATCCTTTTCACACATAACACAATGTTACCATAAAATTAACTGCTAGGAAAATTAAGAATTAACGATAATACATTAAGAATTGACGATAGCCTACTATAAGCTGCAATCCCTTAAGAGATCGGACTAGTGTAAAAACTAAAGGCTGCCTCCCCATTTTTTGTTTTAACCTTAGGCACAATGAGCTGATCCGATCCCAAAGATCTAAGAGATCTGTTTGGTTTATATGGCCTGAGCATTTCCAAGATGTATTTTGGTCCTAAGCCCTTGAGTGATTTATAAACTATTAGCATCACTTTGAAATCCATTCTATAGCGGACTGGAAGCCAGTGTAATGATCTAAGGATTGGAGTAATGTGTGCACTAATTTTAGTCCTTGTAAGAAGCCTGGCAGCAGCGTTTTGAACAAGTTGGAGCCGTTTAATGGACTTTTTTTGAGAGACCAGTGAAGAGAGCATTACAGTAATCAACCCTACTTGAAATGAAGGCATGAATGAGGGTTTCTAGGTCTTGTTTAGACATAAAGCCTCTGACTCTTGCTATATTCTTAAGATGATAAAAGGCGGATTTGGTTATCGACTTGACATGGTTATCAAAGTTGAGATCAGAGTCAATGAGTACACCTAGGTTTCTGGCCTGCATGGTTGTTCGTAAACCAAGAGTGTCAAGGTGGAGAGCTATTTTTTGTCTCGGTTCTTTGCTCCCGAAAACAATAATTTCGGTTTTGTCTTTGTTTAGCTGGAGAAAGTTTTGACACATCCAGCTGTTAACTTGCTTTAAGCATTGGTATAGAGAGTCAATAGGGTTGTAGTCGTCAGGAGTAAATGACAGGTAAATTTGTGTGTCATCCGCATAGCTGTGGTATGACATTTGGTACCTTTGAAAGATTTGACCGAGGGGGAGCATATATAAATTGAACAATAGAGGACCGAGGATGGAACCTTGGGGGACCCCGGAGTTCAGAGTAGTCCGTTCTGATTGGTAGTTATTAATGGTTACAAAGTCATTTCTATCTTGTAGGTAAGATTTGAACCAGTTTAAAGCTGTGCCCAAGAGCCCAATCCAATGATGTAGTCTGTCAATAAGTATTTGATGATCTATAGTATCAAAGGCTGCACTGAGATCCAACAGAACAAGAACAGAGATTTTACCTGAGTCACTGTTTATGCGAATGTCATTTAAAATTTTGATGAGTGCCGTTTCTGTGCTGTGATGGGGTCTAAAACCAGACTGAAAAGTGTCAAAAAGGCAGTTTTGGTTTAAAAAATTGTTAAGTTGATTAGAAACAGCCTTCTCAAGAATCTTACTAATGAAGGGAAGGTTAGAAATAGGGCGATAATTATTAAATTTGAATGGGTCTAAATTTTTCTTTTTTAAAAAGGTTTAATGACTGCAGTTTTTAAAGATTTCGGAAAAAGGCCAGTCCGGATTGAGCAGTTAGCTATTTGCAGTATTTCTTTTTTTTAAATAATTTGTTTCTGATTTTTCCCCATTTTCTCCCAATTTAGTAGCCAACTGAACCCCTGTTCTAATTCAATTGCCCCCCGTGTAGCAACCGCTAGAGAATCACTGCTACACAACCCCGTCAGCTGGCGGTAGGACGGGAGGGCGCCACGTCCTCTTCAGGGCGCGACTCCTCCTAGCTCCTGACCGTGAGTCCAGCCCGCCCAGGGCCGCTATGCGTGCAGCGATTCTCTCCGAGCCCCTCCCCTCACCTGGAAGCAGCCGCCAATTGCTGCTCCCACAGGGCGCCGGCCATGCTCGGATCTGGCAGGACCGGGACGCGAACCCCGATCCTCGGAGCACAACTGCACCGACTGATCTGGGACTGGCAAGAGAGGGAGTTAGTCGTATGCCTGCAGACACTAGCTGATTCATCCTCAGGGTGAAGGCCAGAGGGGAGGGAGGGGGGGAAAGATTAAAAGAACCAAAGACAGAGGATCCCTCGCTGTCTTCAGAGAGTGTGAAGGGGGGTGAGTAGAGCTGTCATCTCTGTTCACGCAGACAGTGGGCTGGGCAGAGCCATCAGTGACACAGATGGGCGGCTGGGCCATTCTCAGAGGCAGCTGATGTGGGTGTCCCAACTTCGCTTTTGGGTCAGTGGGATTTGCCTTGGTCTGTGTCTTCTCAAATGCAGTTGGTGTGGGCGTCCCGAGCTTGCTTTTTGGGTCTGTGGTGGGTGCAGCGGATTACATGGTCTGTGTTATCAGAGACACAGTGTTCTGGGCTGTTGCGCTTGTTTTGATACCAGAGAGAAGTGCATTAGATAGCACCTGCTGAGCTATCGAGGACACGGTGTTCTGGGTTGTTGTGTCTGCTTTAAGGGCACGGCGAATGTTCAAGAACAAAATGTTTTCACCAGCTCTGTTCAGCTGAGATCCGTTTTTCCTAAAAAGGTGGTGTTGCTTCCAGAAATGGTCCAAGTTGTCAATAAACTTCACATTCCATTTAAGACAGGCCGAAATCAGCCATGCGTTAAATCCAAATGTTCTGGAGAATTTTTCTGAGCTCATTTTTATTGATGATACACCAAATCCCTTGGCCCTGTTATCATTGCTCATGGTCTTTCTTACCACTGCTATGCTGACGATACTCAACTCTTTCTCTCCTTCTCACCCTCTGACACTCAGGTGTCAGCCCGCATCTCTGCTTGCCTGAGAGACATCCAGAGCTGGATGGACAACCACCATCTGAAGCTCAATCCAGGCAAGACTGAGCTCATCTACATTCCTGCTCTAACCTCTCCCCCTCTCAATCTCTCCATTTCCCTAGGGGACACTCCACTGACCCCAACGCCCTGTGCCAGGAACCTCGGATTGGTGATGGACAACAGGCTGTCCCTCTCCGAGAGCATCACAGTGGTAACCCAGGCGTGCAGGTTCTTCCTGTACAACATCAGGAGAATCCGCCCCTTCCTCACCACCCACTCAACCCAGCTCCTGGTCCAAGCGATGGTGCTGTCCCGCCTGGACTATTGCAACTCTCTCCTGGCTGGCCTGCCAGCATCGGCCATTAGACCCCTTCAGCTTATCCAGAATGCAGCAGCGCGCCTGGTCTTCAACCTCCCCCGACACTCCCATGTCACCCCCCTGCTCATTGACCTCCACTGGCTACCTGTGATCGCTCGCATCAAATTCAAAACATTGGGACTCGCCTTCCAGGCAGTCCGAGGATCAGCCCCTCCATACCTCCAAAAGCTCATCAGACCCTACACACCTACCAGATCCCTGCGTTCCGCCTTCTCAAGAAGACTGGTACCCCGCCATTTCATACTAGCACCCGGTCTCGATGTCTGTCTGTCCTGGCCCCACGTGGTGGAATGAGCTCCCCGTGGAGGTCAGAACAACAGAAAGTCTGACCACCTTCAAGCGCAGATTGAAGACTCACCTCTTCAAGCTGCACCTCTCTCCACCCCTCCCTACCTCCTTGTGACCTCCCTTGATTGTGTTTCATGAATCCTTGTTTAAGTGGTTCAAGCTTCTAGTTTAATACTTGTAAGGTTACTTATTGGCTTACTGTTGTACACGCCAATCATCGATATCGTGTGGTTACCCCCCCCCCCCCCCAAAAAAAAAAAAAAAAATCGTACTGACTGCGCCTGGTACTTCAAATCGTATTTACCTTTTAGGGTTCTTTTAACGCGCTTGTTCCTAGTTTGAAATGCACTAATGTACGTCGCTCTGGATAAGAGCGTCTGCCAAATGACTATAATGTAATGTAATGTGACAAGACCTGAACTAAAAAAGCCACTTTAATAGAATAGAATAGAATAACTTTTATTTTAAAACTTCAGTTGTAGCCACCAGCAACAACAAAAAAGATATAGACAGTGGGTCAGCCCTTACGAAAATGTCCTGTGGTATTCCTGTGGTAATTATACCACACATTTTTGTGGTATTCTTGTGGTTTTAATCCTGTGGTAGTTTTGTGGTACTTTGGGTATTCCTGTGGTACTTTACCTGTGGTATTCCAGGTTTTTATGTGGTATTTTGGGACATTTTACCACAAGAATGTATGAATTCCTGTGGTAAAGTAAAGAGGTTTGTGTGGTACTCTTGTGGTTTTTATGTAGTAAATTATGTTTCTTTGTGTGGTACTCCTGTGGTTTTATGTAGTATTTTATATGGTAGTCTTGTGGTTTTTATGTAGTAATTTATATTGTAGCACACATTCTTGTGGTACTCTTATGGTTTTATTCCTGTGGTAGTCTTGTGGTTTTTATGTAATAATTCATATGGTATAGCACACATTCTTGTGGTACTCTTGTGGTTTTATTCCTGTGATAGTCTTGTGGTTTTTATGGTTTTGTGTGGTAATTTTGTGGTTTTTGTGTGGTAATTTAGATATTATTTATATGGTTTTGTGTGGTAATTATGTGTGTTTTTTGTGGTGTAAATATAAATTATCACAAAAAACCACCCAATTACCACACAAAATCATATTAACCACAAGACTACCAAACAATTACCACACAGAACCATATAAATTACTACAATGCACTGCAAAGAACAAAAAAACAGAAACTACCCAATTATAAGCCTACCCAAAATATAATGTTGAATGAATGTAACTTATAATAGCAATTAACAACATAGCAATATTGAATAATGTTATTTTTTATTAAAGTTATAAATTATTACATTTTATTCTCCTTGCCCATCATCTTTCTTTCATTCGACAATTTGTTTCTGGCTGCCTCCCGCAGCACCTTCATCTGTACAGTGCTCCATCTGTACAGTCGGACAGCTCCTTTCAACCCGTCCTGAGTAAAAGAAAGGGGAGGTGGAAAGAAGCAAAATCCATGTTTTGGTATACAATTAGAGATCAGACAGTAAGGATCAAATAAGATCCTACAGTAAGGAGTACATTTATTGAACTATCAAAATGATAGCTAACAGCCATGGTGTCGCATTTCACAGAGAAGTTGTGAAGATAGGTGATCAACAAAGCACATTGTTGTCTATAAAGTTTTAATGCATCATCAGAAAAGACAACATCACACAGTGCTTAGTGCATTTCACCCATCGCTCATCGTCTGTCACATCTTCTAAATTAGCCCCTTCTAAATTAGCCAAACTGTCACAGAAAGTGCATGATGAAGACATAGATCTGAAACTAAACTCACTGAAAAGTAAATCCATTTTAGTTTTGTCCAACTGTGGCCTTGGTTCCAGGGCACAGTTGGCATTTGATTTACTCCCAGTCAGAGAGTGGGTGGCTATTTCTTTTCTCGCAAACATTTGGGACATCATGTCCTGCAGCATCCGCTGAGGTGTTTTGCCTGCCGGAGGTGGAGGTGGAGCGGATGGTGGAGGTGGAGGTGGAGGTTGAGCGGATGGTGGAGGTGGAGGTGGAGCGGATGGTGTTTCTGGGCAGGACGGTGGGAGAGGTGGGCACCCCATTTCCATTTCCTGTGAAACATATGAGTATTATTAGTAATAATATATGCTTTCAGAAGCACTGGACTTAAATCAGGGATGCAAACTGGTAAGGGGTGAAAAAGGATGTGTGACCAGGGGGGAAACAGCCCTGTTTGGGGGGGGGGGGGGGCACATACTCTGGTCTAATTCACAGGCTAAAACAATTAAAAAGACTGATAAAAATAAGGTACAAAACTTTTTTAATGATTGGCTGAGCACTGTATACAGCCAGTAGTGTTCCAAACGCCCATCACTCGTTTGCTTAATGTCATTGTGCAAAACCATAGGCAAGGGAGGCAGGTTCCGTTTGATGACACCCCCTTTCATTGGATCTGCATGAGGATCTGATCGCCTAGATTACCTATTTTGGATTTTTAAAAGGTGAATTTCACCAAAAGGTGACTAGTATGCATCCCTGTTAAATGATAAATTGTCAAATAATGGCTACCAAAATATCTCAATAACAGAACAAGGTATTAACAACGGTTTGAGTAATGAACTCAAATCAAGGTAAGAGTGATAATAAACCCACACAGTGGTATTATCCTTTAAAATAATTACCTTGCAATTATTGCAACAGGACTGGTATTTCTGAATAAGGAAAATAAATACATAATTATTTGCCTATACAGCCATTACATTATTTGTATATTAAAATCTAAGGATATAAAAAAGAAATATTATGAATACCTCTTAACAGTTCTTTTAGAGAGGCGGCCCCTTCTCTCTCTCGCTTGAGAGCATCCAGCTCTGCTTTAAGTCCTTTATTCTCTTTATTCAACTCCTCCAACTCAGTCTCTTCTGAGTCCTTTGTTGAGGCCTAAATAATAAACAATATTTGAATTAATTTTTGTCTCAACACCCCAGAAATGACACACGCACGCACGCACGCACACACACACACACACACACACACACACACCTCTGAAGCTTGAGGCACCACCACCCACTGTGTATGACCTGCAATTATTGGTTGAAATAGTTCGTTTTAAGAAAACAACAACTGCCACCACCTTTTATAATTTTATCTCACCTTTATTTTTTCAGCTGGGCTGATAAGATGATTGATCAGCTCTGTTTGAGGGTGAATTGGCTTTTTATTTATTTTTTGTCTGAAAAAAAGAAAGAAAATGTTTTAGTCAATGAAGAAAAACATATTGTAGCGAGCATGCACGCGCACACACACACACACACACACACACACACACACAGTGTATGAGCGGTTCAACCAAATTGGTTCAAATTGAGAATCAGAATTTTTAAAACCTGAATTTCAGAAATGTGAATCAGAGATTTGTATTTATGGATCAGAATTTTGAAAATCTGAATTTCAGAAATTTGAATCAGAGAGATTTGTATTTATGGATCTGAATTTTGAAAATCTGAATTTCAGAAATTTGAATAAAAGAGATTTGTATTTATGGATCTGAATTTTGAAAATCTGAATTTCAATCTTTGTTTAAATGCAAATTTATGAAGTACAGCACAAAAAAATTCAAGTTTATGAAAAGTCACACGTATATAATTCAAATATACTAAATTCAAATTCAAATACTTTTGTCAGTTATTGAGCTCCATAGTAACATTATAATAAAATAAAAATATAATTTTAAAAAATCATGTAAATGTCCATTTGTTTTAATCTGTAGGCTATGTTGCTTCACGATTAGGCTAAATATAGATTATTAGCTACAATAGCCAAGGCTACAGGTAAAATTTCCAAGGTTGATGGGCCTCCGAGTAGGGAGATCATAAGTTATGCCCCGGGGTCGTCTCCCCAGTGTTTCCACCAAATAAAAAAGAAGCTGAATTGCTGTCATTCAGTTTTTACAAGTCTTTTACTGCCATCTGCTGGGTAAAGACATGAATGACAGTCCATACTACACAACATAGCCTATGCGGAATAGGCCTACACGATTTAAAAAAAAATGCTATTTTTATTTAATTAACCTATACACCATACAAAATAATCCACCGTCTTTGGTAGGCTATAGGCTCAGGCTGTGTCTCGTTCCGATCACTGTCTCTGGCTTTCTGTGGACTACGTTACCTTTGCTCTGCACATAGCCTAAAGGTAAGGCTATCTAAAAGAAAACAATAATTAACAGAAATTGGGTTGGAAATGCCCACAGTGAAAATGGTTGCATATTTTTCAGACATAGCCTCCCAATATCTGGCTGGTTTTGACCACGCAAACCCGGAACATTAGGCTATCGGATAGTTACCACACCAGATTAATGAAAGCGTGGGAACTAGGCTAAACTGTTAAGTTAATTTAGTTAACATTGGGCTGGCTATGGCTCGTGGTAACTTTTAGGCTACTTCGTTTCCTTTTTAATTCTTATCATTTACCCGACAATCCCCAAACACAGAGAACTAGGAAATATCGCTATCTAGCCTGGTAACTGCCTGACAACCGAAATCACAGGCAACATTCTGCATTTTCAGTTCAGAGTTTTGGCAGGGTTTTTGCGTAACCACGCGAAAATGATAATGTAAACGGATGCAATTATGTCACTCTTGTGCGGCAAAAGCATGAAAACGATATGTTAAATGGAAAATTTAATTATCATTTCCTTTTTATCATGCAATTACAGAAACTGCTAATGTAAATGTGGTTTTTCATTTACATTTCATTATGGCAGGGTTGTGTCACAGAGGGTGAGAAAAATTCAATGTGAAATGGATTTGCATTAACATTTTCAAATTGTCAGATAAAGTGCGTACATTAACTTGAAAATGAAAATGCAAAGTGGCGTTTTGCATTTTCATTTGAATTATGTCATGTTTTTTGCACACACTTGCGTGACATAGTGGACAATAGCGACTGTGTGAGTTCATGAATATATTTATTCATCATATAAAATTTTTATTCTGTCATAGCAACAAGGTAAACCCAACAATAGCCTGATCGTATGCCAAAAAAGCCCTGTGAAAAGCCCTGCTCACTCAAATGCAAAATAAACATGTGAAATTATTGTCTCATATACCACATCATTCTACTATGAATATCTGCTACTAACTATGAAATAAATATACAATCCTACCATTGAGGAAGGAGGAAGGAGGCTAACTTTCTCGCCTTGTACCATCTGGTACAATCCGTTTGAGAAATATACAACACTTTATGCCGCTTGTTACGACCAGCTAGGCTGAACGCAACATAAACACTCAGGAGACACAAATGGGCTCAAAACTAGGGGTTTTATTAAACAAATAACCAATGGATAAACAACAAAACGGGGAAATGGGGAGAAAATCAATACAAACGGGAAGATCAAAAAGAAACAGCAAGAAACAACTGGCGTGGCGGCCAAAATCTCTCCCCCGACTTCCAGGGCCGAGGTGATTTTAAGGAGCAGGCTCCGCCCTCTCCCAACAGGTCTCACCTGCAAACAATACAGGTAAAGCAGCCTAGACAAGGAGACAGTGCCACCTTCAGGTACTACAGGGACGTAACACCGCTATTGTGAAGGAATTTTCTGTTTTACAATATGTGTGTATTATCATAAAGACAATCACATGATTATCATTAAGCATTTAATATAATAGATCAATTATATATTGAGTTAAGTAATTAAATAATGTATTCTTTGTGAACACTGAGTAGGTCATGGTTCACTCCCTCTGTGTCTCTCCTTCACAATCTGCAGAGACAGGCAGATGTTTTCGTTACTTGTTTTGAAGGTTATAGAAAGACAAAACACCAAGAATTGGATACCCTTGTCTCTGTATGTTTAGAAACCGCCCCTTGTGGCTGGCCAGTAAAGCAATGATAGATTGTGTATAAATCTCCTCTGTATACTGTTTCTCAGGTTAGAGAGATTCTGACTCTCTCTCATTCTAAGTTTATCTCCAATAAACTTAAATTCTTTTTCTTATTCTATTACATGCGTTTTGTTGTGGTTCTGTTTGGACAGACTTGCTCACTGTGGGTTGAATGGGAAAAATCCACGACAATATGGCGTAGTCGGCAGGATTGCTAACTTGATTTCTCCTACGCAGATTTCTCTCAAGTCGGAACGGCTTAGACAGTGCACTGCCGGGAGTTCAAACCCCGATACCGCAACCCACCTTCTCATAGAGAGGTAACTGTAACCAGTGGCCTAGAGGAAGGACGGCGGCGACCGGACCGAGGAGAGTAAGACGTCTGTCTGGGGTGATCAATACGCAATCCATAGAAAGAGAATCACAGGTGAGCCACCACAGCAAAACGTAACTTGAGGCTGTATCGCGCTCAAATTCTAAAAAAGTTTGATTAGTGACCGACGGGTCCGTCACTCTGTAGAGTGATTCAAACTGTGGAGGCTGTATGCTACTCCCACCCATGGACTAATATTTCTCTTTTTCTTTCACCTTTTTCTTTCTCTTGTAATGAGCTCTGAAACATTTTTGTAATGTGGTATCATGTATTGTCAGTAGAGGCAAATGATATGCACGGACCAGTACAGGAGAGGCATTTTTGCAGAGGAGATGATTATGGTCATTTATACCTGTACGAGACACTTAATGAGATTGACGGATATGGAAGTGGTTTTTCTGTTGTAGCTATACCTAGAGGTGAATGGTTAAAAGAGAAGGAAACGGCATTAATAGAAGTTAGGCTAAACGTTCACCCTGAAAGTGAGGACAATTATCCAGAGGATAGTGCAGAATCTGAAACTGATTCTGACTAAAATAGGCCTAATTAAAAGAGAAATTTTTTTTTTTAATTTTTAAAAATAAAAATTAAAAGGCATAGTTTGGTTGTGGGACAAACGCACGAAAATGGGTTCTAAAAATTCAAAGAAGCAGGACTCTGAATTTACGGGTCCAATGAAAATAATGCATGACAAATATGGTCCGGCAACCACACACCAGCGTGTTAAATGGCAAAAGTTAGGTTTCCCTGAAAAAGGCTCTTTTAGCCTAAATCAGATTGATAACTTAAAAATGCGGCTGCGGTCATATGAGGTTAAAAATAGTAAACGTAAAAATAAATGGCAACCCGACTGGGATGTAGTAGATTTGTGGGAAAAGGAATCAAAATTAAAGCAGGAAAAACAGACCAAGGGAGAAAATAAAAATACTGTGGAGAAATCCCAACAAAGTAATTCAGTGCTATCTCCTGTTGTGCATTCCGGCGGCTCTTTGTATCCCAATGTAGCACAGCTTGCAAGCGTACACAAAATTAACCTGGACTTGGACTGTCCTGCGTGTCCTCCAGCTTGTGTTCCACAGCAAGCGGCAGGAGCACACGGACATCCCTCAGCCCCTGCTCCCCAGGCAGTGCATTCCAGTGCTGCTGCACAACCATCTGCGAGTGGGCCGGCGACCAGAGCGAGACCTGCAGCTTCAGTAGGCCCAGATTCCACAGTACAGGTAACTTCCCACAAGGGTGAAATGCACGAGGTAGAGATGCCTACCATCCATACAATGATGATGCTGCGTCTGAGTATATGGAACAAATTAAGACTTTGGAAACCAGTATGAAAACCGAATTCCCTGTTCGTCTGAACTGGGAAGCAGTCAGACAGGTTAAACAAAAGCCTGGTGAAACTGTTAATGATTTCTTGAGACTTTCAGAGAAGTACGACGCACACAGTGGAATGGACAAACCGGAAAACAGCGAGACTCTTACTCCGTATGAGACTCAGCTAACCCACTGTTTCCTGGATGGATTGGATAAACACCTTGCAACCGCTATTAAGACTTCCTGTGTTGGCTGGCAGACTCGGAGACTTAAGGACGTTCTCCGTTATGCTGTTCACTGCGAAGAACAGGACCGCGACAAGCAACACAAAGACAAAAAGAAGAGCGACAAGATGACCTCTCAGCTGCAGCTGGCCCAGCTCAATTCCTACCAGGGGAACCGAGACGGTGCCGGTGGACAGCAGCAGCAAAGGAGAGGCCGCGGCAGACGTGGAGGACGGAATCAAGGGAACAGACAGAGACCCAACTCCATGGGACCCACTACCATGGTGGATTATGATGTTTGCCGAAAATGTGGAAAAAATGGACATTGGGCTCGCGGTTGTACATTTTCCGGTAATGCTGATAATTGGGACACAGCACCCCACGGGAATGTTACTTTCCAACATCCTGGGGGTCAAACTGGATTACCTGGACAATGACATTTTGTGGGAGACGAGGAAACGCATGCGGACATGGGTGAGTTTGCTGGGTTCCTTTACCATACGGCTCCAAATGCATTAAAAGTTGATGGGCGAGCATTAGACTTCATTGTGGATACGGGAGCTGGTCGGTCTGTAATAACAGTTAAATCATGGGATTCAAAACCTCCTCTTTTTAGTGGTAAAACCATGCTCAGCCAAGATGCTGGTGGAAATACCACGACAGAGAAATTTACAGCTCCATTACTGGTGCAAGATTTCAATACGGGCTCAAATATTACTTTGAAACATGTGTTCTTGTTCTCCCCTGTATGTCCGGTAAACCTGCTTGGCAGAGACTTAATGTGCAAATTAGGTCTGAGTGTGCAGTGTACTGATGACGGTTTAACTATTGACAGAGCTGCTATGGCAGAAACTCTAGAAATGTTTTACTATGCTTGGGATCTGGACAGATCCTCAGTCACAGCTAAAGCCATACAAATGGCCAGAACTGAGTGGACAGGCACTGGCGACAGACTGACAGAATTACAACTACATGTAACAGCACATTTTAGTCGAGGTAGAGATTGGGAATTTGAGAAGAATTGGTACGGTGATTGTAAATTAATTTCGACATTGTTTTTGGTTGGTCGCGATTTCTGTGCATTGTCTGTAGAATTGAGCTCAGCACAGCATCAATTCTATTCCATAGCGGGAAGTGCACCCCATGTTTCACTGTGCAAAGCCTCAAATAAAAAATGGGAGGACACAGGGCCATGGGTGGAATTATATTTGGACACCACGGACTGGGAAAAGACAGGGGAATTTTCAAAATATTCTCCCTCTCTGCGTGTCACTGCGCACCAGTTTCCGAACTCTCTGACATCTGTCTGCAGCATTCATGAGTTGTTGTGTGACACCCAAGCCTACTTGCATTTGTCAGACCCGAGATTCAGTGCAATTCCCTCTCAATTGTGGGCAACGTCCCAAAATGATGTGGGGCTCATAGCTGGAGTTACTCCACTTCAAGTAACCCCTAAATCTGAATACAGACCATGCAAACGTCAATATCCCCTACGCCCAGAAGCCGAAAACGGCATTGTCCCCGTATTTAATGCGTTGTTAGAAGCTGGTGTTGTGGTTCCCTGTCCTGACTCTCCATGCAACACTCCTATCTTGCCTGTAAAAAAGCCTGATGGGTCTTGGCGGTTCGTACAAGATTTACGAGCTGTGAACAGCGCCGTTCAACAGCGCGCTCCCGTTGTGCCGAACCCCGCAACCATTCTTACACAGGTCCCGGGTAATGCTAAATATTTTTCTGTGATCGATCTAGCGAATGCATTCTTTAGTATTCCTGTTGATGTAAATTCCCAGTACTGGTTTGCCTTTACATTCAGGGCAAAAAGGTATACCTGGTCTCGATTACCCCAGGGGTATGCTGAATCACCAGCAGTTTTTTCAGCAGCGCTACAGGAAAACTTGGAACAATTCCAGTTTTCTTCAGGCCAAAGTACTTTGATTCAATACGTTGATGATCTCCTCGTCTGCTCTCCAGACGAGCACAGCTGTATTCAGGATTCACTTGAACTGTTGACATTCCTAGCCACAGAGGGCCACAAAGTTAAACAGGAGAAACTGCAATTTGCATTAAATACTGTTACCTACTTAGGACACGCTATTTCTGCAGAAGGCAAATCTTTGGGAACTGACAGAATCCAAGCGATTCTTGACCTCCCTAAACCGGTAACAAAAAAGCAGGTAATGTCTTTTCTAGGCATGACAGGTTACTGTAGGCAATGGATTTCTGATTACGCTGAAATCTCCTTTCAGAAGTTGAAACAACAGTTGGCCTCTTCTCCTACTTTGGGCCTGCCTGACATGATTAAACCTTTTCTTTTGACTGTTGATGAGAAGGGCGGCTACATGTCTGCTGTTCTTTTGCAAAAGCACGGTGATAAACACAGGCCTGTGGCGTACTATTCTCAGCGACTTGATGCTGTTTCTAGGGGCCTTCCTCTTTGTTTGCGCTCCATTTCAGCAGCGGCTTTGGCGGTAACTGCATCTGCATCACTTGTTGCTTATCGTCCTCTCACTGTCCTTGTTCCGCATGCGGTAGCAGAAATTCTGTTAAAACAGAAAACGGCCCATTTCTCACCAGCTCGAATGCTTCACTATCAACATGTGTTACTCTCTTTGCCAAATGTTACAGTCAAGCGATGCAATGTTCTGAATCCCGCTACTCTTTTACCTACACCTGAGGATGGGGAGCCACATAATTGTGTTCATGTGTTAGATCAAATTCTCTCCCCCCCGTCCTGACCTCGCCACCACTCCTCTCTCAAATGCAGACTTTGATATGTTTGTTGACGGTTCTGCCAGTCGATGTCCCCTCACAGGTGACAGTCAGGTTGGCTATGCAGTAGTGACACAACACCAGGTTCTGGAGTCAGCCCGCCTTCCTGGACATCTCTCAGCACAGGCAGCTGAACTGTTCGCTCTTACACGCGCTTGCCATTTGGCTGAAGGTAAAACTAAATATTTTCACTGACAGCAGATATGCTTTTGGAGTTGTGCACGACTTTGGAACTCTTTGGCAGCATAGAGGCTTCCTACAGGGAAAACTATACAGAATGGACACTTAGTGAGCTGCCTCCTACAGGCAATTCTTTTGCCTGCTGCCATTGCTATATGTAAATGCTCCGCTCACACAAACCAGACTGATGCTATCTCTCAAGGTAATGAGCAGGCGGACTTGACTGCCAAGGCGGGTGCAATCGCCCCCCCTCACACAACTCTGTCTGCTCACACAGGCTGCTATTCCCACAGACACTCCAATGGCCTCTGTACAGGACTGCCAAGCTGGGGCCACACCCCAGGAAAAGGCCAAATGGAAGCGAGACGGCACCTACACTGATGGGGTCTGGCTAGGCCCTACTGGTAAACCCTGTTTATCTCGTTTTTTATTTCCCTATTATGCTAAATTGACTCATGGACTGGATCATGTGTCAAAAGGAGGGATGATATCTTTGATGTCCAGACACTGGGACACAAGCGGATTTTCTACTTATGCAAAAAACTTTTCTGAAAAGTGTGTTATCTGTGTTGTAAATAATGCTGGGAGGGGCCAGAAGGTTCCAAATGCGGCCCACCCGGCTCCACAGGAGCCTTTCGAGTACCTGATGATGGACTTCATTGAACTTAACCCATGCAGGGGTAAGAAATATTGTTTGGTGTTTGTTGACATGTTTTCAAAGTGGGTTGAAGTCTTTCCTACAGGGAAAGCTGATGCTGCAGCAGTGGCGAAAGCCCTACTAACAGAGCTTATTCCTAGGTGGGGGATCCCGAGGAAGCTGTCTTCAGACAGAGGCTCACACTTTTTAAATAAGGTGTTGGACAAAGTGACCGAGCAATTGGGGATCAGGTTAAAGTTCCATTGTGCTTACCACCCTCAGAGTGGAGGGGCGGTAGAGAGGGCAAATGGAACCATTAAGAACCTTTTAACTAAAGTGATGGCAGAGACAGGTCTGGATTGGGTCCAGGCCCTGCCAATTGTCCTTACAGGTATGCGGGGGAGGGTCCACGCTGCTACAGGGTTGTCGCCCTATGAAGTCATCACAGGGCGGCCCATGAGGACTGGATGTCACCCCCCAGGGCTGATGCTGGACAAGGAGCTAGCTGACACTCGCATGGTGAGTTACTGTGTTCAGCTAACCAATGTTCTGAGATCTGTGCATCAACAGGTGAAAGCAGCTCTCCCAGATCCAGCCAGCGGGCCTCTACATGACCTGCAGCCAGGAGACTGGGTGGTGATAAAGGACTTCAGAAGGAAGAAGTGGCACCAGGCCAGGTGGAGGGGTCCTTTCCAGATACTACTCACCACGCCCACAGCCGTGCGAGTGGAAGGCCGTGCTTCTTGGGTCCACTGCAAAAGAGCTCCACCAGCGCCAAAGGAGGGATAAGGGTGAGAGACCCACCTCGACCGACGCGCAGGGACGACTAAGTTCTCACGGAGTTTAAAAACTCAGAGAACCACCACTTCAAGGAGCACGTGACAGTAATATCTGCTCCCAACATGCCAGACGACAGCAGGAACACCGAGGCTGCAGCCTGAAGGTAGGCCTATTGATACTAGGCCTCATTACACTCATCACTGTTCTGCCCATTATCCTGATTCATGAGACATTCTACACCATTAACACCAGTGAACCAAACGGTACTGTTGTAATGACTAGTAGGACTAAAAGGTATGTCACCACCGGGAATGAAGCTTGGCTGACACCAGGAACTGTGAAGCATCATTATGCTACTAATTCTTGGTGGCGTTATGCTGAGTGGACTGCAAAACAGCACTTTAACCGGTCTTGTTATGTTTGCTCTCACATGCCTCATTCCACAGCAGGCCCTCTTCTTCAGGTGCAGAATCTGAAGAAAGACCTCTCAACGTGTTTGGTGGGACTGAGTTCTCACCCAGGTGTGGGAATACGGTGGGATAAAACTGATTTCTCTGTGCCATTAAATCTGTCACTTTTGAGTACTCCAGTAGTCAATACAAATTGTTCTTTCCTGAAAGATTACCTAGCATGGCCACAGGTGTCATGGAAAATGCCCGGTCCAGTCGTACTTAAACATAGTATGAAGTTTGCAATGTGTATTATAGGTAATGGCTCTAATGCACTAGGTCAATTAGACAATGTTCAGAGTAAAACTGTTTTCTGTGACTATCCGCCCATGCATCCTGATAAGTGTTTTGACTGTCTGAGTGATTCCTATAGTCCTTGCAGAGACTACCCTGACATGGCTGATGAGATATGTAGGACGAACTGGTCACGCGCAATCTCATTACCTTGAAATAGGAAGCAAACTGCAAACTGTTCCGGGATAACACCATCCTCTCGCCTTGGGAGCCGGCTGTTATCTGATTGGTAATTGCTTTGTGGGCACTCTGCTCTCCCCCCTGACTGGAGTAGAGTTTGCGCCCTCATTGCCACATATGTGATTCCTGACTCAAGTTGCCATAGGTCAGTACTTACAGCAAAATGTTCCTGATCCGGAACAAGATAATGTATTCCTTCTCCGACAACTTCCTGAGTTTACTGACGACCCTATATAAAGTATAGGCCTGAATTATGTACCCACCCTGTCACATGGTTGGTGGGAAGACAGACAGTGTTGTAATGTGAAGAGATAAAAGGTTGACATTCCAGGAGTTGTGAAAAGTCTCCATTACATGATGGGTTTTTATTTTTTATCTTTCTTTTCTTTCAGACTTTCTCTTGATAGTAATAATTTTATATGTTAAATAATCAGTAGTACATTATAGTGAAAATTATTTTTATATTCAATTATATTCTATCCTGTTACTATATTTACTATGATTTCATTTTTTATATTTTTATTTTTTCCTATGTTGATTCTTGTTATTAATCAGATATGGACGATGTGCGATAATTGCTGATATCCGGAAGCGACGCTTGATTGCCTTAAGAGGGATCGGAGGAATTATTTTTTCCGGAACTGATTGGGTTTTCTGGCTCTGTGCTAGTTTTGTCCCATATAAGTCCTGAGTCTGCCGGTTTTTCAATTCCCCCTGGATTATTGGAGTATTGTACATATCCACACGAGATTATTGTATTTGGTCTGTATAATCATGTAATCATTTATGATGTTATTAAAATGAATCACTTACTAATTGATTGAGTACATTAGGTAGATTGTAACAGAAAATTGTTAGTTATCATGAAATGATAAAAGGAGGGAAATGTGAAGGAATTTTCTGTTTTACAATATGTGTGTATTATCATAAAGACAATCACATGATTATCATTAAGCATTTAATATAATAGATCAATTATATATTGAGTTAAGTAATTAAATAATGTATTCTTTGTGAACACTGAGTAGGTCATGGTTCACTCCCTCTGTGTCTCTCCTTCACAATCTGCAGAGACAGGCAGATGTTTTCGTTACTTGTTTTGAAGGTTATAGAAAGACAAAACACCAAGAATTGGATACCCTTGTCTCTGTATGTTTAGAAACCGCCCCTTGTGGCTGGCCAGTAAAGCAATGATAGATTGTGTATAAATCTCCTCTGTATACTGTTTCTCAGGTTAGAGAGATTCTGACTCTCTCTCATTCTAAGTTTATCTCCAATAAACTTAAATTCTTTTTCTTATTCTATTACATGCGTTTTGTTGTGGTTCTGTTTGGACAGACTTGCTCACTGTGGGTTGAATG
Organism: Synaphobranchus kaupii; assembly: GCA_029718625.1. Lineage (NCBI taxonomy): Eukaryota > Metazoa > Chordata > Actinopteri > Anguilliformes > Synaphobranchidae > Synaphobranchus > Synaphobranchus kaupii. The sequence continues at coordinate 52,810,747 of CM056385.1, forward strand.
GGAAAAATCCACGACACTATTACACTATCGACTCGTAATACCCCCCATGCCTTGCAAGCCTCATTCATTACAGTTCATTCTGGTTTGTCGGCTCTTTTATCCAATAGAGTACATTCTAACCTTAACAACGGTATGTGCAATGTCTTATTGGGTGCTTTGAACAATTTACTACAGCCCAGCGTAACAGCAGTTTTCGTTTTAACGGTATAGTATTATGCAAGCTCTACAGAAAACGCATTAGGGAGGGGAGTATTCCCTTTCCCGATATGTAAGTATTTTTGCGTATAATGGTCTTTGCGGTTGGTCTCGCTGGCTACGTATTTACATTTGTTTTTCCACTCAAGCACTGTCTTGTCCAATATGATTGATAGGCCTTGTTATTTTTGCATTTTGAGTGCATTTCACATACTGTAGTGTAATCGTTCATTTTATGTTTGATGTAAGCTACCGGTTTTCATTGAAGATAGAACATTTGGCAGCATTTTGCAGATGGTACTATTTTATTTTCATGTTGTCGTACATAATATAGGCTATGGCGTATATACTTGTCACTTAGGGCATGGAAAATGCTCACCCCAATTTACTGTGCACTGATATGTGGTAGATTCATGTAAAATTTTGCCAGTCATTATGAATGGGAAATTTAAAAAAAAAAAAAAAACTACAGACAAGTACAATCCTGGGGCAAAAGTATACATACTGTATAGTACAGGTAAAAGTTATGTTTTATTGAGGTACAAGAGTGAATGATTAGGCTACATATTTAGGTGTATGTTATCCATCTGCCAATAGTAGATAACATAGAGAATATTTGACCCTGCTATTGATTTGCCACCGTTGGCTCTGGATGCAAAAAAAGGAACAAAGCATTTCTGCTGGAAGAAACTGACTGGAATGAACGTGTATATAAATGAAACTGATTGGAATGAACGTGTATATAAATGAAACTGATTGGAATGAACATGTATATAAATGAAACTGATTGGAATGAACATGTATATAAATTAAACTGATTGGAATGAACATGTATATAAATTAAACTGTCATGGGTAGTGGCTGCCTCTGTTGTTTCTGCGGTTATCTGATTTGGCGTCATCTGATGCTCTATCAGATTTTTTTTTGTGCCTCCGTCCCGGTGTTTGGATCTCGCCTGGTCATTATCTCCTGCACCTGTGTTCGGTTTCCTGCCGGCTATATATAGCGCTTACTTCCGCTTTCCGGCGCTTCTATATTGTCGTTGCCACTTGACTACGAAGCCGGTATAGGAATTTCGGTCACTGCATTTCTGTTTGCCCTTTATACAAAAACGCAGAAAGTCCGGTTAGTTGACAGGATAGAAAACAAGAAATCTAATCCTATCTTGCACTTATTCTTTATTGTTTGCAGCCTGCTTATCTTGTTATTGAGCTCTTTATCCTACAGAGCTATAGATACAGGCTTGCTATTCTGTTCGTTCCTCTTCTGTTTTCTCTACCTCTTATCTACGCATACTATTTAGTGCGTGAGGTTCTTTATTTATTTCTCGCTGTTTTTTCGATATCCGTCCCCTTTTGAGGATGTTTTGTGTTAGCCTTGTGCTAGGGAAGTTTTGCTCCGGTGTTTATGTTTTCCTTGTTCTCTGGGGCCGTTTATTTCCGCTTTTGTGGCGTGTCTATTTTTAGACACGCTTTCTGAATCCTTCTCTGCCGCGTTTTGGTTCTCTGAACTTCAAACCAAAACCTTACAGAAACTGATTGGAACGAACGTGTATATAAATGAAACTGAAACTGAGTTGGATTTATCTATCTGATTCAACAGAATTATAATGTCCTTTGTCCTACAAATGTATGGAGGCAAATGTTGTACCTGATACTTGGCAGCTGACCAAAACAACAACAACAATAACAAAAAAGCTAATTCTCATCTTCCATATCTTAGATCTTATCTCAACAACTAATACTGAGACAGCTAATTTCCTAGATTGGGGGCAGATAATAGTTATTTCCAGGTAGTCTGGGATACTTTCATGTGCTCCTTACCTGCTGACCTCAGTAACACACTAATTAGCTGACAGGCTCTGATGATACTGTGTTACTAACATTTGTTTCATTCATACAGCTGGCTGGCTACCTAGTTACACAGCTCCATTAAACCAGCTGCATGACTTCAGCTCAGTTCAGTTAAAATAAAAAAATTAACTACTGAAGTGTAGGTAGCTAACCAGCACTTGCATATGACATCAATGATAATTATTAATGTTAGCTGGATAGCTAACTAATGAGCTCTCTCCACGGCAATGACATACCGCAAGCTGGAACATAGAACCACTGTATAAATAGCTAAAAGACAGCTTTTTTTGCTCTGCCAACCACATGACCACATTCTCTTTCTTGGGTTAAGAAAAACAAGTCTCAGGTTTACATCTCATGTGACAACTGTTAAAGGCTATAGATACAGCTTTTTACCCCATCTAGTGTCTCATATGGAGATTGCATTTCATAACAACACAACCCAAACTGCTGTGCCAGTGTTGCTGCAATGTCCGCAGTTTTACAGCCAACTTTCAAAGTTCAGTCGCGGGTAAAAATCAGTCGCAAAGCACACACTTTTAAAAAGTAAAAAAAAAAAATGTTGATTTATATTTAAAATACGTTGGTTTCGGTTAAAAATATATTTTGGGATAGTTTTGAGTCGCCATTTAGCTGGAAAGTCTTGCAAGATCTGGAAACCCTGTTGACTCGTTGCACCTGCATCTTTGTGTACATACTTAAGTGTGTTAGTAGCTAGTAGCTGTTCAAAACTGAGGAAGGAGGCTTACTTTTTCGCCTGTTTTATGGTCAGAACTCCAGTTTAACAAGGAAGAAAATAGCTAACGTTATATCATAGCCTATATCTTTTACGGCCCTTAAAATGTCTTTATTTCGATAAATTCATAAGCAATAGGCTACTTTTATTCTGCATGTTTCAGCAAGCTCTGTGGATGTATTTTTTTTTATTTATTGTTCATCTACATAAAAATGTTGTATCTATAGCCTTTAAAAGTGGGGGAGATTTACAAAGTACGGAATATCAGTCAAGTCACAACTGCATTGTGTATCTTCGAAATTCCGTAGAAGGGATAAATGCACACATGCATTCACTCACACTCAAATACACTCACTGATAGCTGCACAGTTTTCAAAAGTGAAAATGGAAAATGAACAAGTTTCGATGGTTGAAATATGCAATATAAATAAGAAAAATAGTGTTTTGATTCAGTTGAGTATTTGCTAAAATGATTAGGCATATGAGCTTGACCGCAGAATATACGCAAAGTAGGCTAAGTCCTAGGAATGATAACAGGTGTTCAAAACAATGGGCAACATGGTATCAGACCATGAGATGGCAGCACCATGTAAACACGTAAAAAAAACTATTATCTAGCATCAGGTAAGTTTTGTATTGTGGAGAGATGCGGAGTAAAGACGATTTTTATGTTTCAGGTGGACTTTAATCTCATAAATGAGCATCCATTATTAGGGTACATAACATGGGAACCCATAGGTTTAAGTAGCTATTCCCTGGGGCCTATCTCCCATCTCACAGTTATATTCCAAATTTTCTCCGTTTGAATTTGCAGGTTTAATCTCTAATACCAATGATGGATTCTAGCAATAACTAGAAATTTTTTTGAAACGCAAGTTAGCAAACATTAAGTTTGTGAACATCTTTAGATCGCTATCCATGAACTAGGTAACAGATAGCTAGAACAACAGCACTTTTGCAGCAGACAGAAAAACAGGTAGAAAGGCAGTCTCTTTCAATAGTATTAGCAAGAAGTAATATAATCCCCCCCCCCCCCTCTCTTTTTTGTTGCATAAATAAACCTATGCTGTTTATTTTATCACAACAAAAAACGTTTCAACGTACAAAAATGGCAAGTTACTCATGCGTTGTCTATAATAAAACTACATAATTTCTCCTCCTTTAATAGATTCATTGAAATGATGTATTCTTCCATTAGGCAGTTTCTGTTATTTGACATTTAAAGTTTGAATGACCACATTCTCTTTAGATGGTAAGATACAAAATCACAGGGACAAGTTACATTAAATAATCTAGAAAAGATTGCTTTGGAATTGAGCTAGTTTAATTAGTGAATTAATTTAATTAGAATGAAGTTACGATAGCCGATATTGTTTGTTATAACTTGGCCTCATTTTGATATCAATACCTTTAACAACAGGCACGTTTTAATTAATTACTTAGACACTACTTTGTGTGCTATGCGTGAGTAAATTGGCATTTTAGTATGGTAAAAACGTTTTTTGTTGAGATATATTTTTACAATCACCGATTTGAGGCTTGATGATGGTTCTACTATATGACCATTCGATTAATGCACTCGACTTTGTTGTTTTCAGAATCCTTAACATAGATATCGATGATAACCACGACATTAGTAAAAGGATGTACGCTATATTTCACGTGTTGTTGTTGTTGTTTTGCATTAAGTAACTTAACGATTCGAAAAGGATACAAAAATAAGGTCACCACCAGCCGTTCAATTCGCGTGACGTAGTGTTCTCAAGTCAGGGCTGTGGGAGGGCGTAGCTTCAAAATCCAAACTAAGCGCAAACAGCTCGCTCTTCTGAGGTGAGTACACAAGCGTGGAGATTGTCGCAGCTTGTGTGAAGACTTTTTCCATTATTGCTTCAAATTCTGTTTCTTTTACCCGACGTATTGCGTAGCCTATGCTTCAAGTCAAGGAAATCGGTAAACTGAGGATTTCGGAACAGCCGGTTTCGATTTGAGAAAGGATGAGAAACACTGGAATCAGGAGGAAACATTTAGTTCAATTTTGTCGCTCAGTGAGTATCTTGCAGTTGCTTATGCTGTCTTGGGAAATACTGAAAACTTCTGCATGAATGATCACATTTAATGGTGGGGACAGCAGCCTTTTGTCAAGGCATCCCCTGAAAAATGAAACTATTCCCTGCCGCGTACACACCAGAATGTGTCTGAGGATTGCACTATTCACTTAATTTGCCTTTTGGATTTAAAACACGTCCGATGGAAAGGCGTGTGCGCTTATGAGCTGCGCTCAGTTTTTTGTCTTCCAGTTTTATCTTGAGTTTGCATGTTTTTTTTGTTTTTCCTTTCTTGATTTTTTTGTTAAATTTGCCATTTTGATGATTTAACGACGTTGATGCTGGAATTTTCAGCAACATTGCTGTAAAAATGCTGAACAGCGTTTTGTTGCTAAGCGTTTTAACGGTGACAGTTTTCTCCTCGAAGACCGAAAGCCGAAAAACTTCCAAAGACATTTGTAAGAGTCGTTGCTTTTGTGAGGAAAGGGAGAACGTTTTGAATATCAACTGCGAAAACAAAGGATTTACCACAGTCAATCAATACCAACCGCCCCAAAACAAAATATGCCAACTCTTTCTCAATGGGAATTTTCTGTCTAGACTCAATCCTAACGAGTTTGTAAATTACGGCAATGTTACAAGCCTTCATTTGGGGAACAATGGTTTACAAGAGATTAAAACTGGGGCTTTCACTGGACTTAAATTTTAAAGCGACTTCATCTCAACAACAATATCTTGGAAAGTATTAAAGAAGACACTTTCACCGGTTTAGAAAGTCTGGAGTACTTACAAGCAGATTACAATTACATCAGCTCAATTGATGCAGGTTCGTTCAACAAATTGAATAAATTAAAAGTGCTAATACTTAACGACCAACCTACTGCCTTCTCTCCCGAACAATGTGTTCCGCTTTGTTATGCTAACACATCTGGATTTGCGAGGAACAGGCTGAAAACATTGCCGTTTGCTGGTGTATTGGAACACATAGGAGGTATTATGGAAATCCAACTGGAGGAGAATCCCTGGGAATTGTACATGCGATCTGATCCCTTTGAAAGCCTGGCTGGACACCAATTTCTGTTTTTGTGGGTGACATAGTGTGTGAAACTCCTTTCAGACTACATGGGAAAGACGTTACACAATTGATTAGACAAGATATTTGCCCTCGAAGAATTTCAGGCGATTCAAGCCACCGCATATTCCAGCCTCCCTCAGATTCTCAGCACGGTCCATTTCCAACGTTACATGCAGGTGTTACCCCAACAAGAACACCGAAAGCGTCCCGTGCTCCTAAAATGAGAAATCGGCCCACACCGAGGGTAACGGCATCCAGCAAAGATAAACACATATTTGGACCCATCATGGTTTATCAAACGAGATCTCCCATAGCAATAACATGTCCAAATATATGCATCTGCACTCTGCAGAATCCGGATAGTGGACTGAACATAAATTGCCAAGAAAGAAAACTGCACAATATATCAGATCTTCACCCTAAACCGTCCTATCCAAAGAAACTGCACCTCACAGGTAATTATTTACAAGTAATATATAGAACGGACCTTACTGAATATAGTTCTTTGGAGCTTCTTCATCTAGGGAACAATAGAATAGCAATTATTCAGGATTGGGCATTTGAAAATTTGACTAGTTTACGCAGACTTTATCTTAACGGCAATTACATTGAAATCCTTTCTCCCGCATTGTTCACGGGGCTGCAGAGCCTTCAATATTTATACTTGGAGTATAATATTATCAAAGACATTATGCCGAAACTTTCAACTCTTTTGCACAATTTGCAGTTACTGTTCCTTAACAACAATTTGTTAAGGTCTTTACCTGATAACGTTTTTGGGGCACAATGCTGACCAGGCTAAACCTTAGAAACAATCATTTCTCTCATCTGCCCGTGCGAGGTGTGTTGGACCAGCTATCTGCATTTATTCAGATTGATCTCCAAGAAAACCCGTGGGATTGTACCTGTGACATTGTCGCCCTGAAGAATTGGATGGAACTGTCCAGCACCAGCGTTGTAGTTAATGAAATCACATGTGACTCTCCCTCTAAACAAGCGGGACGTCTTCTGAGGTCTCTACGAAACGATGCGATTGCCCAGAAACAGGCGTAGTCACGGAAACCGCAGATCCCTCTGTGAGTGCCAGCACTGATACAGCCCCCTCTACTGCTAGTGCAGCATTGGACACCGTGTCAGAAATGCACCCAGAAGTACCCTTGTCTGTTTTAATTTTGGGTCTACTGGTGGGTTCATCCTGTCCGTCTGCTTCGGTGCAGGGTTATTTGTATTTGTACTGAAACGTCGGAAGGGGAGTGACAACATCCCATCAGTAGCAATAATTTGGACTTGAATGCTTTTCAGGTGCAGTATGGCTCCTATAACACAGAGCCCAGCACAGACAAACCGGAGAACAATGTGTATAACTACATACCGCCGTCTGTAAGTCAGATGTGCCAAAATCCTATTTATATGCAAAAGGAAGACGATCAAGTAGCATTCTACAGAAACTTAAAGAATTGAACTTTAGTTCCATGGATCCAAAAAAGGACGAACGGTCCACGAAGTCCTGCATATACTATAAGCGCCGTGGGGTTCGGTGAGAAACAGCCTTGTGGGAACCAGAGTCGGAGCTGCTGTATCAGAACGTTGCGGAGACGAGTTAACGCGCTTCCAGCCGCTGGGGTACTAAACTATAACTTTTGCACCTTGCCCAAAAGACCTCCTGCGCCCCATACGACTCGAGGCGCAACAACCAGGACAGGTTAAATAAAGCGGTCCTTGTATGGGACCCCAAGAAAGTATGCCGAACAATGTCAAAATGAATATCCTATGCTTCCAGGGAAACTAAAGACAGTACCAGACTATCTCGAAGTCCTGGAAAAACACACTGCAATGAGCCAATTGGTAAACCAGTAGTACATACATCCTCTAGCCATATAACCTGCAAATAATGAGAACATGTCGTCAACCAGATTCGAACTTTATTTTCCTTACAAGCTGTGTAAATGAGAAAATGCTAAAAAAAAAAAAAAAAAAATCCTGTAAAAGGTGATGTGTTATACGTTTTGTTTTACAGTTTACCTACATGAAACGTAGCGTATTCTTTTTAAATAAGAATATGTAGCCTATAGTAGAGGTTATATGCTTGCGGGATGTCTACAGTTAAAATGATTTTCCTTTTCAGAACTTAAACACAGCTGAATAATTTGAAATGTCATTCCTTATAGGGTTGATGTTGATAGGCGCAACGCAGTTGTTTAGTGTTCCATTTATTCCAGAAGTGCCTTTGCACTTAAAAGTATTTTACCGTTGCTTTCTGTTATAAAATTAAGTTTTTAATATTTGTTGTATTTTAAGAATCTTGATGTAAAATATAATTCGATTATATGTCCATTGTATTACTACATTAAATTTAAAGGGTACACTTTATTTATATGTATTAAGTAATATTTGTAAATAAAGGTGCCTTTTCAATCGTTAAATGTGTAAATTTGCGTTTTAACTATGTATGGTTAAATATGAGACATAATAGGCTACAGTAGCCTAGCCTAAGATAAATTATATTTTAACAAGACATGTTCCTTTAGCTTCGGATGGCGTTTAAATAAGTAGACTAGGCTATACTTTAAGAAAGAACTGTGTATCAGTGAACTGCCCTTGCATTTAAATATAGCCTACCGAAACATTGAAGTGTGCTAATTCGATATGGGAAAGCAGCGAACAGAGTAACATAGTGCGCCTAGAGTTTGAATGTAGAAACGACGGTTGGTTTTTAGAAAAAAGAGAGGACAATCTCTCTCAGATTATTTAAATTCTCGCCACATTACATCGGCACAAAATTGGCACCGTGTAGTTAATTTTTTAATAGCTCACACATTGCCAAATACGGTGCCATCCTGTGAAAGGAGTGTTTATTATGACTAAGTATTCATCTGTTTGAATTGAATCAGTCTTTTTCCTATTCTTTCAATTTAGAAACGAACTATTGTACGCCTACCGTGTAAATGGCAGTCGAGCAGTAGGCTATATCCTATTACTTTGAACGCCACACGATTCCTTAACAGGAATGACTATGTAAATTTGTTTAATTGTGTCTGTTGTTACAGCTTATGCTAGTGCCCTTTGTTAAACAAGTCCTCGGTACCACGAAATTCTTGACACCCAAAACAAATATGATATTACAACATTTATTCAAATTAATAGTAGATGATGACACTGAGTTCATTTATTTTATTTAACAAAAGGCACTAATAACGGTAAACCGTAGGCCTACCATTGGGGGGGGATTCCAGTAGTTGAAACTGAGCCATTTCAACTATTATTAGGTTGTGCTTGAAGTGAATTTCTCCCCCTTCTTTCAGTGTTGTTTTCCCCCATTGCCACTGGGAATAAGGAAGTTGTACATGCCCTGCATGATAATGTGTCTGGAAACAATTGGACAATGTATTCTTATCCCTCTGGGACTGAAAGGGTGCCTAATGGCTTTCTGATGAACACGAACATAAATCAGTGAAAGTGAACCCAACACAAAATTGTCCTCCACCATGTAATCTGTTATATAGTCTGCTTTATTGGACTGTCAGATAATATTTGAAGAAATGGCAGACCTTTACAGTGATAGACATATTGTAAGGGCCAATGAGATTTACGTGTATTGTCTCAATGTGGTTGCATAATTTATACAAGGAAACTTGTAAATTGCTGCAAGATAATGCTATACATAAAGAGATGTAGAGACAAGGGAGTGGATGGAGAGCAAGGATTGCTTCACTTGCAGACAAGGAAGGCTGAACAAAATGTGACCCGTTGCTGTCAGATGTCAGAGACTGGGTGATGAACCTGGAGCGACTCTGGTCTCCTTTAAAATCCTCTCAGCCATTTCAGATTTACTGAAAATATGTTTAATAATTCAGTGAGAGTTTTTCATGAAACCCTAAGAGAGCTGACATGAGGGGCATAATCATATTAATATTTTTGGGGCGTTAGGCCTGCATAAAATGCGCAAGCAATCAATGTTTATTCATCTTAACACCACAGCACTGTTCACAAGTGCAACAAATTCACTTTCATACAGCTGAAATGGAATCACACACATTAAAGCAGATGCATTTTGAAAGAAGAGAAGTTAACGCAAATCCTAATCTGCCATTTTGGTTGGAAAATCATTTAATTTACAGGTGCTACAAAAACCTATATGCCCTGGTAGTAAAAAAAAAAAAAAAGTGAAACAATCAGAAAAAAATAAATTAAACTATTTCAGAACATTGTTTTCAGTTAATTTATTTTAAGCTTCTTCTTTGTACACCTTTTAAGGTTAATTTATTCAAAACAATCAATTTTAAATATAGATTGATTCTGCTCTCATCTCAGCCCTTAAAACTGAGTTGTGCAGTTCAGTTACTTTTATTCAGTAACTGAATTAAAATGTACATCACTTTTTGGATTTGCTGTCACAAGTTAAGTATTTGCCATTAACCTACATAAAATTAGAGGCAATGATTGGTAGTTCCATCTCTAATTATCTTGGACACCTGTGGTGGCACTTTAGAGTTTGGTATACAAGACTGCCATCTGTGCATAATGCCATTTCAGTAATGAAGGCAAAATGGCAAAATGTTTCAATCACTTAGTCTCACCTTGACTAAAAACCATTGAACACAGATCTTTTGAGAATAATTAAAATCTGACCTCCATAAAATAATGTCAGTCCTGCTGAGCTTTCAAATGAAATTCTGTGCTTCATATGTTTTGCGAAAAATGCTGCATTGTGGATCTTTAACTTCCACAATTATAAAGGTAGTTTAAATGCCACGGACCTTCAATATAATACTGGTAAGCATAGTATGAGAAACCTATAAGAAAACAGGGTGCTTGTATGTGGCACCGACAATGGGGATATACAGATCCTTTCCAAAAAATTAGAATATCATGGAAAAGTTTGTTTTTTTCCATAATTCCATTCAAAAAGTGAAACTTTCATAGATTATAGATTCATTACACACAAAGTGAAATATTTCTAGCCTTTATTTGTTTCATTTTTCATAATTTTGGCTTACAGCTCCAGAAAACCCCCAAAACAGTATTTCAAGAAATTAGAATAGTGTGTCGAAAATCAGCATTTACTTCAGTTATTTCAGAGAATGAATGATTTAGACTGAGTGTCACACTATCATCTAATTTACTCAAAACACCTGCAAAGTTTATCTCAGTTTGGTTCAGTATGGGGAAGACTGCAGACTTGACAATTGGCCAGAAGACCATCATTGACACCCTCCAGAAGATGGGTAAGCCACAAAAGGTAATCGCTAAGGAGGCTGGCTGTTCACAGAGTGCTGTGTCCAAGCATATCAATAGAAAGTTTAGTGGAAGGGAAAAATGTGGCAGGAGAAGGTGCACAAGCAAAAGAGATGACCGTAGGCTTCAGCGGATTGTCAAGCAAAGACGATTCCAAAATTTGGCGGAGATGCAGAGGGAGTGGACTGAGGCTGGAGTCAGTGCTTCAAAAACCACCACGTACAGACGTATCCGGGACATGGGCTACAACTGTCGGATTCCTCGAGTCAAGCCACTCCACTCATTCTCTGAAATAACTGAAGTAAATGCTGATTTTCGACACACTATTCTAATTTCTTGAAATACTGTTTTGGGGGTTTCCTGGAGCTGTAAGCCAAAATTATGAAAAATGAAACAAATAAAGGCTAGATATATTTCACTTTGTGTGTAATGAATCTATAATCTATGAAAGTTTCACTTTTTGAATGGAATTATGGAGAAAAAAAAAACTTTTCCATGATATTCACATTTTTTGGAAAGGATCTGTACATCTCTTCCTAATTATGCATCCTCTTTTTTATATATATACGGTGTGCAAACTGGAGTTTCCACTGCATTTTTAAATGATGCAATAGTTACATATTTAAAATGATACAATACATTATTTAATATGGTTTTCAATTGTGTTAACGGAAATGAGTCAATTGACACATTCATATTTTACTGTGAAGCAGTTTGACCTTAAATTTCAAATTACTTTTTACAGCAGATTAATTTACATCCAATGGAGAATCCAGTGGCAAATCCCATTCTTTCTGTGTATGTTTGGCTAATTAACACAGTGGGCAGTGTGGAGGTTTGGAATGTCTTTTGTGTCCATGTCAACTACTTCATTGTCAAAACTATAATTTTTTTTAAAACTTAAGATGTTTAGAATGCTGTGCTTGGAAGCAATTACGTGTTATTGAAAGTCAGAACTATTGTTTGGGGGGAAAAAAATATGTTTTAATCCATGACAATCACCTGTAATAATGGTGAAATCTGAATATGTGAATTGCAATATCACAGCTGCAAAAATCAGCATAGAACGTGTGGTTCTTCTGAGAACAGGGTCTCAAGAATTCCGTTCTAAAAGCCTGGAATTAGAGGAAACATTGTAGATTCCGTAAGGTGATATGGCATTTTTGCCAAGGCGATGCACACTTATTGAATGACATTGGCTGACTCCTTCTGCCACATTACACAAATGAGTCATTTCAGATGGACTCAACTGTAAAAAGTAAATAAAACCTTTGGTGCTGTGGTTTTTTGCATATGAAAGTACAGCTGCACCTCTGTTAATGGATAAGTGTGCATAGTGCAAATGCCTTTTAAACTGTTCTAGATCCAATGTATGTCATCCACAAATTCCGTGGTGCAATTTCTCTAAACAAACTGTGTCAAATTTTAGTTTCTACTTTCTCCAGACTTTGGTCAGTCTTAGCAGTCTTCAGTCCTTTCCGTAACTTAGATTGGATACATTTTAGGTACGTGAGGAACGGATGCATCTCCCTAATATGTAAAGCCAATTCAGATTTATATGTTAAAGAAATGTCTAATGACATAAATAACCCTTGTAAATTCTGGAAGGTTATTAAGTCAATGTATTCATGTTGCAGCAACAGTGTACTACCACAATCTATAAAGCCAAATGGAAATTTAATTTTCACAGATAAAACAAGTATGCTAAATACCCTTAATCAGCATTTTATGTATTCAGGTCTGCTGTTTGAAAGGGAAGCACAATTAGAAGCTCCTCAAAGTCCTTCTGATTTTCAACAAAACATATCTTATCATTTTAACTTCATTCCCATTGCAGTTAATAACGTATGCAATGCACTAAAAAATATTGATAGCAAGAAAACAGCTGGTCGTCATGGTTTAGATCCTTACCTTTTAAAAACTGCTGCTGAGATCATTGCGGAACCATTAACACACATTTTTAACTTAAAGCTGCAGTAGGCAAGTTTGAAAAGATACAAGGCAAAAATACTTCCCCCTTTTGCACGCCTCCCTCCTATCTCCTAAGCCCCTCCCACCAAATTGTGCTCCAGTGCACCTGCGGAGACAGGCAGACAGGGAGGGGTTTATTCTACTGGGAGGATCTTTTGCTTGGAGGTAGTTGCCCTGATTGGCAGCTAGTAGCTACATAGCTAGCCCTGATTTCTTGGTTTATGGAAGACCAGCTTCTGATTTTATTTTTATTTTTTGAACTTTTTTTTCACGGAAACCAGATTTTTTCTCAAGAACACTTGATTTATTGATAGTTGCTGGAATGTAATGAGCAAATTTAGTAATTTGGCCAAAATGATATTGAAAAAATCTTGCCTACTGCACCATTAACAATAGAAAATGGCAAAATACCAGAAGTTTGGAAGGCAGCATATGTTATTCAATTTTTGAAGGGTGGAGATCCATCAAACCCTAACATTTATAGGCTAATAATCTAAACTCTCAGTTCTAGCTAAGTTTTGGAAGGACTTAAGTAATCGAGAGTTTTTATTAGGACATGGTATTCTCAATGAGTTTCAGTTTGGTTTTAGAAAACATACCCAGGTGAAAAAAGATTATACTTGAAATATGCTTTTTAAAAGTGTACTTACGTATGTACTTTGTGCTAAATTGGCTGCTCTTTAAGTGTACTAAATGCACTAAAGTTGTTCAAAAGTAGAACTTAAGTGAGTGTGTGTGTTAAAACTATTTTTAGTATACTAAGTATATTTAAGTGCACTAACAAAAAGTATGATTTGTTGGTATCTTAAATACACTTGCAGCACAATTTCATTATGTCACCAGTGCTTTTAAAACAAACTTTAAAAGTATTACGTTGTGTTTGAGGACTATACTTGAAGTACACTTTTAAAAAGTGTACTTTTAGCACTCATGTACTAATTATGTACTTTGAGCTAAATTGGTAGCACTAAGTACACTAAGTGTACTAAAGTTGCTCAAAAGTGGCGCTTAAGCCGTACTTAAGTGTACTTCAAGTGCAGTCTGGATGTTAAAATGGGACTATTTTTTAGTGTACTTAAGTATATTTAAGTGCACTAATAAAAAGTATGATTTGTTGATATCTTAAATACACTTGCAGTACAATTTAATTATCACCAGTGTGTTTGAAACAAACTTTAAAAGTATTACGCTGTTTTTGAAACTATACTTGAAGTACACTTTTTAAAAGTGTACTTTTAGCACTAATGCACTTTGTGCTAAATTGGCAGCTCTTTAAGTATACTAAGTGCACTAAAGTTGTTCAAAGGTAGAACTTACGTTGTACTTAAGTGTACTTCAAGAGCAGTTTGTATGTTAAAATGGGACTACTTTTAGTGTACTTAAGTACACTAATAAATAGTATGATTTGAGGGCATTTGAAATACACTTCTAGTACAATTGTATTATTTCACCAGTGTGTTGGAAACAAACTTTAAAAGTCTTATGGTTAGGTTGATAGTAATCTATAAGTGTAGTTACAGGACAATTCATGCAACGTACAGATATGCACTTTAAGTATGAAGCTGTTCTATATAAGTGCATTTTTAGTAGAGTTACAGATCCTTTCCAAAAAATTAGAATATCATGGAAAAGTTTTTTTTTTTTTTCATAATTCCATTCAAAAAGTGAAACTTTCATAGATTATAGATTCATTACACACAAATTGAAATATTTCTAGCCTTTATTTGTTTCATTTTACATAATTTTACAGCTCCAGAAAAACCCCAAAACAGTATTTCAAGAAATTAGAATAGTGTGTCGAAAATCAGCATTTACTTCAGTTATTTCAGAGAATGAATATTTTAGACTGAGTGTCACACTATCATCTAATTTACTCAAAACACCTGCAAAGTTTATCTCAGTTTGGTTCAGTATGGGGAAGACTGCAGACTTGACAATTGGCCAGAAGACCATCATTGACACCCTCCAGAAGATGGGTAAGCCACAAAAGGTCATCGCTAAGGAGGTTGGCTGTTCACAGAGTGCAGTGTCCAAGCATATCAATAGAAAGTTTAGTGGAAGGGAAAAATGTGGCAGGAGAAGGTGCACAAGCAAAAGAGATGACTGTAGACTTCAGCGGATTGTCAAGCAAAGACGATTCCAAAATTTGGCGGAGATGCAGAGGGAGTGGACTGAGGCTGGAGTCAGTGCTTCAAAAACCACCACGTACAGACGTATCCGGGACATGGGCTACAACTGTCGGATTCCTCGAGTCAAGCCACTCCACTCATTCTCTGAAATAACTGAAGTAAATGCTGATTTTCAACACACTATTCTAATTTCTTGAAATACTGTTTTGGGGGTTTTCTGGAGCTGTAAGCCAAAATTATGAAAAATGAAACAAATAAAGGCTAGAAATATTTCACTTTGTGTGTAATTAATCTATAATCTATGAAAGTTTCACTTTTTGAATGGAATTATGAAAAAAAAACAACTTTTCCATGATATTCAAATTTTTTGGAAAGGATCTGTATATGGCAATTTATGAAAATTAACTTTAAGTTGAATCCTGTTATAATGTAAGTACTGTATTATGCATTATAGAAGTGTGCATCCAATATGTCACCGTCACATTTCACATGCATTTTAAACCATTTTCTGGTACCATTCTGTACAGTCTAAGTGTGTTATTCTGCTCCATGAAGAGAAGAAGGTGTCACGAGCACTCCGTGGATATAGAATCAGACAAATACACTTTAAGTAGGAGAAAAGAATGAAACTTTATTAGGACCAAATACTGCTCAAAGATCAAGACCGCATTTCAGTAGCATCAAATGGAGAAGACAAATAATAATGAAAATAAAATCTCATAGAAACCATATGGTTACAGTCCTTCCAAACAATACAATTGCATAAGCGGGTGCTAGTTTTGGCTTCCGGTAACATTCGGAGAGAAGCCTTCGTTGTTACATTTGCAGCGTAGAAGGTTCCGGATCTCACTGACCTCGGGCCAGGGAATGTCATTCACTGCATCTGTGAAAACAGAAAGGAAGCGTGAGACTTAAAACGGTTCAAAATACAACAATTAAATGCATTGATAATGATGAGATCAATACAGAATATGTGTACCCATTACAGGGCCTAGGGTCTCTGTATCCAGGTGCTCTTTCCCTTCCCGGTGAGGGTCAAACGTGATAGGCTGTCTTTTTCAAACACAAGGGTAGCAACGTCCTGACTGAGTAACAGAGTGACTCTTGCTACCAATCCTATCTTGGATCTTGGATCCTTGAGTTGGCCAGAAACAAAGGACTCTGATTACAACAAGGTAAATAACACCCCTCAAATCGCAATATGTCAATTCTCTCACAATATCCAAATAATGCTCAATATATGAAGATATAAAAGTTAAAAACGAATGTAATTACAGGCACTGTGTTAAAAGTGCAAAGACAAGGATGGTGTCGGATATTGTTGAAATCCCACACAATGGGTGCGTCCCAATAGTTGAAAACTGCACCCTCCCTTCCTCCACTACCACCTCCTCTACTCCGTGCCCAGGAAACTGATCTTTGTGTTTTAATCTAATGTTGCTGATTACGTTGTAATTACGTATTAATGGTTACATATTAATTAATGTCTTGACGCAAACCGCAATGTCAAGGTACATTGTATACTGTACATGCAAATACTTGTACTCAAAACGTTCAGGCAGTTTTGCATATTTCCGGGTAGGAGAGGAGTGGTAGTGGGGGAGTGGAGGAAGGGAGGTGGGGAGTGAAGAATATTGGGACGCACCCAATCACAGGAGAAACAGACTTCTTGAATGACTTCCTTCTTATTCTTCTTTTTCTTCTTCTTCTTCAGGTTTCATGATGGCTAGAGGCTTACTTTAAGGTGCATACCACCACCTACTATACCGGAGTGTAAACCTTACATGTCAAAACCTTTCACTAAATTTTATTAACAAGACCGGGATTCTTAATAAAATAAAACACTGCTCTTCTGTATAGAACAGATGAGCAGTGATGAATAAATAAAATAATAAATAAATGAATGGGGAAATATAAATAAATAATTAAACTTGGAAATAAATAAATAAATCTGGGAATGAATATAGAAATGTAAATGCATGTGCAATTAATTTAAGTTATTAAATGTATTTTCAGATATTAATATATTAATTAATTTACTTCCATATATCCCAATTTATTTCCCTATTTATTTATTTATTTCCATATTTACCAATTTCCCAATGAGCACAATCTGTCAGTCAAATTGCTTTGCTCCACCCACTAAGTTTGCCTCGTTCCCACTGTAGACTCTAGACAAGTGGTTCAGAGCTGCAGACAGCGTTTCTCAATGTGAGCAAATACACTAATTGAGATGTCAATCCCTCACATATTGACAAACGATGGATAGAGAAAGCTAGCTAGCTATCTGTCTGAGATTTAGATTTGCATTGGATGCCAGTGAACATTGTAGGCTACATTGAACATAATTAGTCATGTAGCTAGCTTTCTTGGATACAAGATCGCTATATTGTTCACAGCAATACAATCTATCCGCCCGCCGTTTCTTTCAATATTTCAGAAATTGAAATCCAGTTGCTCATAAGAAACGCTGTCAGTAACTTTGAATAGCCTATATCGAGGGTTGGAACCTGGTTGACTTGGAACTAGGCGTGGGTGGACCAAAGCAAGTTTGTGCTAGCTAGCTAGCTTTCTCTATCCGTCGTTTCTCTCAATATGTGAGGAATTGACTTCTCCAATAATGTATTTGCTCACATTGAGAAACGCTGTCTGCAGCTCTGAACAATTTTTCTATATGCTCTGAACACATAGTGTTGCCAGATTTTAAAACTATAAACCTCCAAATCTTAATAAAAAATAGCCCAATTTGGATAAAATACATTAAGTTATGAACGGGGGATACGGATTTATGGATGTGATTGTGAACCGGGGAGCAGGCGAGTGAGATTGTGGACTGGAGGTGGAGGTAGCCTTTGACAGATTGTGCTCGTTGGGAAATGATACACTGTGCAGAATACTGAGCTTGGTAGCTTCTGGTGACATACACTGTGTGTTAGTTAAGGAGCGTGTGAAGTCGGGAAGGAAGCTGTGCAGAGACACAACTCTAAATATCACATCAAGCTTTTTGTATGAAGTGTCCGAGTTCAACAATGTGCATGCAGTACATCCAGAGTCATTGAAATGCAAGTGTGTAATGGTTAAATCAAGAGAGAAGGTATATGTAATTCCTCTACCAAACGGTATTGAACGAGACTCATTTATAGGCTGTTTACTGTTTTAGGAAAACGGGACACTGTGTAAGAAGCAAATGGACACTTAATACAAAAAGCTTGATGTTATAAGTGCAACAATGTGTATGTGGTCCGTCCTTGAAAGTCATTGAAAATTGGACTTGTAATTATAAAATCAAGGGAGAAGGATATGGGTACTTGCAATTTAAGCAGTAAAAAAGAAACAGCTCTTTTAAAATCTGCCAAACCAGCTAATAGAAATTATATAATATTGAATTCATTATTGAAAAAAAAACCTTTGCTCATAGGAAAATCTTTCACCATAATAATAATAGCCAAGGGGCTCAATACGTTTTATGCGATGCTTTCATTTTCTTTTCCTTTTTAATGCTTTGTATATATTTTCTAAACCTTTTCTTCTGTGTAAAAATGAAGTCTCTTTAATTAAAATTCTGAGACAACAAAATGTGAGAAAGCTGAATGAATGCTTATTCAAGTCACTGTAATATGCTTTGACTATATACAGTAAAGCAATAATATTTTGAAAGGAAAATTGCATATCATAATTTCTGACATCCTCATCCCCCAAAGAAGCGTTCATTTGTGAAAATGTTATATATTAAGGTATCATAAGCTTTGATAAATGTCCAAAGCCAGGTAGCCTCTGTAAAATTTGTTTTGTCAACTCTTTGAATTTCACAGAAATACTAATAAATAGTAATGATGTCATCCCTAACTACATGACCCATTGCGATTTTTATGCCATGAAAAAGAATGGTTTTAATCCATCCCTGTTTTCTATATGTCACACCATAGGACACCATGTCACACAACAGGATAAAAGAGAAGCACTCTGGTTTGACTCTGAACCTATGACTCTATTGAGCTGTGTTTAAAGTATACTTTCAAAACGTACCATGAATGTGCACAAAAAAGCAGAAAGCAGTGATTTGTAAATTCTCTTTTGCATATATTTAATGGACAAAGACAAGATATTTAATGTTTTACCATCTCAACTTTATTGATTTTTGTAAATATAAGCTAATTCTGAATTTGATGCCTGTAACATGTTCCAAAAAAACAAAAAAGACTGCAAAGTTAAAAAAAACACCTGTTTGTAACATTCCACAGATAAACAGGTGATGCTCTCATGACTGGGTATAAAAGGATATCAAAAGACTCATATCTTATTTTCAGGTACTCTTACAAGTGATTCTATAACCTATCTGCATTTGAATGGATCTCTATGGGAATCTATGGGGGGTGGGACTAGATTAAGCTGTAAATTACACAGGAATAGTATGGAACCCATGGTTGGCTAAATGTCTGTAAGTCATCAAGGGTTTGACGTGTCAAATGAGCCTCAAACCATCACTGCTGCCAGATATGCAGTAGATATGGATGGATCACTTAAAGGGTTGTTTCTCCTGACTTATTTTTCCATAGAGTTCAATAGGAACTTTTTTGAAGTACACTACAGTACAACTTGAAATATGCTTACAATAAAGTGCACTTTTATAAAGCACCACTTTTTGTAAGTGTACTGCAATACACGTCTAATGCAGTGAATTTAAAGTACACTTTTATAAAGCTCACTAATAGTGTGTTATCTAGGACTAGAAAAAAGTGCACTTTCTATAAGTACAATAAATTACCACTAAAAGTATTTCAGATTTAGTATACGTTTTTGAAGTACATTACATATACATAAAGTACACTTTAATAAAGCTTACTAATAGTGTGCGATGTTGAACGTGAAAAAATATATACTTCTCATACGTGTACTAAAAGACAGCAAAGTATTTCAGATGTAGTATACTTTTTTGGAGGTAATCTAGAGTACAACTTACAAATAGTACACTTTATTGTAAGTATATTTTAAGTGTACTGAAATACACTTTTAATGAAGTGAAATAAAAGTACACTTTAATAAAGCTTACTATTAGTGTGCTATTTATGACTTGAAAATAGTACACTTTTTATATGTACAATAAATGACCACTATGGGTATTTACAATTTAGTACACTTTTATAAAGTACACTGAAATACAGCTTATAATACACTTACAACAAGGTATACTTTTTAAAAGTATACCTAAATACCACTACAAGTGTTGCAGAATTAGTACACTTATTTCTAGTACATTATAGGTTCCACTTAATTAAAACTATTTTGAAGTGCACTTTTTAAAGTACACCTTAAACATACTTCAAATTCAGTACAAAAAGGAAAAGCATACTTGTAATAACTTTTGTATACTTAAATTATATTTTTATAACACAAAAGTATACTACTTTTTCACCTGGGTAGTACTGTCACCTTTACAATGAAGGTCTTAAATGATATCATAAATGCAATTGACTACTGCTGCACTATTCTTAGACCTATAAGGCATTTGATAATGTTGACCATTCGGTTATGTTACAGAGGCTGGTTAACATAGGGCTATCTTTTAAAACCGTTCGTGTTTTGAAAATTACCAGAGTGGTAGAACACAATGTGTCCAGGTTGATGGTTTATTTATGAACCCCGAGTATTCAAAATGGTGTCCCACACAGGTCCATATTAGGTCCTATATTATTTACAATTTATATCAATGATCTATGTTGTCATGTTAAGAATATAAAATTACATTTTTATGCAAACGATACCATTATGTACAGCTCTGCCTCATCTATAGCAAGTGCAATGAGGGAACTGCAGTTAGCTTTTTATGTTGTACAGATAAATCTTTGTGAGTTAAGCCTTTTAATAAATGTTAATAAGACTAAAATCATGTGCTTCTCAAGATCTAAAGAGGCAGGTATTGGAGATCACAAGATTGTTACCTTAAATAATATGTTGATTGAACGAGTTTCAACTTACAAATACCTGGGTTTTCTCCTCAATGAAAATCTTTCTTTTAAACATCATATTGAAGGTCAGGAAACTCAGGGTGAAGTTGGGTTTCTATTATAAAAACAAATCTTGTGTCTCTTTTAGTGCAAGGAAACAATTAGTTTGAGCGATGTTTTTAACTGTCATTGATTATGGTGATATTTTATATATGCATGCAAATTTATCGGCTTTGAAAATGTTAGGCTCAATATACCATGCAGCCACACGATTTATCTCCGAATCAAGTTTTCGTACACACCACTGCAATTTATACATGAAAGTTGGTTTGTCACCCTTATTCAACCATAGAATGGAACACTGACACATGCTTCCTTATAGGGCCATCTTGAAATAACTTTGTCCATATTTATGTTCCCTACTGACACCCGAAATTATCAACAGCTTCAACCTTCGATCAGGGGGTTAAATCAAGTATGTCATTCCTAGAACCCACTTTTTTTGGTGAAAATGCTTTTAAAGTCTTTGCACCCTCATCTTGGTGTGAGCTGCAATATCATCTTAAACTAGACTATTTTATTAGCATGGAAGATTACAAAAACAGAATTAAAGACTACTTAGTCACTGAATGTGCATGTTTTGCTCAATAGGATACTGAACACTAAAATGATTGTCTCATGTATTTTGCTGTCTGTTTTAAGTGTCATGTTGTGTTTTATGGGAAACTTTTTGTGCTGCTGTCCTGGCCAGAACTCCCTTGTAAAAGAGATTTTTATGTCAATGGGAAATATTCCTGATAAAATAAAGGTCAATAAAAAAAATGAAAGAAGACAACTAGCAGGTATACAGTAGCCCCAGGCTGGGGTCTGCCTTATTAATAGATTGCACAACATAGTAAAGGTTAATTCACAAGGAATTTGACCCCATGGCCCTATCTTACAGAGCTAAGTCTTTGTGCTCATAAAAAGACAAAATAACTGGCCTAAACCTTTCCCCAATTGTTAAAGTGGCAAACAGGTGAAAGGAGTAAATGCAGTTAGTGAAGAAGGTCACTTAAAACACGAGTCCAACTGAGTTTGAGTGGTCAGTGAAGACATCCCTTTGAAGGCAGTAGACTATATTTATTCATGTCTTTACTGATATTTTAATTGCATATACATGTTTTAGCTGTCCATTGAAGGAAGAAAAGCCTTTAATGAAGTCCATGCTCTTAAACCTGCTCTGGAGCTACGTGGCACATTAATATGGGAGCCCTAACAGTGGCTGCCATATACAATTATTCAAATTATTAATCAGTGGTACAATATTGCAAAACATCTACAGAGCTGGCTGATGTCCCGGGGAAGAGTTTTTTCTTTTCCTTTTTCTTTTGGGGGGCGTGTGAAACAGTGAATAGCAGAAAGTGTCTTCAGAATTAAATCTCCCCTAGTTACTGTAACAGTTGTAATGCAGAATTCCTTCACAGTGGAACATTCATCAGCAATGACACACTTGTTTTTCAGGCAGGAAGTGAACTTCCACAATCTTACAGACAACCACACAGAAAATACTATTTTTATGCTTTGGAAAGGATAATGAGAGCCCAGCAGGGTGCAGACCTGTTTGGTGAAATGCTTTTGCTCGTGGAATAATTTGGCCTGTGATCACATTGGGGAGAGATTCTTAGCCCTAATTGTGTCCTTAATGATGTGTTTCATGACCAACTGCTGCTATGGGTTACTTCCATGAGACAGACATACAAAAATCTAACCTGAATGAACAACTATAGTATGAACACCCTACAGAATTCAAACCAGTTGCGATACAGATTATCTTTTTGAGTTGTATTGTACAGAGTTAATGTGCCATTCGAACAGCTGTTCCCACACAGTGTGGTGAAGTGTAATGCTCTGTGTATTTGTATAGCATTCATTAGTGGACTTCCAAAAACAGGAAATACATAGGCTGATGAACAAGAGTGGTACCACTGACCCCCACCCCCCCACCCTGAGTACCTAATACCCAATACATCACAGGCCCTATACCCGTTCATCACGGTACCATGGAATCACATCTGGTTTAGCCCAAGTAGAACCTAGCCCTCTGGGGCTGACTAATGTGGGTGGGTGGCTGGGTATAATGTTCAAAACATATAGCGGCAAAGGCTGTTACTTGCATTTTTTAGTTAGCTAGGCCTAGTTAGCTCATCTAAAATGAAGAGAAAATAATTGAGCGCTGCTCAAAAAAGACAACTAACCTAAAACAAAATGCGGAGCTTAACAAAGCTATGCTAACAAATATCGCTAAATCAACTCGAGTGAGTATGTGGTTTATTTCTCAAGATGACAAGTAAAGTCTCCCAGTGGAGCCCAAAAACGCTGCAAAAAACATCTGAACAAGCTAAAGCTAAAATACCAAAAATAACGTATTTATTCCGAGGCAGCGAAGCTTCCACATTGACTGAGGAAACACTAGTAGCTAGTAGCCTACCTCTGCTGCAGCAGTCCTGACAGATTCAGAATCTCTTTCTGTAACAACTGAGGCCAGCATTTAAGAAGAATAAGATGGGTTCAATTAAAGATCTTGCTTAACTGCTGTATTTAAAGCACCAGTCACTTCTGCCTAGATTTCCTGATGTTGCCACGGCATTTAAGCTCTTTTTAACAATTCCCGTGACTGGCTTTTGCTAATTTTCAAAATTGAAACTAATCAAGAACTAACTTAGAAGAAAGTTGACACAGTCGCCAGGCTACTACTACAGTTTACTAGTACTAGTACTTTATTGACAAGTAGTAATTCAGGAGGACATGGCTACAGGAATCTTTCAAGTGGGAGTAGGCTTATATAATTTGATTTAATGTATTTACCTTGATTGGATTGCTCTGCAGTCCATTTGTGTAGGAGAATAGCCTAATACAGCAGCAAATTAACTGAGCATGCTAAAGGTAGCCTATACGCTAAATGTATATGCCGTGAGCATCTACGCTAGCTAGCTAGTTACCTTAATGCAGCTTTAGTTTGATTCTAGAAAGAAAAGTGTGACAGTATTTGGTATTAATTTAATAATTAAAGAGGTTTGGATGACGGCTTTGAGGAAGATACTTTTTGGAGAAGGGTGCAGGAGAGGCTTGGACAAGACTATTTTGGATGAGGGCAATTTGCATGTGGGCGCATGATGTAATCTGCTCATTGGTTGAGACATGGATGCCTTTTGGTTGAGGAGGGAAGTCACTGTGGATGCCTTTCTGAGGTTTGAAGGCTGATGGCTGATGGCTCAGGATGTCTTGAAATAGAAACTGTGCTCAAGCCTGACTAGCCTTAGCTGATTATGAACAGGAGTCTGCAGAAGAACACTGTTGGCTTTGTCTAAGACAGGGGTTCTCAAAGTTTTGGTGACTGAGGGCGAATTAAGGGAGCCTGCATTGGTTGGAGGGCACAAGAAAAAAAATACACTCATGAAATCTAAATTAAGTCCAAAACCAACTAACTACAAAAATAGCAACACTGATCAAATAGGCTACTAAGCTAGCTAGCAATTGGTGCTAAAAGTACTGGTCACAAAATGTCTATTTTGAGAAAATCAAATCCGAAAATATAATTGATCCATAAAATCAGCCATTAAAGCCGTTTTTATGCATTGCTTAGGCACCTTTTCTGTTAATAATATTTATAGGGTGGACTTAGTTAAACAAATACAACATGTTTCTGTGCTCAACTTAATTATCTAAAAAATTTGACTTCAGTACTTTTAGCACCAGGGTCTTCAATTATACTGTAAATATTATTGAAGATAAGATACTGTAGAAGTCCAACTTCTATCAAGCCTTATTGATAACTAGCTAACAGTGTAATGCCCGCATTAGTTGCTAGGAGACGCCAGTGGCTGTGCCACCCGTAAAACATTTAAAGGGACAGTGCTGTATTAAAATGGACCATTAGTGATTTGTAATATAATATGTATTTCCTTTCACGTGGACGCGGGCCACACAAAATGTTTTCGAGGGCCGCCATTGGCCCCCGGGCCGCACTTTGAGATACGCTAGGATGACCAGATGACGAGAGTAAAACAAACATGCTGGCCTAATAACTGAATAAGTAATTTAACGTAATGAAAATGCAAAAATGCACAACATAAAATAATTTGGTCCACCTTACATCAATATTATTTTTTATTGTACAGCTATGGTGGTAGTTTTCTGCAACTGTCAGTCTGCAATCTCTGCTGCTGCACAGACCCACTTCCTGTTATCTCTCTCCCTGCTGCTGACCTCTTCAGTATATACAGTTGGAATACATAGTCGGAAGTTTACATACACATAGGTTGAAGTCATTAAAACTCATTTTTAACCACTCCACAGTTTTCATGTTAGCAAACTATAGTGTTGGCAAGTCAGTTAGGACATCTACTTTGTGCAAGACACAAGTAATTTTTCCAACAATTGTTTACAGACAGATTATTTAACTTTTAATTCACTATATCACAATTCCAGTGGGTCAGAAGTTTACATACACTGAGATGACTGTGCCTTTAAATTCTTAATATTTGGTTGCATATCCTTTGCATGCCATGACGTCCTGATGTCTCTGAACCAACACATCAAAAGACTCTTGATATCTTATTTTCTGGTACTCTTACAAACGATACTATAACGTCTCTGCATTTGAACATTTTGGGGGTGGGACAAGATTAAGCTGTAAACTACACTGGAACAGTATGGAATACATGATTGGTAAAATGGCTGTAAGTCATCAAGAGTCTGAGGTATCAAACGAACATCAAACCATCACTCTGCTGCCACACATGCAGTAGATCTTGATAGATTTTCCTATTGAACTCTATGGACAAATAAATCCAAGAAATTATTATATGAATTATGTTGCATTTTGACAGAAGCTAGACACATGGGCATCCCTTTTCAGACATTTATTTAGGTGGTGTTCACACCAGCATGGGGTTTCACGTCTGTCTTCCCACCATGCAACACACTGAATTTCCTTCTAACAGAAAGCTTTTGTGCTGCAGTTTTACAAAGATAGATCCGTGGGTAGTGTTTCCCAATCATTTCCGGTGGTCTGATAGGGGCCAAATGATTCCTGGTAGCTGGCTGCTGAACTAGTTTTATGACTGTTTTTTTTTCTACCATATTAAATTGCTACGTAGTGAAAGCCTTGCTGGCTCAGCACTTTCATGTAATGCATGGCATCCATCATAAACTAATGTGTTTACCCATCCCAAAGCCACACGTGCAGTTTATAGTTTCTTTAGTGCAGAGCATTAAATCACTGAAGATAAAAATGCATTTAGTTAGATCCCTCAGAGAGATGCACTGCTGCACTGAGGCTGATGTATAGGAACAAAAGTTTCGCAACATAGTCATACTGGTTTTTATTTTCAGTAATCAAAATGTTACCTTGAGTCTAAGGGGACAAACAACATCTCAGTCCTTAAGCTGTGCAAGTCGCTCGAGATAAGCTCATCTGCTGAATGTCTAAATGTAATGTAATCTGTCAGGGCAGTGGAAAAATGCTCATAATCACAGGCTGTTCTGATTTCATTTGGACTTCTGGACACCCAGGCTTTTTCCCAGCTGGGTAGTCTGGGAATAAGTCTGCCTGGTTGGTGCTTCTTCACTTCTCACTGGCATCCAACAGTTTACCAGTGAGAGATTCCCTCTTCTCTGATTCATGCTAGCTGTATGGTAGTACAGGTATTTAGTGTGTGGTGTGTACTCAGAGTGTGTACTCAGCGTGTGTACTCAGAGTGTGTACAAGTGTACAGATAGTATGCACTCCAGCAGCAACGCTCCCTTTGTGGGTTTGGGTGGCATAGAATTGATTAAAGAACATAGTACAATGGGGAGCAAGGGAGGGAGGGGAATGTATTTTAATTTCATACTTGTATCACATTTCAATTCCATTTCAGTTTGGTTAGTTCAGGAAATGAATTAATGCTCTATGAGGACTTTTAAATGAATTGATTGACTTTCAATTCATTGACTGAACTGAACTGTAATTAACCACAACTCACATCACATGAATTCACATCTAGTCGTCATAAACTGTGACCTTGTTAGAAAAGGGACATTTAGGGGCAGAAATAGTGAAATTATCTCCCTGTTATATGACCTGTATAACAAACGTATGTATTTTTACAAGTGATTGTGCAAATCACAAGCACTGTCACAAGCACAATTTCTTTATTTTAGGTATCCAAGCATCAATATTTAGAAAATATTAATTGGCCATCCGCCAAGTTATGGCTTGGTGGGGCATGCCCCATACCTATACAGAACCGAGAGTTTGGCACTTTTCAGGGTTTCCTACAGAAGTAACCACAATGACCATAGACTCTCAGCCCTTAAAAACATTAACTTCAGTATGTACTGACCTCATGTAACCACACAGCATTCAGATACAACTTCACACATCCACACTATAAAGCCCCAAACTTGGGTTATTTTGCCGTTTTTCTCCTTCCTCTACCGCTTCTTCTTCTTATTCTTCTTCCCATTTTTCCTGCCAAACTGCCTGCCTCCGTCGCGATGTTATCCAATGGGGAGAATTATTCTTTGAGGGTATGGTTCGTATACCTGCTCATCAAGCTTATCGCCCAATAAAAACGCTTCATACTAAAGTTATTTTAATGTTAATATAGCTAATGTCTTCATGTTCCCTAAGAAGTTATTGTGGCCTAATGGTTATAGCAGCTGTCTCTCACACAGAGGATTGTAGGTTCGAGTCCACCAGGGCACATGCTTGTTTTCCACAAAAACAATGTGCAACTGTTAAGTACTTTTCATTTATTACACTGTTATTATTTTCACATTAACACATTAACGTATTTTTATTGCAAAGGAAAAAGAGGTTTCCAATATTAACTGTTCAATGTTTCACTTGTATTTCACTTGCACTATATCACACATCCTCCCCAAACGGACGCTCGCTCTTGTCTGGTTTGGGGGAGGGTGTTACGCTCTGCTCGTACGGTCATGACTGACTGACTGTGGAACCCGAACCTCAACGTACCCTTGCCTCGGCCAACATTTCTTTATTCATTAATTTCTTCACTTCAGCTCTGTTCACTTTATCCTTTTTACACATAACACAATGTCAGCATAAAATTAACTACTAGGAAAATTAAGAGTTTACAATAATAGCCTACATTAGGAATTGATAATAGCCTCCTATAAGTGGCAATCCTTTAAGAGATCGGATTTATAAACCGCCAATTCCGCAAACATATCTGATTTATGGTTAGTCACTTTAAAAAAAACAAAAAAACAATAGCCTCCGAATGTGGCTCTACCCTAGTCTACGCTACTCTGCAGATAATGTAGCTGCAAACACTTTTAATTTAACTACCGGAAAAAAAGGCAAAAGACGTTTCCAATATTAACTGTTCAATGTTTCACTTGTAGCCTATTTCACTTGTACTACAGTGAAATGGTGAAAGTCAGACCGACACTGACAAATGGCCTATATCACGTGATTATACCCCTTTGGTCTTCTGGTTAGCATCAAGCCTTAGTATTGCGAGAGACGTGGGTTCGTACCTCGCCCGGTTGATATTAAAGTGTAATTTAATTTTGGACTCAAACAGTGTGCACATGTTCTGGTTTTCTCATGCAAGAATGTTTTTTTTATTGCAAAGGCAAAGACACGTTTACAATATTAACTGTTTACTTGTAGCCTGTTAAACAATTCAGTCACTGGACACCACGACAGTAATGCAATAGGCTAGCTAACGTTATGGGAACAGGCATCCCATGGCCATTTGTCAAGCAAAGAAAAAGGTTAAACGCAGAATATCATCTGGTTAACATCACGTTCTTGCATTAATGTAAAAATGCCATTGGCTACATGTTTTAATCTCACACAAATGCCGACAAAAAAATTTGTCTGTGTGGAGCCTGCTATCCTCTTCCGCTGCAGTCATGTCTGACTCTTTGGAAACCGAACCTTCAACATTTCTTTATTATGTCTTCATTCATTTCTTCACTTCAGCTCTGTTCAGTTTATCCTTTTCACACAGAACACAATGTCACCATAAAATGAACTACTAGGAAAATTAAGAATTTACGATAATACATTAAGAATTGACGATAGCCTACTATAAACTGCAATCTCTTAAGACATCGGATTTATAAACCTCCAATTCCCTAAACATATATGATTCATGGTTAGTCACTTTAAAAAAATTACTATAGCTTCCGAACAATGCTCTAGTCTACGGTACTCTGCAGACAATGTACACGGGGGTTTTCTGGAGCTGTAAGCCAAAATTATGAAAAATGAAACAAATAAAGGCTGGAAATATTTCACTTTGTGTGTAATGAATCTATAATCTATGAAAGTTTCACTTTTTGAATGGAATTATGGAAAAAAAAAAACTTTTCCATGATATTCAAATTTTTTGGAAAGGATCTGTATGTGATTACAGTTACAACAGCACAGGCAGGCTTTCATGACAATTCAGAGGATTCTGTTTGAATCAATGGCAAATGTGCACATGCTGAATAAAATGAATCTGTAAATCTGAAGATTTATAGTACTGCTTGAAGCAACTAAACAATTAGAGCTCTAAATAAGACCCTATAAATAGCCTTATAGGGAGCAAACGTTTTGGAGAACTGTTATTCTTTATGATATTAACCAAAAAAAGACAGATAGGTCAAAAGCTTCATTAAAAAGCAGATATGGGCCTCTAAAGCATTTGCAATATCGGAGCCAAATATTTCTGTCTACAGTCTGAGCAATTCATGGTGTGCTGCCTTGCAGTAAATTGTAATACGTTATTTGCATTGTAATATGTTAGAACACCCTCTAGTGGACAGTACCAGTAGCTGGAGGACTATCGTTTAACTGGATGTGCTAAAATTAATCCTGCAAAGAAGAAAAGAAAATTAGTTAGTAACTCGGACACGAGAATGAACACGTCCTGCGCTCTAACTATACTACTCAGGTTGTTCGTAACGCTTGCGCCCTGGTTATTATTGTCTAAGTATTTTCAGTTTATCGATATTCTAACTGTGTTCTGTAATTGCATTTAGAGTCGGTAAAAATGTACTTCTTTAATGTTCGGATTCAATTGTGTGTAATTGTGTATTAGCCTAGCACACGTGGCTGGTTGGCTAATGCAAACTATAAGCTTGTAATAGTAGCAAGTGCCATATTTGTTTTGTCTTACACAAGCAATGATTCGCTGTTTACCGTGTATTTAGTCGGTGGGTTAAAACAACGAGCAGAGGCGGAGACATTTCCTGAAAACATCGACACCAAATCACAGTCATCACGTTCAAGATCATCAAAGCAACCCAGTACCTGTTCTTCTGCTAGCTCTGCAGCCATAAAAGCATGAGCGAAGGCAGAAGCTGTCATTTGCTGAAAAGGAAGCCAGTGTAATTAAAGAGAAAGCTGAACTAGAAGCAAGTCTGCACATTCTCCATTGCCAGAAAGTGGACGCTGCAGCTACTGCTGCAGCTACTGCTGAAGCTGCGGTTTATGAAGCGGAGTTATCTGAAGGGGAGCCTTGCCAAGCTCCACACATTTCAGAACGACCTCTCAGTCCAACCCAGCGTACCAGTGAGTATGTTCCTCATCACTCTAAAGCATATTTTGACGAACTGCCTCTCAGAAAGGAGCCTGGAGATCAGATCGAAACACCAGGATGGAATAAGCTTCTCTTAGAATTAAGCACTCACCTTAATGTTGATGGCAGCAGACAGTCTGATAACAGAGACATTAACATTGGAATAGAACATGAACAGATGGACGGTTATGCAGAGCAGTCTCGTTTTAGGAGCCTCCCACAACACTCCATTGATTCACAAAGCACACAACTCGCAACGTACCTTATCCGCCGAGAGATGGTGAGTTCGGGTCTCTTGAAATTTAAAATTATTGGTCGTGGAAAGCTTCCTTTCTTAGTGCTACTAAAGACCTACACCTTTCAACCAGAGAGGAATTGGACTTATTAACAAAATGGCTTGGAGATGATTCTGCAGAACAAGCAAAGAGGATTCGCTTAGTGCATGTCCTCAATCCCACAGCAGGCCTCAGCATGGTTTGGCAAAGACTGGAGGAATGTTATGGGGCTCCAGAGGTTATCGAGCACTGCTCAAAAAGATGGAGGATTTCCCGAAGCTTAGCAATAAAGACAATGTCAAGCTCCGGGAACTAGGCGACATTCTTCTTGAATTGGAGTGTGCTAAAGTAGAGGGGCAACTGCCAGGCCTCTTGTATTTAGACACAGCTCTTGGAGTAAACCCAATAATAGAAAAGCTGCCCCACAACCTACAAGAAAAGTGGATAGCCCAGGGTTCAAAATACAAGGAGGATTATAGAGTGGCTTTTCCGCCATTCTCCTTTTTTTCTAGATTTGTGCGACAGCAGGCAAAGATCAGAAACGATCCCAGTTTCACTGTCTTCACCTCTAACAACCTAGGCGTCAAAGCAGGGAAACCTTCAAGACATGACGACAGGGTCTCTGTGACTGTACATAAAACAGAGGTTCCAAACGAATCTGCGGTCAGCCAGACCCTGCTAAGACGGAACCCCCCGACCGGCAATGCCCAATACATAAGAAACCTCACCCTCTCAAAAATGCAGAAGCTTTAGAGGTAAGCCTATAGAAGAAAGAAAAATGTACCTTAAAGAGAACCGCATCTGCTATAGGAGTTGCGGAATAAACTCCGCATATTGCAAGAGATTGTAAGGTAGTAATCAAGTGCTTGGAGTGTGGCAGCGAAAGGCACAATTCAGCTCTGCATCCAGGTCCGTCTCCATGCGCAGATATCTCTATGGTGTAAGTGTTTCCTCCTTATAAGTGCACAGAAATTTGTGGTGATTCTGACATTCCACTATCTTGCTCCAAGATCTGCTTAGTTAAGGCATATCCTGTTGGCAGAAAAGAGGCTGCAATCAAAATGTATGCATTTCTTGACGAGCAAAGTAACAAATCTCTTGCAAAGACAGAGTTTTTTGATGTCCTTGACGTCAAGGCTAGCTCAGCCCCATACACAATGAGGACTTGTTCAGGGATATTAGAGACTGCTGGCCGGAGAGCTGACAACATCATGCTTGAGTCTATGGATGGGAAAGTGCAGCTTCATCTACCCACCTTAATCGAATGTGATATGTTAGCAGATAACAGAAGCGAAATTCCCTCTCCTGACATAGCGCGCTATCACCCACACCTACAGCCCATTGCAGACAAGATTCCAGCTGTAGACCCAGACGCTCCAATCCTTCTGCTCTTGGGCAGAGACATCCTGAGGGTGCACAAAGTGTGGGAGCAAATCAATGGGCTCCATAATGCTCCTTATGCACAACAGCTTGACCTAGGATGGGTCATCGTGGGTGAAGTGTGCCTGGGGACAGCTCATAAACCTGTAAACATCAATGTCTACAAGACTAATTTGCTACAAAATGGTCACTCATCATTTCTCAGATCATGTCCTAATAGTTTCCAGGTGAAAGATAACTTCAGTGGTATGACACAGTACCACAGCTTGCTCTCTGCAGCCTTTGTGGAACATGCAGTCCCTAGTAGTACAGATAACCTAGGATGTTCAGTATTCGAAAGATCCAGAGACGATGACAAACTAGCACTATCTATTGATGACAAGACCTTCCTGAAAATAATGGATCAAGATGTCTACCAAGACAGTGACAACAGCTGGGTGGCACCCTTGCCGTTCCGGTCTCCAAGATGTCACCTTCCCGGTAACAGGGAACAGGCAATTAAACGCCTCAGTTCACTCCGAAAACCAGACATGAAAAATCACTTCTTGACTTTATTCAGAAAATGCTGGACAATAGCCATGCGGAACCTGCCCCACTGCTGGATAAAAAAAAGGAACACTGGTACTTACCAGTGTTAGGCGTATATCATCCACATAAATTAGATCAAATAAGAATAGTGTTTGATTCTAGCGCTGAGTACGGAGGGGTGTCTCTCAAGGATGTGCTACTCAGCGGGCCCGACCTGAACAGCACCCTTTTAGGAGTGCTTCTACGCTTCAGGAAAGAGCCTATTGCCTTCACAGCAGATGTGCAGCACATGTTTTATTGTTTTATTGTAAGAGAGGACCACAGAGATTTCCTCACGTTTCTCTGGTACAAGGACAATGACTTTAGCAATGAGGTGACAGAATACAGGATGAGGGTCCATGTGTTTGGCAAGAGACCATCACCTGCTGTGGTGAGCTGCTCAACAGGGTGAGCAAGAGTATGGCTCTGATGCCGAACAGTTTGTCCTCAGACATTTTTATGTTGACGATGGTCTTACCTCAGTCCCTACTCATGAAGAGGCCATTGGCATTCTAACCCGAACCAGAGAGATGCTGGGAGAATCGAACCTTAAAATTACACAAAATTGCATCAAATAGCAGTCAAGTGATGGAAGCCTTCCCCCGCAGAGGACCGGGCAGATCTAGATCTTACCGTGGATCCTCTTCCTCTCCAGCGAAGCTTAGGGCTTTCATGGGATCTGGAAATGGGTAGTTTCACATTCCGAGTGTCCCATGATGAGAAGGCATTCACGCGGAGAGGGGTCTTGTCCACTGTCAATAGTCTGTACGATCCTCTAGGTTTTGTGGCCCCAGTAACTATACAGGGTAAAGTATTACTGCGAGGGCTCTCATCTGAACTCAGTGAATGGGATGCACCACTTGGCACAAACAAAGTAGCAGAGTGGAACCTGTGGAAGTCCCTTGAACACCTGAACATACAGAGGTGCTACACCCAAGTATCACTATCTTCAACTCAGAGAAGGGAGTTGTGCATCTTTTCAGATGCCTCCACTTTAGCAATAGGAGTGGTAGAACACCTGAGAGCTATGGACACTGAGGGACAGTGGCACATTGGATTTGTGATGGGGAAGTCTAAATTGGCACCACAAACTGCCCACACAATTCCACGCTTAGAACTGTGTGCAGCAGTATTATCCGTCGAACTATATGAGCTTATCAGAGATAAAATTGATATTGATGTGGACGCTGTCAAGTTTTTTACAGACAGTAAGGTTATCCTCGGTTATATTCACAACAGCACCAGAAGGTTTTTTGTGTACGTTGCTAATCGGGTGGCTCGAATCAGGACATCTACTAATCCGTACCAATGGGGTTACGTCGCTACAGAGCATAATCCGGCAGACCATGCCACTAGGCCCACTCTGGCAGCTGATCTACAACAGACTAATTGGTTCACAGGCCCATCTTTCCTGTTTCACACCACAATGTGTCATGGTTTAAGACCCTTTCTCCCTCGCGGTCGTGTTCCTCGGTCACCACACGTGGGCGCTGCTCCGTTAGTGGAGTTTTGGCTCCATCTCGTCTTTCGCGGAAGAAGTCTCATTACCGAGACAGGTGCGTGTGCTTTGGGGTGAGCTATTTAAGCCCATGTTTCTTTCGTTCTGGGCTTCGATATTGATTGTTGATTGTTGTTTGTACTGTGGTGTATTTTTGGCATTATTTCTGCTGTTTTGTGTGCGGTTTATTTTCGCCCTTTTAAAGCTTTAGCCAGTATGATAGGTCTAGAGTTAAGGAGACCGTTTTGCTCCGTTGTGCTATATTGGAGTTTTGCGGGACGTGCCTTTGTGCTTTGAGCTTTCAGGATGAATTCCTTTTTTGTGTGCTCGTTTCTGTCTCCGCTTTCTGATCTTATCTTTGTTTGTCTGTTGCCTAGATCGTTTGCCCTTTTTCTGTCTCTTTCTCCTCTCTCTGTCTGCTGTCTTCCGTGAAAGCTAGAGGAGTCTTTGTTTGTGTGTATTTGTATGGTAGTTTCTTACTAAGAGACAGGGCGTTTTATCATACTGACTTTAGGGCTTTATTTATTCTTAGAGACAGGGCATGTATTTTCGATTGAGCTTGCGTTAATCTGTTAGCCGATAATTCCGGTCCAGCTGTCCTGTGCGTCCCTCTGTACCGGTCTCTATACATGGAGCTTTTTGGCGATTTTGTTCGGAACTGTAGTTCTGTTCGCCCTTCGGTACGTCTTCCCATTGAGAGACATATTCCTTTAATGAGAGGCTAGGGCGTGTGTTTTCAATGAAGCTTGCGTTAGTCATGTTTGATAATAAAGTTATGGGACGACGGTGCTCCGTCGGCTCGCCTGTAAAATGTTTCTCTCTCCTGGGAGATCGGGCGTTTACCCCTTTATGTTTTCTGCATTTGACTGCGAGCCTATGAAACTAGCCATGGAACGTTAAATCTCTGATCCTGTTCACCTCGTTATATTCCTCATAATGGAGAGGCAGGGCGTTTATTTTCTACTAATCTCGCTTTGGTCTTTTAGCCGGTAAATGTCCGGTGCAGCCTGTCCTGTTCGTTCCTTTCGGTACCTGTCTCCGTACATGGAGCTTTTGACGATTTTGTTCGGAACTGTAGTTCTGTTTCGTCTTTCGGTACATGTCTTCCTATAGGGAAGATTGGGCGATGTTGTGGACATGTTTGTGTGTGACTGCGAGTCTGAGAATAGCCTTGGAACGTTAGATCTCCGTTTCTTTTCGCCTCCTCAAATACTATCGTATTATTTCGCAGTGTTTGTTGACTGTGTTTTATTTGTGCCATTGCGCTACTCGCCCGTTCTTATGTGTCTCGTGACCGAGACAGGGCGTTTATTTCCAGCTCGTTCTCTAGTCACGTAGCTCATAGAAGTTTGAGAGCCTAGTGCTTTGTTCCATTCGCTTTGTTTGGTTTTCTTACTGAAAAAACCTGCCGTTTGTGCTTCTACTCATTGGTGTGTGACAGTTAGCTGGTTAGTTGCTTTGGTACGTGTGTTCCCTGTCTTGTCTCCTCACTTATCTGCGGGGTTTCCCGCCTTAGTGGCCTTAGGGCTTAAAGAATCCCCTTGCTGCGTTTGGCTCCTCCTACCTCACACGTCACGCCCACATTACACAATGGAACACTTACCTGAGGCCTTTATCCTTGTGGAGCCTGAAGTTGATGCAGAAATATGTCCTGATGTTACCACATTGATCACCAGAGCTTCTGAATCTCAGGTAGAGCTACATCGCTTTGAACGGTTTTCAAGCTGGAAGACCCTCAGTCAAACTATAGCCCGACTTGCACGTGTCGCCTTGTCCTACCAAGGAACTTCAGATGGTGCGAAACGCAGAGGTTGGCATTGTTATGGTGAACCATGCACCACTAAAGAGCTTTCATAAGCTAAAACTGATCATTCGTATTGTACAACAAAACTTTGTCAAAGAGGAGTACAAATGTATTAGAGAGGGACAGACACTCCTCAAACAAAGCATACTTAAGAAGCTAAACCCAGTTGTAGATGAGGATGGCCTGCTTCGCATTGGAGGCCGTATATCGTCTGCAGACCTGTCTAGGGAGGAAAAGCACCCTCTTATCATCCCGCGGGGCCCACCACATCGCTACACTACTTGTCAGGCATTATCATGAGAAAGTAGCACACCAAGGTCGTCATATTACTAAAGGAGCCATCCGAGCTGCGGGGCTCTGGGTTATTGGAGCGTCTAGTTTCTGCCATCATTCATAAGTGCGTCGTCTGTCGCAGGCTCAGAGGAGAGCTTGGAGGTCAGATGATGGCTTGACTTACCAGTAGACAGACTAACCCCAGAACCGCCATTCACCAGTGTCTGGCTTGATGTTTTTGGTCCTTGGAGTGTGATGACGCCGCACGAGAGGAGGCAGTGCAGACGGCAAACGCTGGCCAGTGCTTTTTACATGTATGGCTACCAGAGCTGTCCATATTGAACTTATTGAAACCATCTCAACCATCGTCAACATCTAGTTTCATAAATGCACTCAGGAGATTCTTTTCAATCAGAGGTCCAGCAAAACTTCTCCGCTCCGATAGAGGGACTAACTTTGTTAGTGCTTGTAAAGAGTTGAGCATCTACACAAACACAGCAGTGAGGAATTACCTTCAGGAAAAAGGGTGCACATGGATATTCAACCCCCCACATTCATCCCATATGGGATTGGAGTCGCCAGACGAATTCTGGATGCCATGCTACTTCAAACAGGGATTTCCCGTCGCACTCATGAAGTTTTGATCACCTTGATGGCAGAGATAATGGCGATCATGAATGCAAGACCACTAGTGCCATTGTCTACTGACCCAGACATGCCTGCAGTCCTCACCCCAGCAATGTTATTAACTCAAAAGATGAGTGCCGTATCAGCTCCTTCAGGAAATTTCGACACAACCAAACTCCATATTAAGCAGTGGCGGCAAGTACAATGTCTCGCGGATACCTTTTGGAAGAGATGGCGGAGGGAGTACTTAACCGCTCTACAGAACGCAAGGAAATGGACAGACGAGAAGCCAAACATCAAAGTGGGTGATGTTGTCTTATTAAAGGACAATCAGGTGCATAGGAATGAATGGCCACTTGTACTTGTTGTCAACGCTTTTCCTGGCAGGGACAAGAAAGTTTGCAAGGTCGAAGTGAAGATTGCCAAGCAAGGGACTATCAAAACATTTCTGAGGCCAGTCTCGGAAACTGTAGTTCTTCTCTCTGAGAACCTGAAAGAGAAGGACTGTTTTCTAAGAACGGTTTTCAAACCTCTCATAAGCTAGTTGAGGTTGGCTAAGTCAATTGATGGTAAAGAATAATCACATACGTGTTTATACACATTTATTCTGCTAATTCATGTAGTACAGTGGATTCATATGTATTGTGTCTTTTGTGTTACAGTTTTACAGTTTTCCCTCCGGGAAGTTTTCAATAAACAAACGTGGGAAAAGTCAAGCCTCACCACTCATTGAAGACTTTTAACTATTTAGCTAGCTGTATAGCACTGCATACAGTGACGTAGTGCGAGGACAGCATACATGGGCAACAGCATTTAAGACTGTACAGTTACGCACTACAGTTCCCATAATGCCTGCATTTAAGACGACTTGTTTTTCCAGCATGAATACGAATCCAGTTATGTCATTAATCATAACATTATGATTTTTTCCACTGGAGCTCCTCTTTAAGAACAACAATAAGAATAAACAATAATGATTTTGAAATATGAATTGGTCTATAGCTTAAATATACTGTAGCTGGCTGATCTATACCATCATCAAAAATGACACATAACTACAGATCGGGTTGACGAGTTCAGATATCACCAAAATGCAATTTCCAGATGGTCTTTGTGAAGAAAAGCAGTAATGTTTATTTATCTATAAGTCAAATTTAAGAATTTTGATTGAATCCAAGTCTTCCATGTCAATAACTTTGAGACGCAACGCCTGTTTGTAATCTGGATGTGAACGTGAACAAATTACTGTAATATTGTATTATTAATATTGTATTATTATTCAAGTGTGCTTTTTGGATGGAAAAATACAAGTTGGAGCTCTGAGTCTTCTGGAAACCTCCCAAGCAGGGAAGGTTGCTGTTATCCTGTGCTTGGCATGACAAGATAATGGGACCTGTGCTGGTTGCATTTCAATTTTTGTCCTCATGTATTTAGCATAAAAGGGTGATTCTAAACCAGCCAATAGCAATCCTACCTCAACTCTGAAAATATACAGTCAAGCCGGAAAGTCTCCCCACCCCTTTCACCTTCTCCATGTTTTATTACGTTACAGACTTATACTACAATAGATTGAGTTCATTTTTTGCCTCAAACATCTACACACAATAGCCAATAATGACAAAGTGAAAACAGGTTTTTAGAAAATATGCAATTTTATTTTACTGACAAAAATAGGTTATTTAGGGGTTACATATCTGTACACACCCTTAGCCTAATACTTGGTTGCTGCACCTTTGGCAGCGATTACAGCTTCAAGGCATCTTGGGAAAGAAGCTACGAGCTTGGCACACTTGTTTCTGGACATTTTTGCCCATTCCTCTTGGCATATCCTTGCAAGCTCTGTCAGGTTGGATGGGGAGCGTCGGTACACAGCCATTTTCAGCTCTTTCCACAGATGTTCAATTGGATTCAGGTCTGGGCTCTGGCTGGGCCACTCAAGAACATGCACAGACTTTCTCCGAAGCCACTCCTTTGTTCTCTTGGTTGTGTGCTTCAGGTTGTTGGAAGGTAAACCTTCGCCCCAGAGGTCCAGAGCGCTCTGGAGCAGGTTTTCTTCAAGGATCTCAGTGTACTTAGCTGCATTCATCTTTATCAGGACTAGACTGCAAGGGTTATTTCTCTGGACTCATTTTCCTATAGAACTCTATGGGGAAAAAAGTCAGGAGAAACAACCCTTAAAGTGATCCATCCACATCTACTCCATATCTGGCAACAGAGTGATGGTTTGGGGCTCGTTTGATAGCTCAGACCCTTGATAACTTACAGCCATTTAACCAGCCATGTGTTCCATACTGTACCAGTGTAATTTACAGCTGAATCTAGTCTCACCCCCCAATTTCCATAGAGATCCATTCAAATGCAGAGAGGTTATAGTATCGCTTGTAACAGTACCTGAAAATAAGATATCGACAGTTTTTTGATGTTGATGGTCACAGACTTCAGGAAGTAACAGCATGTAAAGGATATGCGACCAAATATGAAATATGATACTTTAAAAATACGTTAAAGCAAAGGGTATGAATACTTATGTAAATGAGACATTTTATTTTTTTATTTTTAATAAATTTGCAAAAATCTCAAAAAAACTTTTTTCACATTGTCATTATGGGGTGTTGTGTGTAGAATTTTGAGGGAAAAAATTAATTTAATCAATTTTGGAATAAGGCTGTAACAGAACAAAATGTGGAAAAAGTGAAGCGCTGTGAATACTTTCCGGATGCACTGTACGTAGACCCTATACATTCTGTTTGAGTTGAGCTTAGGAGTTTCCCTTATTTTCTGTTCAGTATTGAACAGTTGGAGTATACTGTACTCTTTCTGCAGAAATAGACATATCAAGTGTGTCTAACAATGTCTGCCTGGTCATTGGATAAGGGGAAGACTTCTCTGCCTAACAGCCTGCATGTTAGCAGTAATAGCTGCCGTATAACAGCTGGTCAGGTCTATCTGAATGTAGCACACTGGATTTATTCCCACAGAACGAAAGCACGTGTTATGATGTACAGCTCATATGGTAAATACAAAGCTCAGAGGATATGAACAGTGACTTCCTGCTGTTGCTGTCTTCCTCCGGAATTCAATTTCATGGCGGTTGGGTCCAAATGATGGAAAGGGAAATAGATGTAATCCATGTAAAGACAAAGGATGAGCCTCCAGCCAGTGCGTACTGATGAGTTTGTAGCCTTGAGCCTTTGCATATTGTCGGTGTAATGAAAATACTTCCACTAATTAACACAGTGGGGGAATTTCACTTTCCCATAAAAATAATAATAATAATAACACTAAAAATAGTGCAAAGACATTTGTATTGGCCTGAGTCAGGGTTATGGAACTGAAACATGTTTGCTGGCAAACACCTGTGCCTCCTGTTATGTTGCCGTAACGACTTCCAGCAAAACCTCGTGGCTTTTCTTTTTTTCTACAGAACTGAAAAACCAGGTTTTTGGCAGGAAGGTACTATTTTTAATGTCAAACTTGGAAGTCTGGTTAAAAATTTCAAATATGACAGCTGTGCTCAGTGTGCTCGTGTCACTTTAAGGTGACGTTTGAACTGTGACATTTGTTTCCATACAATATATTTTAATGAACGGTTGCTGACTTCCTCTCAGTTTGTTGAGCATGTCATACTCTGATATAAATGCTACTGTCATTCACTGCCGTTCAATAACTGCATGCAATAAACTGATTTAATGAATCAGAAATGTCCATCTGCAAATGTTTTTGCTTCTGTTGAGCAGAGGAATTTCTCTCCTTATAATGACCAAGCACGACCAGGTAGATCCAAGAAGAAAATTATTTATTTCTCTGCAGAAAGAGTCCAATACTTGCACACACAAGGTGGTCAAGCATGAACTGAAGAGACAGAGGCAGTCTCCGCCATATTTAATCAAACTAATACATAGATTATCTTACTTCTGATTGGTGCATAGTTAATACATATGAATATAACAACATACATAATTCTATCGCTGATTGGTACATGGTTACATATTAGCATATAGTACAATGATTGTTTAGCTTATCGTGTAGCATGCATATTGAATGAGCGCACAGTGACCCGTCCCCCAGCCCTTAACATCACACAAACAGTTTGCAATAACTATTTGGTCTCCCAGAGTCATCTGGTTTTCAGGATTCAAGATGAAGTGTCTCTTCTGGCTCTCTAGCGATAAGATAGGCCATAGTATATCCTTGAGCCTGGAATGTAGGCCACAGGCCTGCAGTACAGAGAGGAGACAGACAGAAAAGAGAGAGAGAGACAGAAAAATGCACATACAAACAAGCTATAAGCTATATATATATATACGTATATTGTCTCTTGTTTGCTTTGGCTGACTGAAAGATAATCCGAGACCTTCCAGTGGTTAAAGAGCCTGCAGTCCGCCATTTCTGTCTCTTGAGGATTTAGAGAATTTAATATACGTTTAAATTGGTATTATTGTACAATGAATATATATGTATAGAGATCTTTTCTCTATTACTGTGATTATACTAGTGTGAAAAGATCCTTCTGAAAACACCCTTCTCTTCACTTCCTTTGTAGTCATTTTGTGTACAATTATTAATTTACTATGGAAAACCAAGGTTGTCCATGCCCTATTCCGCAATGCTAAAATACATAGATTTTCTGTGTTGTATATTTGACTAAATATAAAAAATGGACGTGTGTTGATAATTTCCCCTGGGTTATTACGCCGTACAGTACATTTTATGGATGCACACCATTCATCTTGTTTCATGAACATATACAGACACTTTTCTCTGGCTTTCATAAAATAAACAATAGATATACATTTAAATGCGTTAGGCTGTCACACTTATTTAATTTCAATTAAAGTTTTTGAAAATCCAGAGGCATTTTGGCGATGTGTGACATGGATTAAAAAAATGCCTAAGGAAAGGTGGCGTCAATCGTGTTTGTGACAGACTCTCACATGGACTCAACTGCTTTCCAGGGCAGATAAATAAGCATACCATCTAATACGCCTCCAGGCTTTTTGTTTTGCATGGACGGCTGCATGCCTCTGAATGGTACATTTGTTCGCAAGGCCTCAGGACTCTCCAGAGAAAGACATCTTCAACAGCAGTCACCACTGGACTGCTCCTGTTCTCTCTGCCATGGAGATTGTATTATGATCTATTGGATGAGCTGTCAACGCCCAGAAAGATCCCAGATGCACTCCTGTCATCTGACAGGCAGTCACTGGAACCTCCAAAGCCTGCTGGTCTGTGACTGCGTCTAGCTTCATACAATAAAACAGAAGGATAGTCTGCTTCCCTCAGGAATGCTCTGTGTGGTGTGCAAACAAAAATATAGAAAAAGCCAAAATCTTATGGGACTGTTCCCTTTCTGCAAAATTTATGTATGGTTCAGCTTTGACATTGTTATAGTTTTGACCTGATATAGCAGGGTGATTTAACCCCTTCGCGCAGACCCCCTAGTGGCCATGGCGCCAGCACCAAGATTTTGCTCAACTCAGATATTAATTTCTCCTGCAACCAAACTATGAGTGGAAAGTAACAAACTCTGGGCCCTATCTTACACCCGGCGCTAAGCGGCGCTAACCCAAATGCAAGTGTCTTTGCTATCTTACACCCGGCGCTAGGTTCATAATAACGCCTTGCGTTCACGTCCTTTAACTACCATGTATTCTTGCGCCCATTACAAGTGAACTGGGCGTGTTGGTCTTAAGATGAGGAGTGGCCAGGATTCTTTCTGGCGTATTGCTATCTTGAGCCAGCAGAAAGCGCTTGCGCTAGAACCACCACAAACCTGGTCTAAAGTCATGTCGCAGTTGTTTACATGTTATTTTAACGGCGCATATAAGTGCGTCTACATAGGCGTGTGCACAACGCGCGTAGCCTCCTGTCTGTTACACACAGGGGCGCGCACAAGTCAAGTCAAGTCAAGTCAAGTTTATTTGTATAGCACATTTCATACACTAGGCAACTCAAAGTGCTTTACATAAGACATAGAAAGACATTATATAAAAAGTAAATTAGAATTGAAACAATGTTAATAAGAAGTTAAAACAGTTATAATAAAACGCAATACTGGTTGGGCCCACAAAACAAATACCCAACAAACACTCCTACCACAAACAGCCTGCTACCTGCAATCTGCTACGCACCGTACAGCCTCTCTCTCTGGGTGATATTATACCTGCCAGGTCCGCTGCAGGTGCCTG
Organism: Synaphobranchus kaupii; assembly: GCA_029718625.1. Taxonomy (NCBI): domain Eukaryota; kingdom Metazoa; phylum Chordata; class Actinopteri; order Anguilliformes; family Synaphobranchidae; genus Synaphobranchus; species Synaphobranchus kaupii. The sequence goes on from CM056385.1 coordinate 52,854,112, forward strand.
CCAGCTACGCTGCAGGACTTTTGTAAAAATATTATTAGCCCATGGGTGGGAGCAGCATACAGCCTCCACAGTTTGAATCACTCCACAGAGTGACGGACCCGTCGGTCACTAATCAAACTTTTAAGTTGAGCGCACTACAGCCTCAAGTTGAGCGCACTAAAATATCTAGATCACAATGTGAAATATTATTATTGTGTAGGCTATGTCAAAAATGCATAATAATAAAAGGTTCCATAGGTCCACATACCTTTCCCTCAGCGAAGGGAAACGATGCCACATTACATTGCTCTCAGCCCCCTCCATCAACATCCAGGTGATGTGCGATGGTACGGGACAATGGCTATCCATTAAAAAGGAGCTGATAACACCTATATCAAGCCGCCAAGCAATCCGCCAAGGTGGAAAAGCAGGCTTTTAAAGGGAATGGGATATGACATTTTGATTTGTTTATTGCATGTCACGCCCAAGACACACCTATAATTAATGAAGAGACTAGGTTCAGCCCACTTGCACGCTGCGCCGTGCTTAGCGTGCAAAAGTGGACTTGGACACGCCCTAAATGGACTTTAAGCCATGCGCTTAGACCAAGCGCCAAGATCGCCAAGATAGAGCCCTCTGTGTTTTAGCTTTATTAGTACACTATTCGTGACAGCTGTCGAATATTTCGTTCTCGAATATTTGCCAAGATTTCTTTGCATTTGTGGCACTTTTTTACCTAAATTAGGAAGATAAACTAATCTAAGTGAGTATTGTAAATGGTACAACTGTCTTGTTTCATTTAAGCCATTTTCCAAGTTTCTGTGATGCTCATACAGTATCTGGAGTTATATAGCCTTAAATCAAACACCCCCTAAATAGGTGAGAAATGACCAAATTTGGCATCTGTGTGAAGTAAATACAACAACAAGAAACTTGAGTTGCATGTTTTATTTAATGGAATAAGCCATGGCTTGGTTCTCATGATATATGCGCACCTCTGGGGTGGTAATGTGGCATGAGGCTGAGAGTACAGTTCCGTTCCCACCCAAGAATAGTGTATCTATATCTTGAAAACTGCATGGCTTGAAGTGGTTTATTCCACTTATACCACAGATGTCATGGTTTCTGGTAGCATGCTGTTGTTTCTGCAGTCGTTCTTTCTTTTGGCGACGTCTGGGCAATCTATCGGATTTTTCCGCCTCCGTTTCGGTATTTGAATCTCGCCCGGCAATTATTCCTTTTGCCTGTTTTGGATTTCCTGCCGGATATAAATAGCCCAGGACTTCCACATTTCCGACACTTCGATATTGTCTTTGTTATTCGGAGTCAGTAAGGTAAAGGATAGCGGTCTCTACGTTTCTGATTGTTACAAATAAGAAACGTAGGTAGTCTGGTTAAGAGTTAGCGTAAAGATTTATTTAGTCTTTTTGTTTCCTTTTCTCTCTTTATGCTTTTATACTCCTCTACCTGTTACCTTTTCTTCAGCTCCTTCACACCTAGAGCTGTAGGTAACAGGTTCTCACGATTTTCACTTTTAGATCCTTTGGTTGTGGCTCCTGGTTCTCCAAACCTTACACTCCCCCTTACAACAGATGAAATAAATAAATAAATCTTAAAATACAAATGTACTAAAGATAATATAGTTATCAAGTAAAAAAAAAAAAAACATTTTTAGATATGCGTATTTTCATCGATAGATCCTCAATTACCATGATGTAGGTAGAAATGTGGTACTTATGCAGTAGATAACAGCGAAAGGCTGTTAGTGAGGATTAATTAGCCAATTAAACAACCCAGCAATCTCACAAAATTCCATATTATCACAGGTTAGTATTAACTTGAAAGTTTATGAACCTGACATAAGCTAATGCTGTCATGGTTTTGGTATCCTCTTGTTGTTCTGCAGTAGTTCTTCCTCGGAGCGGCACGAGGGCCTTGTTTTTCCATCGTCCATTCTGGGCTTTCGTTCTCTCCAGGCACTTATTCTTTTCACCTGTCTTGGGTTACCTGCCGGCTATAAAAGCTATGAGCTTCTGTTTCCAGTGCTTCGGTGTTTTCTTTGTCTTGACACATAGCCGGTAAACTGTATAGGATTTAGGCATCAAATGGTGACCACTTTTCTCTATCGCCTTGCTGTGGAGTAACGCGGGACTGAGCCTTTGTTGCGTTAGAGTTTGCTTTTAGGATCCTGTTTTACTTTTGCATTCTCTGTCCCTCGGTTCTATTCGCCTGTGCTGTTCTCTCTGAGACAGCTTCTGCTTTTCCGTTTCCTTTCCACCTCTTTGTTTCCACTACTCTCTCATATTGCGGGTGAGAGGTTTTTCTTTTCTTTCTTTGACTACATTCAGAGCTACGAGTCTATTTCGGCCAGTTCTCCGGGCCGCCTTATTTTCTATTCTTTTATCTCTCTATTGTTCTACTCTCCGGTATCGAGAGTGAGAGGTAATATTTCTTTTTTATACCTATACTCAAGCCTGCGAGTTTTTTCGCCCATTATTTTCTGGGTTGTTGTAATTTCTCCTCCGTTTTGTTACTCTTAGTAAGAGTGAGAGGTATTTTATTTCCTTCATTCATTCCTTCCTTTCGCGGTTATATGCTTATGGTTAATTCCTTCTCAGAAATTAACTTTCAGATTCCCTCTCCGTTGCGTCTGGTCCTCCGAACCAGGCTCCCCATTATAAATGCCAGCTACACGTTGAAGTTTGTGGTACTAGAAAGATTACTACATAGAACATATGTTAGCTAGATTTGTTTTATAGCTAGCTTATGAGATGTTTTGTTTACTGATAGCCAAAAACATTAACAAGCTATGTAATAGCAGATATTTTAGATAGTTATAACTATCTAGTTTCACACAAGTTTCAGCATATTCCTACTTCCTACTGTGCCTGTATATAAATGATGGTCTATTCAATGTTTTCCTAAAATATCACTATTCTTTGCCTGCTCTGCTTTTACACTAAGACTTCCTTTCCAGCAGTGCACATCTGACTCTCCTGGTATTTCCATTTAAGCTGTTCCTTTTTGCAAAACAGAACATTTGTTTTATGAATGATTGAATTGGCTTTTATAGTTAATACATTTCATATTTCCTTACTGTAACAGCCTCCTATAAAACATATAATCTTATGAATTGGGCCAGGTAATGTACTGTTCCGTGCTTTGATGCTTTTTAGTAACTGCCTAGTGGAAAGTACATTAAGGTTCATGTGTTTAATGCTTTAATACTGTGTGTTAATTACAACCTGCTGAAACTGTACTGCAGCATCAGCTTTGATGCACAGCTTCATTCTTTAAAATAATCATATCTGTGAAGCTTCGCCTCTTTTCCATTAAACCTTAATTAAATATACAAGCCCCAATTCCAAAGAAGTTGGGGCAGTGTATAAAATTTAAATAAAAACAGAAAGCAATGATTTCCAAATCCCGTTTGACCTTTATTCAATTGAAAACAGTACAAAGACAAGATATTTCATGTTTTAATTAATCAACTTTATTGTTTTTTGTAAATATACACTCATTCTAAATTTGATACCTGCAACACGTTCCAAAAAAAGTTGGCACAGGAGCCAAAAAAAAAAAACTGAAGGTTGTGGAATGTTTAAAAAAAAAAAACCTGTTTGTCCTGTTTTTGGAATTGCGGTTTTTGATTTTTTTATTGGTGTATTGCTGGATATGAATACAGAGAACGCGATGCAGTGAGGCAAAGTTCTTAGGATTCAAAAGAGCAGATGGCATCAATTTTTCTTCGAAAAAACTTTAGTTTTAATAATGATAATACTAACAAAAATACCAAAACTAAAGGATGTAACATTCTGTAGTTAAAAGAGAGCTAGAGACTGGGCAGAGTTCATGGTGTGCTGTGACAGGACATTAATCCAGGACCTGCATTTTGATGAGTGGTAAGAAGCTGAGGGGGGGAGGGGTATGGAGGATGTGCGGATATTCATAAGGAGTCATGCAAATCTGTAGAATTTACACAATTTTGCGTTTGCTTGTGTGTCACATAAATCAGGCGGATACGTCGTATATTCTGCATTGAAGCAAGGATCCGTCTAATTAGTGGTGAGTCAAGTCCCAATCCATACTTATCCATCCATCCATTATCTAACCCACTTATTCCTGGTTGGGGTCGTGGAGGTTCTGGAGCCTATCCCAGCATGCATTGTGGGAGAGGCAGGAGTACACCTTGGTGTATGAATGCTGTGTGTGCCCTGCCACTCCATCGCAGGGCACACACACCATTCACTCACACACTCATACCTGTAGGCAATTTAGCGTCTCCAGTTCACCTAACCTGCATGTCCTGTGGAGGAAACCGGAGTCCCCGGAAGAAACTGAAACGGACACGGAATGGCGCTCGGCCAGGATTCAAACCCACTGCACCAGATTTAATGTGACATGCTATTTGCAGATTCTGTCTCATAATCTACATTAATAACAAAACCCATGTTTTAAGTGACAAGGAAGGCTTGGTCAAAAGCTGTAAAAAGACAGGACATTCAAATGAGCACCACCAAGCCAAACTTCAGCTCTCTACACTTTCAGGGATTTCCAGTACTGTTTTTTTTAAAATATATCTTACTGCTATACAGTTCTGTAGCTACAGTGAGCAGCATAATTAATTGGACAGTGACATATTTTTTTTGTTTTAGTTCTGTACTGTAGCACTTTGAGTTTGAAAGGATACAATGACAATGAGGTTGAAATGCAGACTGTCAGCTTTAATTTGAGGGTATTTTCATCCATATTGGATGAACCGTTTAGAAATTATAGAACCCACCCCCCCCCCCCCCATTTCAGGCATCAAAAAAAGTAAGGACAGTTTAACATAATGTAGAATAAAGTAATTTTTCATATTTGGTCGCATATCCTTTGCATGACTTCCTGATGTCTGTGACCCAACAATATCAAAAGATATCTCTTGATATCTTATTTTCTGGTACTCTTACAAGCGATACTATAACCTCTCTGCATTTGAATTGATCTCTATGGGAATTGGGGGGGGGGGGGGACTAGATTTAGCTGTAAATTACACTGGAACAGCATGGAATACATGGTTGGCTAAATGGCTCTAAGTCATCAAGGGTCTGACGTATCAAACAAGCCTTAAACCCTCACTCTGCTGCCAGATATGCAGTCAATATGGATGGATAACTTGAAGGGTTTCTTCTCCTGACTTATTTTTACATAGAGTTCAATAGGAAAATTTGCAAGGAGAAATAACCCAAAGTGATCCATCCATATCTTGTAATGCGGTGTGACGTGCGAGGTAGGAGGAGCCAAACGCAGCAAGAGGATTCTTTAAGCACTAGGCCACTAGGACGGGAAACCCCGTAGTTAAGGGAAGGAGACAAGACAGGGAAACACACACACCAAGGCTACTAACCGGCTCACTGTCACACGTCAATGAGTAGAAGCGCAAACGCCCGGTTTTTCAGTAAGAAAACCAAACAAGGCGAATGGAAACAAAGCACTAGGCTCCCATACTACGAGCTAAGTGACTAAAGAACGAGCCAGAAATAACAAACGCCCTGTCTCGGTAAACGAGACGCATAATAACAGGCGAGTAGCATAATGGCACAAACAAAACAAACAGCCAATAAACACTGCAAAATAATACGAAATAGTATACGAGGAGGCGAAAGGAACGGAGATCTAACGTTCCAAGGCTACTCTCATAGACTCGCAGTCACACGCAAACATGTAAACAAAAATCGCCCAGTCTCCCTGTGAGGAGAGACGTACCCGAAGGACGAACAGAACCTACAGTTCCTAACAAAATCGCCCAGTCTCCATGTACAGAGACAGGTACCGAAGGAAGCACAGAACTACTGTCTGAACAAAATCGCCCAGTCTCCCTGTGAGGAGATGTAGCCGAAGGGCGAACAGAACTACAGTTCCGAACAAAATCGCCCAGTCCTCCAATAGGAAGACAGGTACTGAAGGACGAACAGAACAGCTGTTCCGGACATTTACCGGCTCCATGACTAACGCAAGACTAGACGAGAATAAGCACTCTCGGTAAAGAGGAATGTAACGAGGGGAAGGAACAGATATAACATTCCATGGCTACTTTCACAGGCTTGCAGTCACATGCAAAAACTAGGAAGCAGGAACAGACAAGAGCCAGGGGAGAAGAGTCCGGATAACTACATGCACATAGGCACATACGCCAGGAGGGGAAGAGTCCGGATAACTACATCCACATAGGCAAGTACCGCATTACTCCAGAAAACGCAAAGGGGTAAACGCCCGATCTCCCAGGAGAGAGAAACATTTTACAGGCGAGCCGACGGAGCACCGTCGTCCCATAACTTTACTAGCAAAAATGACCAACAGAAGCTTAGTAGAAAATACACGCCCTAGCCTCTTAATAAATGGGAATGTAACAAGGCGAAATGGAACAGAAAACTAACGTTCCAAGGCTACTTTCAGAGACTCGCAGCCACACACAAACATGTCCACAAAATCGTCCAGTCTCCCAATGGGAAGACATGTACCGAAGGGCGAACAGAACTACAGTTCCGAACAAAATCGCCAAAAACTCCATGTACGGAGACAGGTACCGAAGGACGAACAGAACTACTGTCCGAACAAAATCGCCCAGTCTCCCTGTGAGGAGACGTACCCGAAGGGCGAACAGAACTACAGTTCCGAACAAAATCGCCAAAAACTCCATGTACGGAGACAAGTACTGATGGACGAACAGGACAGCTGCATCGGAATTACCGGCTAACAGACTAACACAAGCTCAGTAGAAAATACACGCCCTGCCTCTAAGAATAAATAAAGCCCTAAAGTCAGTATGATAAAACGCCCTGTCTCTTAGTAAGAAACTACCATACAAATACACACAAACAAAGACTCCTCTCGCTTTCACAGAAGACAGCAGACAGAGAGAGGAGAAAGAGACAGAAAAGGGCAAAAGATCTAGGCAACAAACAAACAAAGGAAGACCAGAAAGCGGTGACAGAAACGAGCACACAAAAAAGGAATTTAACCTGAAAGCTCAAAGCACAAAGGCAAGTCCCGCAAAACTCCAATAAAGCACAATGGAGCAAAACGGTCTCCTTGAAACACTAGACCTAATCATACTGGCTTAAAACTTCAAAAGGGCAAAAATAAACCGCACACAAAACAGCACAAATAATGTCAGACAATACACCACAGTACAAACAACAAACAATCAATATTGAAGCCCAGAACGAAGGGAACATGGGCTTAAATAGCTCACCGGTCAAACACGCACAGCTGAGAATGCTGATGATACTTCTCCGCGAAAAGACAAGATGGAGCCAAAACTCCACTAACGGAGCAGCGCCCACGTGTGGCGACCGAGGAACACGACCGCAAGGGAAAAAGGGTCATAAACCATGACATATCTACTGCATATCCAAAAATGGGGGTGGACTATGTACAAAAGGTTCTATAATTACTAAACAGTTCATCCGATATGAATGAAAATACCCTCAAATTAAAGCTGACAATCTGCACACTTCAACATCATTGTCATTGTATCCTTTCAAACTCAAAGTGCCAGAGTACAGAACCAAAATAACAAAAAATGTGTCACTGTCCAATGAATTATGGAGCTCACTGTATGTCGCTCTGGGTCATGGCTTTATGAAGATACAGGGCTTTGTGCTTTCAAACTGCAGTCAGTCAAACATCCAGAAGCCTCTGAGGATATGTAACTTGGCTTTGTTTCGATTAAACAGGAAGCCCTGGATCAGATGGGCCCGAGAAGCTCTTCACACCCAATTGCAGAAAATGGTAGAATGTTCTAGTCCTTTCAGAAGAAAAAAATTGAGGTAACCAATTTGGCACTGAGGTAAAAGTTTTTTTTTTCCCCGTAGGAGAGTGGCATATTAAGGATTAAAACCATACATCCACACCAAGGTTCCTCATCGCCGGTGGGTGCTGGATTCTTCTTTGTGTCCAAGAAAGACGGTACCCTTTGCCCCTGCATCGACTACCATGGGCTTAACTCCATCATGGTTCATAACAAATAACCTCTACGTCTAATTAATTCTGCCTTTGAGCCACTCCATGGCGCCACGGTGTTCTCCAAATTAGATCTCCAGAATGCCTACCACCTCGTCCGGATCCAGGAAGGAGATGAATGGAAGACGGCGTTTAACACACCCCTGGGGCACTTTGAATACCTGGTCATCCCGTTCGAGCTCCGGCTGTGTTCCAGGCCCTCATTAATGATGTTCTCCGCAATCTTCTGAACTGGTCAATATTCGTCTACATTGACGGTATCCTCATTTTTTCTATGAACCCCGAAGAACATTTTCAGCACGTGAGGCAGGTGCTGCAACGGCTTCTCGAGAACAAGCTCTACTTCAAACCTGAAGTGTGAATTCCATGTCCTGTCTGTGTCCTTCTTGGGCTTTATCATTGAGAGCGGAAACATCAGACCTGACCCAGCTAAGATCCAGGCCGTGGTGGAGTGGTCCCGACCCCCTTCCCGTAAACACCTCCAACAATTTCTCGGGTTCGTCAACTTCTACAGACGTTTCATCCACGGATACAGCCAGATCGCCGCACCCCTCACCCAACTCACCTCTCCCTTTGGTCTGCCAAAGCTAACTCTGCCTTCCTCGCTCTGAAATCCAGGTTCACCTCAGCCCCTGTCCTGTCCCATCCTGACCCCAGCCGCCAGTTCATGGTTGAAGTGGATGCCTCTGATTCCAGGGTAGGGGCCATCCTGTCCCTACGCTCGGGTGAAGACTCCAAGGTTCCCAGTTTTGTAATCGTAATACAGTCATGATAGCATCACCTGCTTACCTGTGGAATGTATCAAACAGGTGTTTTTTGACCTTTTTATTTGTATTATTTTTTTGCCCCTGTCCCAACTTTTTTTGATATGGTAAAACATTAAACATCTTTTCTTTGTACCGCTTTCAATTAAATATACTATGTAAAAGATAATTTACAAATCACGCTTTTATGTTCATTTTACATACTGGGGTTTGTACTCAATTTCACCACAACTATAGCATTTGTATTTTCATTTTCAATATATACAGTTAAATGCAAAAGCATTGGGACAGTGATACAATTTTTGTAGTTTTCGCTCTGTACTCCAGCACATTAGATTTGAAATAAAACAATGAATATGAGGTTAAACTGTAATGTCCACTACAGTTGCTTTGCACTGGGAGTACAAATATGGCTGATATCATGTGCACTGACATTAGTGGTTTCGCTTCTGCAGTTATACAGCTAACAATGAATGGGCACCCTGGGTGCGTCCCAATACTTGAAAAAATGCACCCTCCTTTCCTCCACTACCACCTCCTCTCCTCCTTTCCTCCACTACCACCTCCTCTCCTCGGAACCCAATCTGTGTGTCCTAATCTAATGTTGCTGATTACACATTAATGGCTACAAATTAATGAATGTTTCGACGCAAACCACAATTTCAGGTACATTTGAGGTCAGAACAACAGAAAGTCTGACCGCCTTCAAGCGCAGATTGAAGACTCACCTCTTCAAGCTGCACCTCTCTCCACCCCTCCCTACCTCCTTGTGACCTCCCTTGATTGTGTTTTATAAATCCTTGTTTAAGTGGTTCAAGCTTCTAGTTTAATACCCCCCAAAAAAAAAAAATCATACTGACTGCGCCTGGTGTTTGAATTCGTATTTACCTTTAGGGTTGTTTTAACGCACTTGTTTCAGGTTGGAAAATGCACTAATGTACGTCGCTCTGGATAAGAGCGTCTGCCAAATGTCTAAAATGTAAAATGTAAATGTAAATGTATACTGTACATGCAAATACTACTTGAAACGTTCAGGCAGTTTTGCATACTTCTGGGTAGGAGATGAAAGGAGGTGAGGAGTGAAGAATATTGGGACGCACCCCTTAATTAACAGCCTGTTGTTTTGCAGTGTTGATTACTGAAAGAAACACATCTGTCTAAATTGTATGATTGTTTATTTGCACAGTAATCAATAAATCAATGATTAGACATAACAATGAGACAGAGTAGCCCATTGCTCAGTCACATTGGAAATTTGGTATGCCCTCAATGAATTATGTAAAATTCTACCCTTTTAAAAAAATTTAGAGGAGTACATATTCTTAACTGCATTTGTTAATTAGCATGCTTTCCGATGCCATCAGTGTTTTTAATGAGAAGTGCACACAGCCCGATTGCCTTTGTCATTGTGGAATGTATCCCAGTCTTGAGGGAATCCACAAGCACCAAGGAGCAAAGCAATGGCCAACGCACACTGCCACATGTGAGATCATGATTACTGGAAACCCATTTCACAGGAGGTTATATTCGATTAATCCAATTATAATCTGTCTATAGTCATCATATTGGCTGTTGAAGTGAATAAATCAGTGATTATGATTAAGTACATGAATAATGAAGTCAGTTCAGGGAGATTTTACAGCAGTAGCTACTTAATTCCATGACCTCTCCATTCTTAATGGGATCCCTGGAGAATCTTCATTAATGAAGTAGAAGAAACCGCCGCACCAGAAAGTGCTGCTATTCAATAATTGTTTTTCTCATGAGAAGGAAATCAGAAGCTAATATCATTCATCCCTATTGCTGGCCTGTTTAAAGAGCTTATAAATAATCTTCATGCCACTGAGTAAACTGACAATTAAATTTCAAAATGGAATGCTTTCATTGTTTTTATGATATGGCTTGCACCTCTTAGCTGATGACAACTTGTGTAACGTCTTGTGCCTCCACGTCTTAAGTCTGTCTGGTTTTTCCGTTTATATGTATTTTCTATCTGGCAGTCCCTTCCTTGTTTTCCCCCTCTCCCTCCATTTTGTGTCTCCACTTCCCCGCACCTGAATTGTGTTCTCATTCGTTTCGTCTCATCTGTTCCTCGTTGTTACTTTGTTAGTTTGGTATTTAGTCTCCTCTGTTTCTGTGTTCTCTGCCAGATCTTCTTGTGCCCGCTCCCTGTTCCTGTGTCCAGTCCTGTGTACCCGTCCAGTTCCTGTTCTCCTGCCTGTCCAGCCTTCTCCTATCCTACCTGTCCAGCCCTGCTCCAGCCCTCCTGCCCACCTGCCCTTCCCCATCCTAGCCCTGCTCCTGCCCTTCACCCTCCTGATCGCCTGCTCTGACGGATTCCCCGGTTCTGACCCCTGCCTGTTCCTGGACTTCGCTTTTGCTCATCCTGCATTGCCCTGTTCACTGGACATTGACCTCTGCCTGGAACTGACTACGTTTCTGCCTGCCCTGTATTGCACTGTTTGCTGGACATTGACCTGTGTTTGTCGACTATGAATAAAGCCTATTCCTATTACTTCTGGTGTCCGCGATTGGTTCCGATCAGTTTGAGACGGGTTGGTGAGGGTAGGACCCGAAATGCACGACTCAGAAACAGTGACTGATGATAAAGTCCCTTCCGGGCTTTATTATAGGAATATCCAAAGCGCGTAGTCAAAAAACAAGCAAAGTTCATACACGGATAATCCAGCCAATAAACCAAAGTACAGTACCGAGGGAGAAGGCGGTCTCAGAATCGGTACACCATGCAAAAAGTCCAGTAAGCAGAGTAGCTGTCAGCGGGGTAGAAGTACAGGCAGACGGTAGGCAGGCTCGGGGTCTAAGACGGTGCAAGAGTCAAGACCGGAGTCCGCTCTGCGGGGCAACAGTACAGAAACAGCAGGCAAAAACTCGTGGTACAGGCAGGCAGTGGTCAACAAAACAGAGGTCAATAACAATAGTCAATAAACAGGCTAGGATCGTAAGAAAAAAACAGGCTTGGCATAAATGCTCAAGAGTGCACTGTAAACAGGAGGCAACAATTTCACAGAGACAAGACATGAACACTGAGCTTAAATGCAGGTGTAGACAGGTGCAGACACTTAGCTTGAGAGCAGCATGCGAATGGAAATCAGGTGTGGAGGGCTGACAAGGTAACAAGATAATTAGTAATCGTTAGTAATAAACCTATCCTGACCTAGTGTTAGTAAATTAGTAAATGACATGCACGAGAAACGTAAGGTAAACATGAACACATGGTTAGAGAGTTAGTATTACCCAATCCTGATCTAATGTTAGTAGATTAGTAAATAGACACGGGAGAATGAAACGATTAGGGAAGCGTGAGCGACAGCAAGAGAGAGAGAGAAACAGCATGAACGCAAGGCTGCGGAAAAACACGAAAATGTGTACGCTAAACAGCGAACGGGAAACGTAACATGAATCAAATATAAAACATGACATGACAAGAAAATAAATCATAACAATAATCAAACAAGAAACGTGACATGACATGAAAATGAAACGTAACAAGAATTAAACATAAAACGTGGCGTGACTAGACTAAACATAATACGTGACGTTACAAGAAATCGAACTAAGACAGAAATTAAACATAAAACATGACATGACGAGCTAGAAACGTGACAGTTCTCATAACAAACTTGCTTCTTATAATCATTTGTCCTTATGTTTTGTTATGGAATTAGAACATACGGTTTGTTGCCCCCTCAATATCTTTCCCTCTACTGATATTGAGGGGGCAATTTCCCTCAGAATATTTGGTACTGTCGCAAAACAGCGCCCTATATAACAAGCTACTGTGTTTTATACGTTGTGATAGACAGTGACATCGAATCACATTGCCTACCGCGCTCACACCTCTCTATGTAAAATTGCCAGTGATTCTCAAACTGGGGTCTGCAGCATATAGCCAGGGGGCCCGCCAATTTTATTTTGCTTGAATTTTTAATAAAAATAATAATTGCACTACGGGGGGTCTAAAGACTCCCAGGACCACCTCACAACCCCCCCCCCCCCCCCCCCCTTGTGTGATTATTTTTTGATAAAACAAAAAACGAAAACAAAAGAAAACAGTAACCTTTTCCAAATAGAACAACAAAATAAGGGAGAATTTTAATGGGATCCTATTTTGTTGTCCTGTTTGGAAAAGGTTGCTGTTTTGTTTTTTGACTAAAATATGCTTTTTTATTGGGAAATGGCTGTTACTATTGTAAAGTTCCACATACTGATTCTGTCGACACTATTGTTAATTGATGTGTAGTGTAGTTTACATAAGAATTTGGTACTAGTGAGGACAGATCATTAAAACGTATACGTCTTAACAGTCCTCACCTATGTACCAAAGGTTCTATAATTTCTAAACGGTTCATCCGATATGGATGAAAATACCCTCAAATTAAAGCTGACAGTCTGCACTTCAACCGCATTGTCATTGTATCCTTTAAAACTCAAAGTGCTAGAGTACAGAACAAATATAACAAAAAATGTGTCACTGTCCAATGAATTATGGTGCTCACTGTATGCAGTGTGGGATGGAAGAAACATCACACTTTTAATTATAATGAGGAAGAAGTGCCTGACACCTCCTCAGGGGTAGACATCTGACAGACAGCATCTGGGAGTAGGTCTGTGTTTGATGCTTTAATATACAGCAGCAGGAGCATTAAATAAGACATAATCCATGATGTCTTGCACAATCTCTTCATAGTGAGTACTGTCAAACTGTCGTTAATTCAAGCTATTACCTTTATATATTGAGGAGTTGCAATCCATACAGATGTATCATGTCAAGATGTAAGCCATGTAAGCATAAACTATCTTTGTGGTGCAGTAATTTACATAATACACATGCGCAATTATAAAAGAACATTCAAAAATATATTCAGTATTTTGTATTATGTAAACTTGAAGATCAACTTCACGGCCTAAAAAAGGTGTCTTGTGTTCCCATTGGGCCAGTTCGCCTCGTTACCATTAATTACCATCTGTGCAATAAGTGCATGAATAATGAGCTGTAGAGCTCCATTATATACTACAAGGGTGCAAAGTACTCATGGAATCACCCCTCTTGACCGTTAAAATGTATTTTTTATCTTCATCCGAGAATGGAAACACCCAGTAGAGCACCATGTTGAATTTGAGATGTGCTTTAATCCAGTTTTCTGTATTGTTAAGGAAGGGTAGTCCACAGTTTTTGTCATAGCAGGAGGGCTTCCTGTCCATATTACCTTGGATCTTTTCCCCACCGTGAGCTCGAAATAAGCTTGGCTCATAATCGCTTGTTGTCGCAAGCGTGCCAGCAACGTACCTTTTCAGGTGACCGAATTGGTTTCCGTGAAAATGAAAAGCAGAGGCTGTCAAGAATTTGCATCTGCTAGAGCAACCAATAAATATGCCAAGGCATCCACGATGAATCTAAATCATTAGCTGCAATGAGCCATAGTGCTCAGGCCCTGTCATACTGTATATTAAACTCTGTACCATTATTGTGCAGATAATCGTTTTATTCATTACATTTACAAAGTATGATTTGAGTGTCCTGCTTCAAAATTCCTGCTATGTGTGAAAATGTATTTATTTTTTGGCTATGCTGACAGTGCTCATTCCTGCAAGCTCTGCTATCCATTCAGGAGAGTACAGTGGAGCATGTGCTCTACGGTGAAGCATACTGCAAGCTCTGCTATCCATTCAGGAGAGTACAGAGGAGCATGTGCTCTACGGTGAAGCATACTGCAAACTCTGCTATCCATTCAGGAGAGTACAGAGGAGCATGTGCTCTACGGTGAAGCATACTGCAAACTCTGCTATCCATTCAGGAGATTACAGAGGAGCATGTGCTCTACGGTGAAGCATACTGCAAGCTCTGCTATCCATTCAGGAGAGTACAGAGGAGCATGTGCTCTACAGTGAAGCATACTGCAAGCTCTGCTATCCATTCAGGAGAGTACAGAGGAGCATGTGCACTATGGTGAAGCATACTGCAAGCTCTGCTATCCATTCAGGAGAGTACAGAGGAGCATGTGCTCTACAGTGAAGCATACTGCAAGCTCTGCTATCCATTCAGGAGAGTACAGAGGAGCATGTGCTCTACGGTGAAGCATACTGCAAACTCTGCTATCCATTCAGGAGAGTACAGAGGAGCATGTGCTCTACGGTGAAGCATACTGTGAAGCATTCTGCTTGGGTTGTAAAGTTCAGGGAAAATTTCCCTTTTTGAGGAATTTTGAGGTCATTTTGGAAATTTATGCTGTTAACAATATTTTTCATAAGTCGTAAATATGTCTAATTAATTCTCTCACCCTCAGATATTTGTGGGGAGTGTTCTGATGCAATATGGCTGCTTCACTCAGGCAGGTGTCAAATCAACCAGTGGTCCCTGCATGACCCTCTCAGATTTTGATGAAACTCCATCATAATAATCCATTGTATGAAAAATGAACACACACAAAAAATTTGCCGTCGTTTCCGAGATATGGCCTCCCAAAATTTGCTCAAAACCTCCGTCTTTAGCCCTATTCGGACGGGATAAGTTTTACAGGGGGAGGTGGGGTAATGTAATAATTACCGGAGGAGCTCCGCTATTTTAGTCCTGTCTGAATCTGCCATGTCCGTAACTTTTACCGGACTGCGCGCTCCCGTACCAGTAAAGATTCCGGGGTCTTTTACCTACTGTTAAATGTCCTGTAAAAATTACCCCAGGTTAAAGCAATCCCGTGCGAATTGACATGTCCGGTAAAATTCTGTTATTTCCTGTGAGAAATTAGTTTCCCCCAGTCTTTTCTATTGGTTTTTCACGTAAGCACTTGAGGACGCCTTTGGGTGTGCTCTCTTCGGTCCAACTATTGACCGACCTCTAAATGAATGTAACGTTACATTAAATAAGAAGACAGAGAGCAAAAAAAAAAAAAAAAAAGGCTAAAAATTAGGCTACAGTAGGGCAACGCTTGTGGCCGCTTTAGGTAAGCTATTGTTAGGGAGGTCGAACTTTCTGCCCGCAATGTAATCACAATGGGCATTCCACACACAAAACAAAACAAAAAAATTGACATCTGGGCTCATTTCAACATGTCATTTAACAAGGAAATCTACTAAAGGAGAGTAGATGGAGCTATTCATTTGTTTCAGAAGTGTACTTACACTTCAACAATGTTATTTTTTTACTTTAGAAGCCAGACATTATTATGCTAATTTGATTCTGTTTACGAGCATTTGTGCCTATACTTAACGCTGTACCGAAATCAATGGGGTCATTATAAAACATCCAACCACATTGAAGTCGTTAATACACATTTTATTACAAGAAAAACTCACTGTGAAATGTTTTAGGTGTTAATCGATCGGTATGTATCGATACTTTCGTCTATTTAGGTGTCCTGAAAACGTTACATGTGCCGCGCGTCCTGCGGGACTTCTACAGCCACTTCAGAAGCAAAATGACACCAAAAAAATCACCATCACTTTTTTGAAATAAACCCAGAAGGGATTTTGTAATAGTGAAATGAAATGTTATTCAAATTGTGGCCAACCCCTGTCTTGACATCATGCCAATTGTTCAAATGTGATTGGTCCAAGATATGCTGGCAAAGAGGCGCTTAGAAATGTTTTCTGATGTGGCTAGGTCAGTAAACTCCAGATTAGTGATGGGCAAAACAGTTCACTTCAGTGACTCAAATCACTAGAATCAGTTCATTAAAAAGATTAGTTCAAAATATTCGTTCACCGAATCATTCAGTGCTTGGGCGGAGCTCCGACTGCGTACTGCGTAGTCCGACTCACTCAGTGAACTGAAACGGCCGAACGGTTCATGCGGAAGTGCTGTCGCTTTGACAAACGCGCCAAACTCCGTTTACAAATCTTGATATTTTAAAAGTTTCCTCGTTGAATATCAATATTGGAGGTGAACGCTGGTTTTCAATGACTTTTAAGTCTTAACTTGCTGGGCCTGATTCTGGCAGTTTGAGCCGCTGATTATCACTCAGGATCACGTCATGTTAACTCACTGTGTCTAGTAGCCTTCAGTAAACGAATCACGACACGTTCGCTCGCAGAAGTCCACTCTGCACGCTCGCTGCCTCGCTCGGCACCCGCCCGCCCGTGAATGATTCATTCAGCACAGCAGAACTGGGTTCGCAGGGGACAAATCACGTTCGCTCGCGGCAGTCCCTCTCGCTCCCTGCACGCTCGCTGCTGATCAGATCCGTTCGAGAGCTCAACTGAACTGAGAAATGAACGGATATTTTCAGTAAGTGATTCAGTTCAGTTCGTTCACCCAAAAGATTCGGTCTTTTGAACGAATCGTTCGCGAACGACACAACACTACTCCAGATGAACAACAACATTTTTACATGTAGATCTTCATCAAAATCTCGTCTACAGTATGGTATAAAGCATTTTAATATTGCGAATGGGTGTTTTTTTTAAATTAACATGAAAAGGGAACATGCACCTTATAGATTCCGAATCCAAAAACAGAGAATTCTGATAACCTGTGCCAACTAAAGTCGCTAGCTGCTATGTTTTTCTCTGGACCATATCGCCGGTAAACTCCATATGAACAACGACATTTTTACATGTAGATCTTCATCAAAATCTTGTCTACAGTATGGTATAAAGCATTTTAATATTGCGAATGGGTGTTTTTTTTAATTAACATGAAAAGGGAACATGGGTCAGACCCAGACGCATTAAGTAGGCTAATCAATGTTACTGTTGCGAATACAGTGGAATTCTGAAGCCGCGGGACCCGCCAAGTTTGAAACTGAGACGTTTGGCAAGTATGGTGTTTTGGGAGTACATATTTAATTAAATACAACACGCCATAACAATATATGTGAGTAAATGTGTAGAGTATATTAGTTTTCCTGTACAAATACCACAAAATATCGGTTCTTGTTGTTGAAAAAATAAGGATCACGGTATCCTAAAAGCAGCACAGATGATGATGTGTTTCCGTCCAACGAGAGTGATTACACGGAAGTGAAACGGGCTAATTAAAAAAATTATTTTAAAGCGAACAAACGTCCTTTATCTGACAAGCTAGCGATTTATATATTGTTATTTGATTATATTGTAGCATTTAGGACAATATACATGAAAAATAAGCTGGCAAAATATGTTTTCTGAAAAATCACGAAAACGGGTTTGACCTCCCTACTATTGTAGCCTAGCTATAGCCTTACATACATGTTATGGCCTAACACTGTTTCTTTTCAAGCTAACGTTACTAAAGAGGTGTACCGTGTAATGCAGGATTCCTCACGCTTTTTGTGGACATGTTTGCCATGCCAACATTGTCTCCACGTAGTTTTTTTTTTTGGCACCTCAGTTTGCAGTGAAGATAGGATGTGTAACGTTGTATGACTCGTGGGGAACATTTTAGGTGTGACGACAACATAGAATAGACACTCCCATCTCTGTAATTCTAGACGCTGCTTACGGAGATACTTTATCCCGTCCGAATCGGCCATTAACAGTACAGACGTCCTGTGGTAATAATAACTTTACAGACATTGTCCTGAAAACTTATCCCGTCCGAATAGGGGGGGGGGGGGGGTCAAATAAAAAAATCGCCTTAAAAAAAAAACATTTCCCCATATCATTCAGTTTGTTGCATAGGAAACACAAACTTAAATGCTTAATGTTAACCCAGTCCTTTCAAAACAATATTTAATTTAACCATATTTAGCCTAGTATGCAATACATCACATTTTATCCTATGTTCATACAGTTGAATGCCTCCGGCAAATAACTAAAAAATTGTTGACTCAACAGTCACGGCACATGTTTTCAACTGCAACAGCACAAACATTAACACGCAAGCTCCCTTGCATTCTTTTTTCCTTATTCTTGTAAGCTATGACTTAGAAATAATAAAATCATTTCAATCTATTTGTTGTCAATTTAGGCTATTACTATTTTGCATCATTTACCATATATATTTCATGTCTGAGACAAAGCTTGTCCAAACTTGTCCATCTCTAGATTACAAATCTCTTATTAGAATAGAATAGAATAACTTTTATTTTCCCGCTAGGGAACTTCAGTTGTAGCCACCAGCAACAACAAAAAAGACATAGACAGTGGGGCAGACCCACAACACACAAACATATCAAACAAAGACATTCAATGTAATCATTGCATTAATCAAACTAATTAAGTGCATTAAAGTGTAATAGCTTGCAGCCAAAAGTCATGATTAAAAATAGCCCCCGCTGTCCCGCGATGTCCAGTGTTATCAAGCAGTCCAACACACAAACTCCGCCTCCATGACTTTCCTCCATACACGCAGTGTTGCGGTCTCTGTACACTGTCAACACAGAGCACCGAACTGCGTCAGCCTTCCCCGTCGTCGCCTCACTCCTCCCCCGCATTATCTTCTCCTTCCCCTTCCCTGGTGGCCTTTTGAAGATTGCCTGCAGCCCTAGATCAGTCCCGAGTCCCGACATCTTCAACTCCGGTGAAGAACGATGGTAAACTTGTATGTTGCGAATACGTCTCCATGGTGACTACCACAAACAAAATTATCCCGAATATGCAATTCGTCAATATTATCAAAATGAGCAGCATGAGTGCCCTGAAAAAACTCCAGCCCGACTCCCCAACAGACACACAGCGCATGAAAAAAACAAAAGACAAAAGCCCGACACAACAAAATACATTCAAATTAACATACACGGTCACGAGAGACAGCTGGACTACATGTCGCCATTACAGCGCCACATATATTACAGACTTACATTACAAACTTGTCCATCTCTAGAGAGCCAGTAGTAGCCTATGTAGCATACCTCAACAAATAGCGCTTTTTTGGTTGCTTGTTTTGCGTTTATTTCACATGCTTTATGTGTGCATTGAACCATATTAAACCACCCGTGACCCGCATCAAACTATAACTTCACCCTTCAATACGATCTGCCTGCGGGTGCCCCGGCCCCTGAGTGCAATACGATCTGCCTGCGGGTGCCCTGGCCCCTGAGCACCCACAAGATCAGCGTCTTGACTGTTTATAGATCCACCTTCTTTCCTCCTATTTGTCCCTTCTGGAAAAAATATAGCTAAGAAGAAGGCAAATGGTCTGGGCTCATTTTTTTCTGAGCTACATAGGCTATTGCCTTCTTGAAATGACAAGATCGCTGTGTATGCAAGGGGAAAGCGAAACGAGGTGCCGTCTCCATTTTTACGCGTCCAACAAGCGAAGGGCCATCTGTATGGGAATGCGCTCCACCACTGTATAGGCGCAATGTCGGATGGACGTAATTGCTCATCTTTACCGGTCCGAGCGTATCATGGAGAGATTCAGGGCTTTTGTTTACTGAATAAAGATAGGTGGTGTAGCTTAATCAACCATTAAAATAGTCAAATCACAAAACAATGTTTTAATTCAGAAGGACATGAAAGTTTATTTATGAAATTCATAAAAACATTTGAATAGCCAATGCTAAATTAAATTAAACCGGCTCCAAATAATTGGCGATGCTTTGCAGAACGTATTATATTGGAATAGCCCAATAAAAAAATGCACCCCCTCACAAGCATTCTGATGACAATGTTTGATTGGCCGATGGACGATGTGAAATTTATCAGAAACAACCCTAGCGGTCACTACAAATACTTTGCACACATTGGGCCTCATTCATGAAACATTCCTAAATATACATTCCCATTCATTGTAAATGGCAGGCGCATGCACCTTATTTTGCGATTAGCATAAATCTACGTCCATGAATTGCCATATATGGAAGTCGCGAATTCCATTTAAAGGTGCATACGTATGAGAGGCCGACGGAGACTACTGATTGGCTGGCACCAGCAAATGATATAGCGACTGATATGCTGGCGCTGGTAAATGAGAAGCCGGCTATTGAGGCTGGTAACCTAGTAACGCAGCTACCCACTGGATTTGCAACTGACTTGGCTGGTCATTAGCATTCCTAGGCTGGTAACTCACTAGGCATGTGAGTTGCATTGGTGATTTTTAAAAATTATTATTATTATTATTTTGACTATGTCTGAATTAACTTCTCATTGGATCTGCAGCCACAGAGTTCACCATCGCTCTTCACCGGAGTTGAAGATGTCGGGACTGATCCGGGACTGCGGGCAATCTTCAGAAGGCCACCAGGGAAGGAGAAGATAATGCGGGGGAGGAGTGAGGCGGTGACTGGGAAGGCTGAGGTCCATTTCGACAGTGGACAGAGACCGCAACACTGCGTGTAGCCTATGGAGGAAAGTCGTGGAGGCGGAGTTTGTGTGTTGGACTGGTTGATGACATTGGACATCTCGGGACAGCGGGGGCTATTTTAATCATGACGTTTGGCTGTATTATTTGATATGTTTGTTTGTGTGTTGTAGGTCTGCCCCTCTGTCTATGTCTTTTTTGTTGTTGCTGGTGGCTACAAATTAAGTTATCTATCTGGAAAATAAAAGTTATTCTATTCTATTCATTTGCATGTTGCATTTGCAGTTTGAGTCTGCAGTAGGCTATCAACAAGGCTTTACTGGATATTGACGAGCTGTAATAAACCGTTCAGGGTTAATCAGATCATTTTTAATAATATAGGCTAGCTACTATTATTCCTATATCGGAACAATTTTTTGCATGTAGAAACGGTGCATTTTATTGTCTGTGACTGTGACAAGATGAATTGCGGCGGAATTTCGGGGGGTTTCTTAAAGCTTTAATTTATCATTTCAGAGAAACATGACTGTAGCCTAATTGGGACTTCGACGACTACCACTAGGGGGGCGCCGTGGATAAAAGATTCATAACTGTCTGGTCAAATTAAAAATATTTAGGCTTTGTGTAATTTTATCCCATTAAAACTAAAAACCTTAGCTTATAATTATAGTCCACTCATTTCATTGACTGCAGTCAAGTGAGCAACCAGTTGAGAGCCGCCAACAGTCTTGCGCTTGGATGTGCACGTATATTAAGAGAAGCACAGTAATAAAGCAAATCACATGCTCCTAGGAAATCTTACAGGCATTTCACAGCTGCTGTTAACAAGAGTGACTTACGAAATACAGAGACTTTTATTGATCTCTGATTATTTTAATATGTTGTTATTATCTTGCATTGTTATAGTGTTGTACTGTTTTTGTGCATTGTATTGTTTTATATTGTAATTTTCTATGTTGTGAAGCACGGCACACTGTGCTAATACTGCTGGAAAGGTGCTATACAAATAAAGGGGATTGTATAACCACTGAATTTTGAAAGGGACATCTCTATCCGTAAAACCAATGGTAGGATTGGATATTTCATATTTAGTAGCAGATATTGATAGTAGAATGACGTGGTGTAATTCCTACACAAGAATTTCACCTTTATTTTGCATTTGAGTGAGCATGGCTTTTAACGGCTGTTTTGGCATACGATTGGGCTATTGTTGGCTTTATCTTGTTGCTATGACGGAATAAGAAGTTTTGGTGGTAAAAAAATGTTTTTATGAACTCACACATAAACTACTGTTCACTGCGTCATGCATGGGTAGGTATATTTGCAGGCGAGGCTGGGTGGGTAGGTTGCTTGTTAACTGGACTTGCTATGCAAAAATAGTGACACTTAGAAACTCATATTCTGCAGAGTTGTCACAAATAGTGTACTAATAAAGCTAAAACACAGTTTGTTGTTTCCACTCATAGTTTGGTTGCAGGAGAAATTAAAGCAGGAGTATGTAACTTTTATTTTGAAAAATGTCGGGGAACGGTCATGCTTAGTTGGTAGCAAACATAGAAAGAACTGAGCCAGCATCATAAAAAAGAAAGAAATCCAGCACCATAGACTATGTTTATACCCTCAAATTCGCTCTGAATTTTGAGCGAATTTGGCTTAACCATGACCACATCGCGGACCTATCAACTGTGAGATTGACCTTGCCAGTAGCTAACAAGTTCACCCACTAGACATTTCACGGCGACCCGTTACACCGGCGCTATTTCACGGAAAAGAAAAATAAAAAGGAATTGGATAAAGCTCGCTCGAAAACTGGAGTAAACATACATTCAAAAGGTGGTGAGATTTTTGGGAACAAATTGATTTAAAGACAGACTGGACAGGTAGGGCAAAAGTTTCAACATGAATGGACTTTCTGCTTGCCAGACAACTGTAATTACCTATAATGAATAGTAGCTAGGTTGGTATTGGTAGTATTGATAACGTTACTTTATTCAGCGGCTAGTTCTTGGAAGAAGGGCATGCTTGCTAATGTTATATGTCGTATAGATCGTGTTAGCTTGAACTGGCTACGCGGCTATAAGTTACCAAAGCGTAGCTACCAGCTGTAGCCAGATAATGCCTGGTTCAGACTAACGCTACACAAACTCAGTGTTATGCAACAACCGAAAAGATTTTGTTGTTTTCCCTGGAATTTTAGATTACATTTTTACTGTAAAATACCAATCTGTAATCCTGAAATTGTATCTAGCAGACTTTCACGTTCACAACGAGGTCTGTGGGGTGGGGGTGTGTCTCTTTCTCTGTGGGCAGGGCCAAGGATGTTGTGACAACAAATGTGGGGAAAAACTGCATACTCCAGTTCAGCAAAATCTTGGCACCGGCGCCATGGCCACTAGGGGATTTGCGAAAAAGGGCTTAACAAACAATGAATGTTATAGACATAGACAAGTCATAGTCACAAAAGAAATGAAGGAAAGACGATACAAAACCTGAGAATGCCGAAGTTCAAAAACCAAGACCAAACCAACAGATTGCGGAATATTAAAGGCTATAGATACAGCTTTTTACCCCATTTAGTGTCTCATATGGAGACAAAATATTCCCCAACTGCTGTGCCAGTGTTGCCATGTCCGTGGTTTTACAGCAAAATTGGGACTACTTTCAAAGTGCGGGCCATAATTGTTAAGTCCAGTCAGTAGTGCAATCTCCACCTTTCAGGCAAGATATTGCCATACTGACCTCCGCTTGAAACTGGATATGCCACCAACAATTAGCAAATTCTAAAACTGGCAGGAATAAACAACCATTACCAAAAACAAGATTTCAATTGAATGACATAGATAGCCATTCAAACTTAAAATCTAAATGAAACCATGTGGCCATACGGTATTCTTTAACCAAGCTGGGCCCTGAGCCCATAAATAGATTTGTGTTCTGGTATTTCTCCTCTCCAGGAGGAGACACCATAACAGCTTAGATTTGTCCATAGATAAGCAAGCGCCTGAGCGTGACTTTTAATTGCCTAAGGATATCCCCATTTTGTGCCTGTGGAGGCAGAGAGGGACAGAGAAACAGGCAGCATTCCTAGGTCAGCTGAACCAGAGCAGGCCTCGTAATAACGATCTAATATTGTGTGGACTATGAGCAAGTTTGCCATATGAAATTATACTGTCTCCCTCTCAAAGGCCGTAATATAAAAACTAGATACCCGACACACCAGTTTGACTGATGGACTCAGAGCCAAGAGTGAGCTCTCTCATTCTGGGCATAGCAGGTAACCCTGGCTTCCAAACAGTGGCAGTGTTCCATTATTAGAGAGAGGGGTTGCGGTGACATAAATGTGAATTGAAGGTGAGGCCGTGCAGACAGTGCAACACTCTGCAGGAGAGGAGCCAATGAACATTGCTTGTGACAGTACCAGATGCTCTTGATCACCTTGGAGACTTTGATTACTGTCATTAGTGAGTAATCCTTATCACACTATGGAATGCATTGTCGCTTGCCTACGTATCTCCACGGCTTCTCAGCAGGAAACATGGTCGCGTGCCGAAGTGTAGGGAGAAGGAGTGACTTAATTTTCAGAGATTATCTAAACAGCTCCGGTTTAACTGGTATGTACAGTGATATTATTTTATCCCATGAAAGCTCGACTGCATTCAAAATAAAGCAGCAAATGGAAAAATAAAGGAGTTATATCCTACATATCCAAACCATTTGGACTGGTGCTAGTCAAGCGGCAAGAGTTAAATACTGCTCAATTTCTTTGCCTTTGCAATAAAAAGACGTTTTTTAAAGGATAGGTTCGCCATTTTTCAACTTGGACCTTATTCAAAGATTGTTTCCCATCATTTATAATAATGCATAGCACAACCTCACTGCTGGTTTTATTATTAATAGCTGCAATCTTGTTGTGCTGGCTAGTAAGAAAGCTAGTGTACACTGTCTAGATAATAACTAGCTAATACACCGTCTAACCAAAGCAGGCCTCACGGTTTGCTCCTTTCCTTAAAATTTACTAACATTTGTGTGATATGATCTCATTTTAGCTTACTGTAGCTAGTTAACGTTATTTCCCGACAGAAGTGCGTGAACTTGTGTATAGTAACATTAAATTTGAGATCAATAACCACCATCTTGCTGCTACATGGCCAGCTTACTCCACATGACTCCTTTGTTCTCTGAACACACGTGGCATATACACACACATGCACGCACGCACACCCATACACACCTATGCTACTTGCACAAATGCTCTAGTACGTCTATTTCATAGAATATAGTTTAATAAATCTATTTTTGTTTTGATGTAATATGAACAAGAGATTTGAGTCAAACTGAATCATAAGGCCGCGATCACACCGGATCCACTTTAACAGCTGGGGGGGCCTTTTTTCGAATAGTTTTCAAGGAGATTGAGCTTTTGCGCCCCAGGTGCCTCGTGGTTATCCGTTTTGGGCGCCTCGCTGTTTTTATAAAAACGCTTGGTGCGCACGTAGTTGAAAGAATTTTATCTTAAAGCGCTCCGAGGAAAAAGCGCCCTATGTCACTGTCACTCTTTTCTCTTCTGTCCAATGGCACAAAAATAGAGGCAGGCCTTGATTCTGCCGGTCGGTTCCGGGTAAACAAAGATGATTGAGGAGAAATTGGTAACGTTAGTTGCCGTTTCAGCCAACCCGGAGTTATATGATTTCACTATTCGTGAATACCATGATAAAAATAAGCGATTCAAGGCACTCCGCTTATTCACGGCTTTTTAAAGACAAATAACGAAGCAAACTTTCAGGTAAACTTAGTTCGCTAACACTGTTAACAACGTCAGCTAAGTGATTGGCAGGAGCAGAGTTTGGTTGCCTAGTAACAGCAAAAAAGATTTTCCAGAGTAGGCTTTAGTAGACTCGCGTTTTGAAGCCTACAAAGCACGTCCTGTGTGATCGCGGCCTTACGAATGCCATACTTTCAACCCTTATGAATTATTAGTTATTAGTGCTTTAATGATAAATTGAAGTAGTAGTAATTATAATCCATAATGATCATATGAGACTGATTTATTTTTATCCTAATTTAGGAATAATAAGGATAAACCTGATTATTCCATAGTTATTACCTACTGTATATTTCTGGCATCCCATGTAAGAGTTTATATGTACATATATTCCCTACATAAGTGGTACCCCATGCTAAGATGGACACGATTTATTTATCTATCCTCACTACTACCAAATGTATATGGAAACACCTTACATAAGTAGCACACCAAGTAAGAATATGGAGGCATATTCCTTCCACTTTCAATAAGGTCAGAGTTGAAAAATGGCGATTTATTTTAAAAGATGGTATCAGTTCAGGCACGGATACCATTTTAAAAGTATGCGTTCAGCACCGGTATCGGTAAAATCGAAATGATAGCCATCCATAACTCGATTTAGACAAAACTGTGGCTATTTTGCCATGTTAGTTGCAGATTATTACTGAAGACTTTAAAACATATTCCCAATACGGGTATGTATTCTGGATTCCTTTCCAGTTTTGAAGCATGCATATTGGGCAATGCACAGGGCACAAGGAGTAATACATGGCTAGATACTGATTATGTGATTTTTTTTTCTTCCTTTGGCTGAGGGAATGGCTCAGTGGTATGTGCCATCTGTCAACTGTAAGAGATGACCCTGGGAGCTCCATACAGAGGGGGACACAGTCCAAGTCTGGCACCAAAATACTGGCACACATGGTGTCAGGAACACCCAAACCAGGGCAAGGGACTTGGGGAACAGAAGGGTAATTCCACCCAATTCTTAAAGGGTAATTACTACCCAAAAATTATGTTTGGTTTGTAGAAAAGTAGCTCTCCTCCTGATTAAAATGAGCTCTCAGCCAACTTTCTACCTGTAGCGAGAGCAGAGATATAGCCCCAAACTACTATGCATGTACCAGTTACATGGTTTATGATAAACTACAACGGCCAAGGCAGAGACAACAGGTTGCCACGCCCACTGAATGACGTTACAGAAGTGGAGGCCAAGAGGCTGGTCATTTTACTGCTAGTGTAGTGCCCGTCTACGGCGTTTTTTTAGAGACTCGAGAGGCCATATAACTCACTGGCAAGTTGGCCACTAATGTAACAGTTATACTGAGAAATTACCACCATCATTAGCTCAGTATTCAGAAAAACGGGAAATACGGCCCTTCATTTATCTATGTTTGGTATCGTGAAAACATTAGCCAGCCTAGCCAGAAGTCTGTAGCACTTAGCTAGGCTACGCATCCCGGTTCCATGTTGGAAAATCAACCCTGACCTCTCATTTTTCAGCATAAAATGTTTTTGTATCGACCAACATGCCGATACAGAATACTAAACATATACAATTAAAAGTTAAAACGTCATTGTTGTAGGCTACTTGTTCGCCGTTCTATGTTTTCTAGCAAAGCCAAAACTTTCCCAGTGCAACTCGAATGCACTGATGTCAGTAAAAACAAAGGTTAGCTGTAGCCTACTCCATGGAAAACATATTTTAAAACCAATTTGTTTTATGCCAAGAAACCCATCGCTAACAACAGCTAACACACTAGCCCAAAAAAAATACATTGCTTCTGTAATCGAATGCTCAAAGCGAAACCATTCAATTATGGTCAGCTAGCTAATGTTAGTCTACTTAATGGTCATGGATCATAATGTAACGGTAGTTGACATGGTTCCTTACTGGGTGATTCAATAAGGCATAGGAAGATGTAGGCTACAGGGAATCAGGGAATATCAGAGGAGCTCCACTCTGTAACTGACAGCACTCAAGTCCTGTTTGGTTTAATTTGCCAAAACATCTTTAGGAAATACTGTAGCCTATCAATGTAATTTTCTGACATAATAAAATAGCAATGATAGCTAGCTTGATCTACGATGTGCCCCTATTCAGAACAGTGAGATGCAGGCAGCAGTTCTTCCCTCGCTGGCTCTGCCTACTTGCTATGCAATTTACATGCCTACTTCAAAACACTGTATTCTTCCAAAAACAAGGAAGTGGTATAAAAAAGGGAACTAAGATGACCAAGAGGATAATAGCAAATATTCCATTTCCTAAAATGAAAATACAACTACAATTGATTATATTAAAATACATCTTAGTGCATGGTCTAAAATGCATGTGCATTTAGGGTGTGTCCAACTCCACTTTTGCTAGTGAGAGGGTGGATATTTTGAGCGCAAAGTAAGGCGCAAAGTTTAAATGGGCTGAACTTAGCCTCTTCATTAATTAGGTGTGTCTTGGGCGTAACATGCAAAAAACCAATCAGAGTGTCATCTCCCATTCCCTTTAAAAGCCACCTGTGTTTGCACCTTGGTGACATTAACATTCTGGTAAATTGGCACTTGAATGACAGATAACTGAATCGCATTAAGCAATGTTTTGAATTTTAGCAGAGGTACATTTTAACACACCTCAGGTTTTTCATGAAGTCCATTTGTAATTGTGTAGCAGTAAGGCAATAATGAAGTCATATTATACTGGCCTTCAGAAATGAAGTGGTAATATAGTGCCTATATCTTTACACCATTACGGAGTATGCAAATAAGCCTTACATTGCCATGCACTTGAGCTTATTTATTTTTTAAATTATGTTATTATGGGGGACAGTCAGTGTAAGCAGTACTCTATTACATTCTCTGCTATAATTAGTCATGGATGCCGAAGCAATAAACCATGCGATAAGAACATTTTCATTGCTTATTTGTTTGCATAGGCATTCCACAAGAGCAGAATTACATCAATTAAGACAAACTCACACAAGTTTGTGTATGTACAGTTAAATGCAAAAGTTTTGGGACAGATGTGTCAAATTGGTTTGTTTTTCCTCTGTACTAATCAACTTTGTATTTTCAAATCAAACAATGACAATGAAGCAACATTTACAATGTCTGCATTTATTTATTTAATGCGTTTTTGTATATACATTAAATTCAATTAAATTTATTTTGTATAGAGCTTTTTACAGAGAACTGTTGCAAAGACACTGTACAGAGAAACAGAAGGAGAATTGGGCAAAAACCAGGCCTTGAACCCCTGAACAGCAAACGAGGTAAAAACTCTCCAGTGGGAATAAAAACACTCAAACAGTGGCGAGAAAAAACACCCCGATGGGAAGAAATCTTGGAAGGAACCTGGCTAGAGAGGGGGAGCCCATCCTGCTCTGGCTGGCCCAGTTCAAACTAAAGGTAGAATGGATAGTAACAGAATGTAATGAGGGATCCAACACAGTAAATAATCAAGTGGGTTGAAACAGTCTGAGATAGTACACTAGCTGATAGAAGAAGGTCCAATGTAAAGAAGTATAATATGCCAAAGAGAGGGGTGGGGTGGTACATCGGGGACTCTGGTTGTGTCAAGGCGTGGGCATAAACCAGAGGAGGGACAGGGCTGGGCATAAACCAGGGGCAGGTTTGGAGCAGGCCTGATGTGGGCCTGAAAGGAGAGGTCTGAATCAATAGTTACACCCAGGTTTTTAACAACTGTGTTGGCGGAGACAGAAAAGCCATCTAAATTTAAAGGCATTAGTTTAGACAGCTGGTCAACTTCACTTGGCTTAACTGATATGTAAAGTTGTGTGTCATCTGCATAGCATTGGTAGTTAATACCATGTCTGCTTATAATGTCCCCAAGGGGGAGCATGTATAGAGAAAAGAGCAAAGGACCCAAGACCGATCCTTGTGGTACTCCAAAGTTTACCGTAGAAAAATCAGACGACTTGTTTACCCTAACAAACAGATCTATCCAAGAGATAGGATTTAAACCACATAAGAGCTTGTCCAGTGAGTCCAGTGAGAATTTTCTAGCCTGTGGAGGAGAATATGGTGCTCTATAGTATCAAAGGCAGCACTTAAGTGAAGTAAGACAAGAACAGAAATACAGTCACAATCCAGAGAGAGCAACAAGTCATTCATTACTAAGGTAAGGGCAGTCTCAGTGCTATGGTGCTTCCTAAACCCAGATTGAAACCTCTCATACTCATTATTAGCATGTAAAAATGAAGAAAGCTGTTGAGCTACACATTTCTAAAGGATCTTTGATAAAAATGGGAGACTTGAAATGTGCCTATAATTATCCAGGTCAGTGGGATCCAAATTTGGTTTCTTGAGTAGTGGCTTAATTTCTGCCAATTTAAAGGATGTAGGAACATGGCCCGATAACAACGAAGAGTTAATTATGTGTAGAATTGGTTTGACAAGAATAGGTAATAGCTCCTTGAGTAGTTTTGTGTAGTATAATGGCTAAGGAACTGGACTTGTAATCAAAAGGTTGCAGGTTCGATTCCCAGGTAGGACACTGCTGTTGTACCCTTGAGCAAGGTACTTAACCTGACTTGTTTCAGTGCATATCTAGCTGTATAAATGTAATAAGATGTAATAAGAAGTTGTGTAAGTCGCTCTGGATAAGAGCATCTGCTATATGCCTGTAATGTATGGGATCTAGAAGACAGGTGGATGATTTGGAAGAAGAAACTATCTTGATTAGATCACACTCAAGTATGGGAGTAAACAATTCGATAAAGTTGTGTCTAGGATGCAGTTCTATATTGTCAATACAACTGGTGTGCAGGTAACTATCTTTTCCCTAACTCCTATTCTTTTACCACTGAAGAAATTCAGGAAGTCATTGCTGATACATGAAACTGGAATTTGAGGATCAGTTGTTGCACGATTATTAGTTAGTTTTATTAGCAGTTGATTATTAGCAACTGTTCTGAACAGAAATCTGGGATTGTTCTTATTTTCTTGTATAAGCTTTGAAAAGTAAGATGACCTAGCTTTGGAGAGAGCATGCTTATAATTACTAAGACTCGCTTTCCAAGCCAAGTGAAATACCTGCGGTTTAGTGGAGCGCCATTTGCATTTCAGTTGACGAGACTTTTGTTTTAGAGCCCGTGTGCGGTCACTAGGGGGGCAAGCCTCTTCTCAATTACTTTTTTTATTTTTTTATTTATTTCAGATTTTTCCCATTTTCTCCCAATTTAGTAGCCAATTGAACCCTTGTTCTAATTCAATTCCCCCCGTGTAGCAACCGCTAGAGAACCACCGCTGCACAACCCCGTCAGCCGGTAGTAGACAGAGGTCTCCACGTCCTTATTCAGGGCGCGACTCCTCAACGCTGACCGTGGTTCCAGCTCGTCCGGGGCCGCTATGCGTGCAGCGATTCTCTCCGAGCCCCTCCCCCCACCCGGAAGCAGCCACCAATTGCCGCTCCCACAGGGCACTGGCCATGCTCGGATCTGGCAGGACCGGGGATACATCATGTAAAATTAACAATATTTTCCCTGCTGCAACTGCTAGTAGATCAGACATGTTGCAATTGCAAGTTTTGTTGTATGTTTAATCTTATACAAAACAAAAACAAACACAAATAAATAGAATAGTCACATTTGTAGCTTACTGTTAGGATACCTCAAAAAGAAAATTATTTTGCTGTTGGACTAGCAAAAACATAAATATACATGTCAAATATATCCAGCTTACTTTGTATATTTCGATTAGTTAAATAACAATTCAGCTATCCAGGTGGATACCATTCTGCAACTAAAAACTAAGTGCATGTAAGTACTAAAAGGTACTCTTTCCATTCATTCATTTATTTAAGCAGAAAGGTTCAAAACAGGCTTCAAACTCATTTCTCTTTGTGAGGGCCTGGGGATTATAGGGTATGTCGAGAATACAAGTGATTGCACAGTCAATCGACTGTGAAGAGGACAATTAGGTTGCCGGATTGAAAAGAGCCAGTTTGGGAATTATACTAGGACACTGGGGTTAATACTCTTAGCCTTTCGATAAGTCTCATGGGATCTTTAATGAACAGAGCGAGTCAGGACATTGGCTGTATATATTACCCAAAAGATGGTGTCTCCTGTGGTACAGTGGGGTTCTCTGCTTGGTTCACAGGACAGGCTGCCTCCCTGCCTGCCCTAGAACCCCATTTCAAGTAGCAGTTTGGTTTCGCCCGTGAGATGTTCCATTTCAGCACGAAGAAAGCCCAGCTGTACTTACTTTTGGCTGTCAGGCCTTCAATCTCAAAAAAATACACACAGAGCAGCAATAGCATAAACACTTGTGGTTATGAACACACGTCAACCAACTAGTGATGTGCAACTCCGGGATATTCATAAAATATTTAACAAAAAAGTAAGTAATGATATTAGTTATTGTGCTAAATGGGCAGCAGCAAATGTGTACTTTGTTTGCTTACTTAAATGAAATGGTGCACTGGCCTGCAGTACATGCGGGTAATCGTAATTGTGGATACAGCACGGCAGTACAGTGTCAATATAGCTGGTCTTTCCATCTGAAATATTGTTTTACATGTTTTGCATGTCCCAGTAGATTCTGAAAGATGTTAAGTGAAATCATGCAATATTACCCCTGTAATATTAGTGACTATATTTAATTTATAGCTGATAAATAAATGGGTTGTTCAGACAAGCAATCAGTGTGCCTGAAAGTCTTGTCTTCTGAGTCCAACTAAGCTACTTGTTTTTGTGCATTAATCTACCACGTCAGGGCACAGTAAATTGGAATGAGCATTTGCCATGCCAATAGTGACACGTATATACGCCATAGCCTATATTATGTACGATAACATGAAAATAAAATAGTATTCCACCATCGGCAAAATGCTGCCAAATGTTCTATCTTCAATGAAAATCGGTAGCCTACATCAAACATAAAATTAACAATTAAACTACAGTATGTGAAATGCACTCAAAATGCGAAAATAACAATAGGCCTATCAATCATATTGGAAAGACAGTGCTCGAGTGGAAAAACAGACGTACATATGTAGCCTACGAGACCAACCACATTTTAGACGCAACAATTTTTATATATCGGGAAAGGGAATATTCCCCTCCCTAATGCGTTTTCTGTAGAGCTTGCGTAATACGAGACTGTTAAAACGAAAACTGCCGTTACACTGGGCTGTAGTAAATTGTTCAAAGCACCCAAGTAGACATGGCATATACGTTGCTATGGTTATAATGTACTCTATTGGATAAAAGAGCCAACAATTAAACCAGAATGAACTGTAATGAATGAGACAGGCTTGCAGGGCATGGGGGGTATTATGAGTTGACGTTTCAGATCTAATAGCTGTATAAAGTGTTGTATATTTCTCATACCGATTGTACCAGACAATAAATGACCGCTGAATTTTCGAAGGAACATCTCGATGTGTAAAACCAATGGTAGTATTGTATATTTATTTCATTTCATATTTAGTAGCCTATATTGCAAGTAGAATACATGGTAGAATGAGAGAATACTTTCACATGTTTATTTTGCATTTGAGTGAGCAGGGCTTTTCACAGCTTTTCTGGAATACGAGCAGGCTATTGTTGGGTTTATCTTGTTGGTATGACGGAATTCAAATTTTATATGACTAATAAATATATTTATGAACTGAAACATAGACGCTATTGTCCACTATGTCACGCATGGGTAGGTATGGACTGGGTTTGGGGTGTGCTTGTTAAATGGACTTGCTACGGGAAATAGTGACACTTAGAAACTCCGTATTGGGCAGCGATCGTCACAAATTGTCTACCAATAAAGTTAAAACACAAGAGTTTTTGATTTCCACTAATAGTTTGGCTGCAGGAGCAATGAATGTCTCAGTTGAGCAAAATAATGGTGCCTGCGCCATTTTCACTAAGTATCTGGTTAAAGGGGAGTTCCACTGAACTCCCAAACTACTGCGCATGTACCAGGTATGTACTTTACTGTGAACTACAATGGCCAAGAGCACTTTCAGTTTTTGGGCGGTGTCAGACAATGCCACAGTCACACTGAAAAACGTTACGAGGCAGGGTTGCCAGATCATGCAAGAGTTTCCATCCAAATGCGACTC
This sequence comes from Synaphobranchus kaupii, assembly GCA_029718625.1. NCBI lineage: Eukaryota > Metazoa > Chordata > Actinopteri > Anguilliformes > Synaphobranchidae > Synaphobranchus > Synaphobranchus kaupii. Next base: position 52,887,918 of record CM056385.1, read on the forward strand.
AAAACTAGCCAAAAATATATATTGAACCGAAATCAACGTATATTTTTACGTTTTAAAAGTGTGTGCTTTGTGACTTTTCATTCCCCCCCGCGACTGCACTTTGAAAGTAGTCCAACCCTGACCTCCTGACATGGCAACACTGAGAGGAGGGGCTCCGTGAGTCCTGCACATACAGCGTCTCTTCGAGAGGCCACGTTACTCGCTGGCGAGTTAGCCACGAATGTAACAGTTCTACTGAAAAACATACCACCCACCATTAGCTAGAGTCTCCAGAAAAACATGGAAAACACAGCCCTTCATTTATCTACGTTGGTATCTTGAAAACATTAGCCAGCCTAGCCAGAAGTCTGTAGCTAACACTAATTTCTCACCTCGGTCTTCTAAGAAAAAAATGTTTTAATAAAACGCCCTTCCAACTAGGAGTTCCATGTCGAGTTCCCGACTAGGAAGATCATCATGGCAGCTCACACAGCGACCCACATTGTGATCAGTAAACAAACATTACTTTTAGATGATTTTAGCTTTTAAAACAATCCAGAATGATAAACATATACAATTAAAAGTTAAAACGTTATTGTTGTAGTTGTTAGCTGTTTTAGCTATGTTTGCTAGCAAAGCCAAAACTTTTCCAGTTGTGCAACTCGAACAGAAGCCACTGAGTTGTAGCCTATCATTTGTCCACTCTGTAACCGACAGCACTCGAGTCCTATTTGGTTTAGTTTGCCAAAACATCTTTAAGGAAAGAACGTGTCCCTACTCAGAACAGTGACAGACGCAGCAATGTTTCCTCCTTTGCTGGCTCCGCCTACATGCCTAATGTAATTTTCACGCCCACTTGACGCCGCTGTAGTCGAGGAAGTAATTTTGATGTATACCTCTACCAAATTAGTAACTTTAGCTGTCAATATTTCCGTTCACATATTGTTTTGGACAGCAACAAAGAGAGACTTAATTAGTTGCACCTGTTAAATAAGGTTAATGTTGTGTTGGAACTACCCTTTCATTAGCCGATGCTTTTATCCAGAGCGACTTTCAGTGAAAGAACACAAGTGCATCCACCTGATTTGTGTCAGCAACATAGCATTCCTATTAGGGGTGTGCAGCGATGCCACTATCTGTATCTGTATCTGTTCGACCATCAACATTATCTGTATCTGTATTCGGATGAAACTGGAAGTGGGCGGGGCTTCGACCGGCAGTTGTGTTACATATAGGAAATGTGATCTTTTCTAGTGTATAATTAATTATTGCAATTTATGAGTATTCACCCCAACCACCGTCGTTTTTTCTTTTCAGAACTTTTTATAAGAACTATATTCTGTACTTTACACTTATTTATCTATTGTTTTGTTTTGTTAAAGGTTGTTTTTCTTAACCTATTTGAACCCCCCCACCCCCTAACTGGGGGACTCTGAACAATCATTTTGGATAGGAACTGGAAAAAATCTGAGGTATGAATATATATAATATAGGCCTGAATGAATATGCAAAATTGGGCGTCCCTACATTAGTTTGCGAAATAGTGGGAGGTGGGCATGCAAAGAGATTACATTACAAAGCACTTGTAAAGTGATTTATTAAAAGGTATATTTGCGGGTGCATTTTAGTACAAATGAAAAGCAGGTATTAAAAGACACAGAACCGATAAGATCACGGCTGTCGTTGTAGCAAGACACGTACGGGTGTGTTTGAATATCCATAACTGATTGCGTAACAATGGGGGCTAATTAACTGGCCCATTCTAGCTAATGCTCAAAATAGGCCTACACAAGAAGATAATTTGGATTGCCTACATAGGCTACATCATGAACAGTAAGAATATATAATTTTGTAAATCATGAAGCAAATCGTGTTACAGAAGAGGTGGGTCATCAGTCATGTCAGATGATAGCCAGTTATTCTGCTGTCCTGAGTTTATTCCATCACTGTGGGGTGACAAGCAGAGACCCCAAGGCTGAGAGATCTGGCCAGTGAGTAAGACTTGAAGACTGGATAAGTGGCTGGGTGACTCATCCCACTAACCCTGTCTAACTTTGGCCCACAAAAGGCACTTTTCACCTAGTTTCTACTTGTCTTAATTAAGTGTCAATATCTAAAGGAATATTCCCTGCACATCCATGGTTTAAAGTTCAAATTGAAGAAGAGGCGGTATCATTCAGAAATTTGCAATAGAATACAGTTATGTCACAATCATCACATACAGTACATACAAACCCCAGTTGGGGACAGTATGTAAAATGCATATAAAAGCAGAAAGCAGTGATTTGTAAATTCTCTTTTACATATATCTAACTGAAAACAGTACAAAGAAAATATATTTAATGTTTTACCTTATCATCTTTATAGATTTTTGTAAATATATGCTAATTCCGAATTTGATGCCTGCAACACGTTCCAAAAAAGTTTGGACAGGGGCAAAAAAAGACTGGGAAGTTCAGAAAACACCTGTTTGGAACATTCCATAGGCAAACAGGTGATTTTGTGAATTCAACATTTTGCCCAAAATTGTAGATGAATTTCATACTATTGTTCTCTTCCATCTGAGGCAATGCTGGGATATTAGTTAACATCTCAAAAAATGTGTTTCCTACCCCTTTAAGCATTAGTCCATGTCATGTCTGACATATCACTATATTTTAGCGATTAGAGTTGTAGAATTTGAGCTAGGTTGTTGGGGAAAAAAAAGTCTTCATCTAAATGCTAATTTTATAATGTACGTACTTAATTATATGAAAATGGGCGAACAAATGTTTCCCATATTTGTTTTATGTTGAGATATTGATGATAAGCAAACCACATACATTGGATGCACTGAAAAACGGAAGACAGTTTATTATGGCACAATATGACAGTTGGTAATAACCAAGGATAGGCAAATATGGCAATAATTTGTCTCAATAACATTTAACTAGGTAAGTTAATCGCAACATTACACAGCTGACCCACAGAACCAAACTGGAACCAAATGAGAAGCAAGTGACACGCTGCTCCAACAGATTGATGATATCTGCCAACAACTGCTTTCCCTTAAGTGCCCGGATGTTCACAAACTGAATCTGAATTTTTGAGAATTGAATTTGAAATGCTAGCTTGCTATGCACTGAAACTGAATACGGAAATTCAGATTCAAATCTCATCATTCAGTTTTAAAACCTTACATACAAATTAAATTCATGAAATGCAATCAAATTCAATTTCAAAACTTTATATACAAGTTCAAATTATGAAGTACATATTCAGATTTACTAAATTCAAATTCAGTTTTCTGGTGGCACAAGATTTACACCATATAAAAATGATTAAATGAATAGGCTACTGACAGTGATTTTTTTTTGTTTGTACATTGTGAACTATAATATGAAAAACGGAGCAAAGCATACTATGGTCCTGGTTGACAGAACACATTTTCCGCAAGCAGACAGGATGCAACACGTACACACATTATCCAATGTTTGTCTTAAGTGATGGCTCTTATGACAATATAGGGAAAAGCATAAAATAAACATGCCAATATATTTCCTTTTAACCGTGACAAACTGCAAATACAGGTGGTTTTATATGCTACTATGCAGCCTGCAAGGACTTTGTTAAACATGTTTGCACAAGGTACACATTTAACCAAAATACTACTCCACAGGCGGTTCATGCATATGGAGGAGAATACGGGACGAACCCAGCCTAGATTTCTACATTGTCCTGGTGCAATTTATACCTATTCTACAATGAACAGAACTCTATATTTGTTCTGGCAAACCATGTGCTGTGATTTTATGTTTTTATTGTCTAAAAGCAAAAAGTCATAAAGCAGTAGATCCTTTAGTAAATCCGGCCCTAAGACTTGAAATGGGTTACATAAAATATTCTTGCCCCATGTATTTTCATGTGCAACGACACATATATTAGACATATATTAGTGTTATATTAGACAGTCTGCAGATTAAAGGGATAGTTCGGAATTTTGGACATAATGTCTCAATTACGACTTACCCATGATGTAGTTGATTGATGGAAACCATTTTCAGCTAATTCCATGCTGTCCCTTCTTTTGGACATACACACATTGCTAATGCTAGCGCAACTCGTAGGAAACTAGTAGCATCCACTACCAAACGCACTTAAACACTCCACAGTGCACCCAAAGCAAATAAAATACGACGACAGTCTATCGGGGTTATCTTCAGTGATTATACCATCATTTTTCATCGTTGAATCCTTTACTTTGTGCTCACCTAAATTCTCAGTGGAAGTACGGTGGCGGAGCTAGCTGTAGATTAGCCAGGGTATCTGCCTGTAGGCTATCTGCTGTATTCCACAGTTGCCGACACAATCCGTTTTGCCGTAAAGTTACATATTTGGTAGACAACAAGTCAGCTAAACACAAACATGCTACAGAATAACACAGCATATACAAGCAAGCACACTGGCTACCAATTTGCAGGAAAAGTTTGACCACTTCCATGACTTCCCAATCGTGGAAACTAGCTAGCTAGCTAGCTGAATAGATAGATCACGCATGCAATCATTTATTAGTTACCTGCTCGTCAGTTGTTTTCGGTGCATGAAGAAAAGCAGGTGATGGCACAGCAGTCTCCTTCAGTAGAGGGTGTTCCGCCCGTCCTTTTTTGATTTTCACAGTCATCCTCCGTGAAATGGTCACTACAAACTTTTTTAGAGTCTCAATTGGTGACATCCATGCGAGCAGCAAGAAGCCACAGCTGTTTTCTTTGTTGATCTTCCACTGGAAATTGGTGAAAACTTTGTGGTGCCCATTTTTTTGCATGATTTGAACAAGCTTGAAATACACACCGAAATACCATCTTATCTGAACGTTAGCTAACAATACTACGAGTCTGATTCTTTTACACGCGCGATATTGTTTTTGGAGAGCAATAGGCTACTTTACGTTACCTAGCTACTAAACTAACGCCGTACTTCCACGGAGAATTTAGGTGAGCACAAAGTAAAGGATTCAACGATAGTTTGACTTGAAAAATGATGGTATAATCCCTGAAAATAACCCCGATAGACTGTCGTCGTATTTTATTTGCTTTGGGTGCACCTTGGAGTGTTTAAGTGCGTTTGGTAGTGGATGCTACAAGTTTCCTACGAGTTGCGCTAGCATTGGCAATGTGTGTATGTCCAAAAGAAGGGACAGCATTGAATTATCTGAAAATGGTTTCCATCAATCAACTACATCATGGGTAAGTCGTAATTGAGACATTATGTCCAAAATTCTGAACTATCCCTTTAAGGTTCATAATTACTGCACTGGATGAAATTTTATTTTTAAAAAATTTTTTTTAGCTCAGACAAATGTTATTTGAATTGACGTTTAAATATTTAACACATTGCTGGTGGTAGAGGGGAGCTTCCCTCTCATCATTGTAAAGAGCTTTGAGTAGCCAGCTGGTGAGAAAGGCGCTATATAAATGCAAGGCATTATTATTATTATTATTATTATTATTATTATTATTATTATTATTATTATTATCCACATTAAACATAAGGCTGGTAAATACATATCTGAACAAAAACGTCTCCGACGTAAAAAAAAAAAGCCAAGTTACTCACGCATAGCCTACAGAGCGCTGTCTATGAGTCCTTAATTCCAACTTGCAAAAACTAGGCCTGCCATTAAAAGTATTGATATCAAAATGTGGCCAAGTTACAACTAACAATATTGCCTATCGTAGCTCACACTAAATAAACTAGCTCTATTCCAAAGCAATGCTATCCAAACTTTCCTAAATTATTTAATGCAACTTGGCCCTGTGTTTCTTCATCTTACCATCTCAAGAGAATGTGCCTCATGGAAAAACATATGATTTCAATTAATGTTTTTAACAGTTGAATAATTACACTCCAGAAAAGATATGGTTATACTTTGTTGGAAAGTTTACTTCAGAAAATGTACAGGTTTTAAAATGTTAACTGCTGCTACAGATTTCTTTACTATTCACAAACAGACATTTATATCAAGAAACATCATGTACAATAGAGAAAGGGGGATGAATGAATAAATGCCGGTAAAAATAAGTAATATTTTTTAAATAGCATACATATAGCATTTTTACAAACGTATCCAGACATGTTTGTTGGTCAGATGATGGAAAATAAGTAATAGTGCTAATTTTCTTAACATAATAATAGTTATATTTGCGAACAGAATTTTGTGAACACAAGGATATCTATGCTCTGTAGGACCACACAGGTTTTGATAGAAATCCAAATATTCCAAATAAATAAATAATAATAATAATAATAATAATAATAAATTTTATTCATTCTGTGATTTTCATCGACCCAAAGCAGTGGATGCAGACAATTATTCAAACATGCCCTATAGTGTAGTAATTTTTCTGTTTAATTTCTAAGGGCAACACATCTGAATCAGAGTATTTCCACTATAAATTATTCTCATTTTGCAGTTTGATGTGGAACATACAGTTTCATTGACCACATTCTCTTGAGATGGTAAGATGAAGAAACACAGGGCCAAGTTGCATTAAATAATTTAGGAAAGTTTGGATAGCATTGCTTTGGAATAGAGCTAGTTTATTTAGTGTGAGCTACGATAGGCAATATTGTTAGTTGTAACTTGGCCACATTTTGATATCAATACTTTTAAAGGCAGGCCTAGTTTTTGCAAGTTGGAATTAAGGACTCATAGACAGCGCTCTGTAGGCTATGCGTGAGTAACTTGTCTTTTTTTACGTCAGAGACGTTTTTGTTCAGATATCACTTATTTTTGGTAGCTAACTAATGATGAACAATGCATGAAGATAATGACATCGAGAGAGACATGCATACAGAATAGTAGCCTACATGCATTCCAAATAAATGCATGCAGACATTCGCATAACCATAACGCCCTCTACTGACGAGAATGATAACATTTCTCCCACAGTTACATTAAAAGAGTTTGTAGATGAGCTGTATTTAATGTCTAATGGAATACAATGAACAGCACCACCTGAACTATGGATCATGAAGAAGCATGTAAATTAATTAACCAAGTCTATATGGAGACTTGCATGGACAATAGGCTAGACGCAAACACATTGTAGCTGACAGAAATGCATACAGCCTAAAATATGGAAATACAGTTGTGAAATAGGCATATTAGTATTCTATAGAAATAAAGTTACGCTATTCAACACTGGCTTGTCGGATGCGTAACTCCAAGCTTCCATGTCTGGGCTACGAGTTGCCAAACTTCATAAGCACAGCATAATACCTTCGCTGTTTTTTTTTTCTAAGGTAAAAAAAGCTTGTACCTTTTTAACTTGTACCTGCTTCCTGACTAGCAGCTGACTGACGTTTCTCTGGCAACTAACGTTGGCTAACAAGCTTAATTGGACAACGCATATTTCCCAGGAATCTTAGCCAGCAAGAAAACAATAGATACTAAGAAAGTAGCCTACCAGAGATTATTCTTCTGATTATAATTATAATTAAAAGTGTTTGCAGTAAGATGTCGAAAATCAGCATTTACTTCAGTTATTTCAGAGAATGAATGTTTTAGACTGAGTGTCACACTCTGTATGTGGTGGTTTTTGAAGCACTGACTCCAGCCTCAGTCCACTCCCTCTGCATCTCCGCCAAATTTTGGAATCGTCTTTGCTTGACAATCCGCTGAAGCCTACGGTCATCTCTTTTGCTTGTGCACCTTCTCCTGCCACATTTTTCCCTTCCACTAAATTTTCTATTGATATGCTTGGACACTGCACTCTGTGAACAGCCAGCCTCCTTAGCGATGACCTTTTGTGGCTTACCCATCTTCTGGAGGGTGTCAATGATGGTCTTCTGGCCAATTGTCAAGTCTGCAGTCTTCCCCATACTGAACCAAACTGAGATACCTGTCCAATTTAACGACGCACCTGTAGAAAAACTTTGTAGGTGTTTTGAGTAAATTAGATGATTAGAGTGTGACACTCAGTCTAAAACATTCATTCTCTGAAATAACTGAAGTAAATGCTGATTTTCGACACACTATTCTAATTTCTTGAAATACTGTTTTGGGGGTTTTCTGGAGCTGTTTTCTGGAAAAACTTTTCCATGATATTCTAATTTTTTGGAAAGGATCTGTATACACAATAAAATCACTGAATACATTTAATCTGTAATAGTGATTAAACAGAAAACAAAGAGCTGATCAAAACCGATTTAGTCTTCAGTACCAATAAGTATTTTCTGATGCAATTATAATCATCATTGCCTGCTCCTGTTTGCACAAAGATGAATGTACCACACTGCCCTTTAGCATATAAAGTATATGTACTCTACAATACCAAAAATATCCTGCTGTTCTCACTGTAGCCCTGCGATCTCTTCCAACTACCTGCTTTCTGTTCTGCAGTATTTCTGAGAATGGACCAAAGATGGTTTATGGAATAGAAATCTAAAAACCTGATTACTAGTATTGCATGTTATTTTTTGGGAACTGTGGGTGGGTCACAAAAATTTGGTTCTTCTTTCTCCTGAACGGATTAGATGACCTGATGTCACACGCTCACTTACCCTGGCTAAGAGAAATAAAGTTGTGCTGTTGAAATTGAACTACACCATGTTATCAACAGAATGTTGGACCCTGATAAATGCACACCAGAAAAACCTTTCGGTTACAAGCCCAGTTCCTTAACCATTATACTGCACTGCCGCCATTATACTACACTACCGACATTATACTACACTACCGCCATTATACTACACTGCCGCCATTATACTACACTGCCGCCATTATACTACAGTACCGCCATTATACTACACTGCCGCCATTATACTACACTGCCGCCATTATACTACACTGCCGCCATTATACTACACTACCGCCATTATACTACACTACCGCCATTATACTACACTGCCGCCATTATACTACACTACCGCCATTATACTACACTACCGCCATTATACTACACTGCCGCCATTATACTACACTACCGCCATTATACTACACTACCGCCATTATACTACACTGCCGCCATTATACTACACTGCCGCCATTATACTACACTGCCGCCATTATACTACACTACCGCCGTGTAGTAATTATTATACCGCCATTATACTACACCATTATACACTACCGCCATTATACTACACTGCCGCCATTATACTACACTGCCGCCATTATACTACACTGCCGCCATTATACTACACTGCCGCCATTATACTACACTGCCGCCATTATACTACACTACACAGTCGGAACAAGACCGTGACATAGCCTGTGTGGTTGTCAGAGTGCTTGGTGGAAGGATAGAGATAACATTGGGTTTTAGCTGTGGGGTCCTTAGGTGGAATGAGGAATAGACTTGCAGTGGGAGGTTGGTGCAAGATTTCCACAAACTGAGGGACAGGGTATTGTAAGATTGTAAACTGACATGATCCACTCAAACACTGGCAAATCAACCACGCCGCCGGCCGAATCAACCAACTTATCATAAATACAATGTAGGTTAAAATGTAAGTGAAAGCAGTGACTCGTCGCCACTGTTAGGCATAGTATTCAATTATAGAATAGCAGCTGGGAGTGAGTGATCAAAGCCTATTTCAACCAAGGAAATTAGATTAGCAATACAATAGACTGGTTCCTGGTTAGACCATGGGAAGTTGCACCTTCAGACCCCCTACTGATGGACAGAGAGCCAGGCAGTGGCTAAGAGAGCCAGGCAGTGGCTTCCTTAAATCAATCACATCATTTTTGAATATACATTTCTGTTTCCCGCCTGTAGAAAACAAAGCCCGAAAATGGTATTTAAAGTCATCCATTTTACAGAACAGGATTCAGATTTTACTCCGCTGAATCCAGAGTGCATTGCTGTATCTCTGACAACTGCTGTTACGAAGAATAAACTTTGTCATTTTCAACGAACATCGGAGCCGTTCCTTTTTTTCTTACAGTTGCTCAGTCCTTAAATATAAAAAACTGGGTGGTTGTGAGCCATGGAACTGTGATTAATAAAGGGCACAGAGGCAGTGATGCAGAGATATCTGGTGCACACAGCATCCAGATTCATCACCTAGATGACATTTCTCCATGTCCCCTTGTCTGCACAAAGCTGCCCTCGGTGGCTAGAAATTGGGTTACAGGGTACAGTCATTTAATCATGTGGCCTGAGAGTAAAACACAAAGAAGGAGAGAGGAATTATCATTGTGTCATGTTCTATACAGTAATCAGACACATGTAAGGCCACCAGCTCCCTGACACTCGGCTTTTTTGACAATCTGTCTTTTTGGCTGCTTGATATGAAACAGCATATTGTTTCCAGGAGAGACTTAGCGTGAGTCAAACAGTAGCTTTCCTCAAATTAAAATCAATGATCAATCAAGCTTTTACTTTTAGTGTATTATGACAGTGTTTACAATACTGGTTCATCTAAAATAAGTCTTATTTTCTTATTTTCCATTAAAATAAGTCTTTGAAATAACTGCTTTAACATTACCCAAGCAACCAGCCGTACAGTATATTGTCACCATTTTAATTGTAATAATTGTAGAAAATGTCAATATACCACAAAAGCCGCTAGATGTGCCACGTGTAACTGAAGCGTGCAGCCATCCTGCCTGCAATATTTACTGTGCACTTTCCTTAATTTTAATATTCAATATTTACTGTGCACTTTCCTTCATTTTAATCATAGACTGTATAAAAATATGGACAAAGTCACTGTGACGTCACCCATTGCCTTCCCACGGCCTCGTAAAAACCCAATTGAGTCTCCGGATGCATTTTTCGCCGCCAGTTTGTACGAACTGCGTCTGCTCCGTGGAGCTGAAGAGGACTCAACCTGTCCCTCTGATTGGTCCTGAACAAATGTTAATACCCTGTCCAAAGGACACAATATTTTAAAACATCTGCACATGCAGAGGCATTAGATGAAGGAAAGGCACCAATTGTAATTACATTTTTTTGTGGGGAAAAATATATTGACTGAGTATTTTAACCACATTGTTGCCATTGACTTACAGTTAATGGTGAAAGACCTATACTGGAGCCAATCGCAGTCGCGCTAGTGAGCAACGGCACAATTGCCGCTCCCAGCCCAACCAGGAAGTGAGCTTCAAAACGAAAGCCCAGTCTTGGCCCCTTGATTTTAATATTCAACAGCTTATAGATGCCCTTGACAGTAATTTGAAATGAGTAAAACAGGACATTAAGAGAACTTTAATTCTTTAAGATACTAAATAGAGAAAAAATCTATAATCTACTATAATAAAATCTTAAGGGTGCCAGTCTGATTAATGCCTAATGAACATTTGCTCCACTTCTATGCTTTGATCAAGCTTATTACCTCATTAATAACAATGATTTGTAGATTCAACTTAGTCAGTACAATGTTCAGTAATGATGGATATGTTGCCAATGGTGACCATCAGAGGGCAACTCTTGTACATTGTTCCTTGTGCTATAACCAACAAGCCATAATCAATTAGCAGCAAATCTTAATTCAGCAATATCACACTTAATTACACCGCAAAGATTCTAAATTGTAATCTAAAATGCTGGTCATTGCTATGCAGGTATGACAAATGAAGAATGTAATTTTTCTGAATGCACATTTTCATCATATATCTGAGTATACATGTTTAATATCAATAGGAGTGCTCTGACACAAAAGCACTATTCTCAATTTCCTCCACAACCTAAATGCTTTGGTAGGCAATTGTGACTGTTCTATATATCAGGGCTGCCAAATCAAGTGCTTTATTTGGCTATGAGAAACATTACAGCATTAAAACATTTGCACAAACAAATTGTAAGACTGAGGTAGGCCTAAATAAAAACATACACAAGCCTGAATCAGCGGGTAATTACAATAATTTCAGAACAATTATTTCCCCAGTATAGATTTTTAGAAAATGAATTATTCATTTTCTAAAAATGTATAATTAATTTGGCACTTTTCAGGGTTTCCTACAGAAATAACTGCAATGACTCTCAGCCCATAAAAAAACATCAGATCAAAAACGTCTACGACGTAAAAAAAAAAGCCAAGTTACTCACACATAGCCTACATAACGCTGTCTATAAGTCCTTAATTCCAACTTGCAAAAACTAGGCCTGCCTTTAAAAGTCTTGATATCAAAATGTGGCCAAGTTACAACTAACAATATTGCCTATCGTAGCTCACACTAAATAAACCAGCTCTATTCCAAAGCAATCTATCCAAACTTTCCTAAATTATTTAATGCAACTTGGCCCTGTGTTTCTTCATCTTTGCATGTCAAGAGATTGTGCCTCATGGAACAACATATGATTTCAATGAATGTTTTTAACAGTTGATGAATAATTACACTCCAGAAAGGATATGGTTGTATTTTGTTGGCAAGTTTACTTAGAAAATGTACAGGTTTTAAAATGTTAACTGCTGCTACAGAATTCTTTACAATTCACAAACAATATTTATATCAAGAAACATCATATACAATAGAGAAAGGGGTGATGAATAAATAAATGCAGATAAAAATTAGTAATATTGTTACCTAGAAAATAGTGTACATATAGCATTTTTACAAACGTATCCAGACATGTTTGTGGGTCAGATGGTGGCAAATAAGTAATAGTACCAATTTTCTTAACATAATAGTATTTATGATATTTCAAAACAGAATTCTGTGAACACAAGGATATCCATGCTCTGTAGGACCACACAGGTTTTGATAGAAATCCAAATAAATAAATCAATAAATACATAATAATAATAATACATTTTATTCATTTTGTGCTTTTCATAGACCCAAAGCAGTGGATGCAGACAATTGTTCAAACATGCCCTATAGTGTAGTAATTTTTCTGTTTAATGTATAAGTGCAACACATCTGAATCAGAGTATTTCCACTATAAATTATTTTTGCAGTACATTTTGCAGTTTGATGTGGCACATACAGTTTCACTGACCACATTCTCTTGAGATGGTAAGATGAAGAAACACAGGGCCAAGTTGCATTAAATAATTTAGGAAAGTTTGGATAGCATTGCTTTGGAATATAGCTAGTTTATTTAGTGTGAGCTACGATAGGCAATATTGTTAATTGTAACTTGGCCACATTTTGATATCAAGACTTTTAAAGGCAGGCCTACTTTTCGCAAGTTGAAATTAAGGACTTATAGACAGCGCTATGTAGGCTATGTGTGAGTAACTTGGCTTTTTTTACGTCGTAGACGTTTTTGATCTGATATCACTTATTTTTTATAGCTAACTAATGATGAATAATGCATGAAGATAAACACGGAGAGAGACATGCATTCCAAAGAAATGCATGCAGACATTTGTGTAACCATAACGCCCTCTATTGACAAGAATAACAGTTATCCTATTACAGACAGCACACAATTACATTAAAAGAGTTTGTAGATGAGCAGTATTTAATGTGTAATGAAATACAATGAACAGCACCACCTGAGCTATGGATCATGAAGAAACCTGTAAATTAATGAACCAAGTCTACATGGAGACATGCATGCACAATGGGCTAGACGCAAACACATTCTAGCTGAAAGACATACAGCCTAAATAGCTAGTACAGCCTAAATAGTTTGCATCAGTAAAATATGGAAATACAGTTTTAAAATAGGGCTATTAGTATTCTATAGAAAATTAAATACATTTAACGTTCAACACTGGATTGCCGGATGCGTAACTCCAACCTTCCATGTGTGGGCTACGAGCTAGCGAGTGAGCGAGCGAGTTCATTCGCAGAAATTCCTTTGCAGTTTTTTTTCCGGTAGTGTAGACCGTTACCTGCGGGAAATGTTTTGGTACCAGACAGCTAGGTTTAGTTTACTTTTCTGTAGTGCAATGAATGTAGGCTATAAGGCATGTTGATTCGCTTTGTAGTAGCCTAGCTTGTATCTGCTTCCTGACTAGAAGCAGACTGACGCTTCTCTGGCAACAGTAAGGTTGGCTAACAAGCTTAATTGGACAACGCATATTTCCCAGGAATCTTAGCCAGAAAGAAAACAATAGATACTACTAAGAAAGTAAATACCAGAGATCATTATTCTTCTTCTTATTATTATTATTATAATTAAAAGTGTTTGTAGTAAGCTACATTATCTGAAGAGTAGCGTAGAGTAGAGCCATATTCGGAAGCTATTGTTGTTTTTCTTTTTAAGTGACTAACCATGAGTGAGATATGTTTCGGGAATTGGCGGTTTATAAATCCGATCACTTGAAGGATTGCAGCTTAAATGAGGCTATCATCAATTCTTAATGTAGGCTATTATCGTTAACTCTTAATTTTCCTTGTAGTTCATGTTATGGTGACATTGTGTTATGTGTGAAAAGGATAAAGTGAACAGAGCTGAAGTGAAGAAATTAATGAATAAAGAAATGTTGGCCAAGGCACGGGTACGTTGAGGTTCGGTTCCTCACTCAGTCATGACCGCAAGAGCAGAGCTTAACACCCTCCCCAAACCAGACAAGAGTGAGCGTCAAGTGTCAGTGAAACATTGAACAGTTAATATTGGAAACCTCTTTTGCCTTTGCAATAAAAATATGTTAATGTGTTAATGTGAAAATAATAACAGTCTAATAAATGAAAAGTACTTAACAGTTGCACATTGTTTTTGTGGAAAATAAACATGTGCCCTGCTGGGCTCAAACCCACAATCCTCTGTGTGAGAGACGACACCTCTATCCATTAGGCCACAGTAACTGCTTGGAAAGCATGAAGCCATTAGCTGTATTAACATTAAAAACCATTAGTATGAATGGGCATTATTGGGCGATAAGCTTGATGAGCAGGTATACGGACCATACCCTCAAAGAATAATTCTCCCCATTGGATAACATCGTGATGGAGGCAGGCAGTTTGGCAGGAGAAATGGGAAGAAGAAGAAGAAGAAGAAGAAGGAGGAGGAGAAGAAGAGGAAGGAGAAAAACGGCAAAATACCCAAGTTTGGGGCTTTATTGTGTGGATGTGTGAAGTTGTATCTGAATGCTGTGTGGTTACATGAGGTCAGAACATACAGAAGTTAATATTTTTAAGGGCTCAGAGTCTATGGTCATTGTGGTTACTTCTGTAGGAAACCCTGAAAAGTGCCAAACTCTCGGTGCTGTATAGGTATGGGGCATGCCCCACCATGCCATTGGGATGGCATACCTGCCATCCCAATTAACTTCTGTACCTTCTGACCTCATGTGACGACAGAATTCAGGTACAACTTCACACATCCACACAATAAAGCCCCAAACTTATGTTATCTTCTTCTTTTTCCTGCCGAATTTGTCATCAAAAATGATCCATACCCTCAAAGAATAATTCTCCCCATTGGATAACAGCATCTAATGTATCAATGAAACTGTTGGTTGAAACAAGTCTCATCTCAAAGTATGCTATCTCTACATGCTTAAGAGGCTGTCTATGGCGTTACTTTATTGGCAAAAGTGTAAAAGATTTTAACATCCGAGCACGCAAGAAATACTTTTTTGTTAATTATTGTCGCAAATAATTGAAAAAATGAAGAAGTCAATTTTTGGGTGGTGGGTTTTGAACAGCATCAGAGTCTGCAATGCTAACCACTAGGATATAACATGACTACATTCTAATTTAAGTGACATGGACAATGTAGAGTGATGTGGAATGGATACCGGGCCATGTGGGCTTACTGACCTCTGTTTAAGTATCATTTAAACAGTTAACAGTTAATAATGTTAAGTTTCTTAGCCGTTGCAATAAAAATACTTTCTTTCATGTGAAAAGAACATTCTTATATGTGAAAAGAATGTATGTAAAAGAATGTAGCGGGAAAACAGGAAACTTTTTTCCTTTAGCTTACACCAGTGCTGTTATATATGCATCTTATCGAAAATAAAAGTAGTGAACTGACGAGGCACAAACTCCCGACCCAACGGGCCCTTTCACAGTTTGTGGTGTAGGTAGTGTGGTGCCAGGAAGGGAGTTGGGGTGCCACCCTTACATTGCAAAAGAGATGTTGCAGCAACGCAACTGTGTTTGTAGGGCATAGGCTATGCTCATTAAAAATAAAACTATAGCCCACATTTTTTAAAGTGACATACATAGGCTGCATAGACAGGTGTGTGCACGTGAGCTCGACAATACATTTCTCAGTAATGCATTGCGTTTGTTGAATTTAACTTCACTGCAGTAGTGATCAAACTTACAATAATTAAGCGCTAGTTGTTAGCCTTTATTGATCGCAATTAGATGATGCCATGTAGTGCTTGCAAAAGCCAATAGCACTAACCCATAAAATTAAAATACGGGAAAAGAAAAAATTAAGAGCTAAGAAAAAATTAAGAAGGGAAGAAGGTGGCGGCAGCAAGCACACGACCATCGCCAGCACCTATTTTTTTTCCCGTGAAGCAAGCTACTATTTGGTTGCCAGTTCTGTGTGTGAAACAGATGGTGTAGCCGTGGATTATGTATAAAAAGCTAATTTGGCAACTTTGAGGGCTGGGGAAATTATGGGAGTTTCCCAGGAGAAACAATAAAAAGGGAGTAACGATGTAGACAGCTTTAAAATACGATATAAACCTTGGGAAAACAGGACAATCGGCAGCTATGAAATGGCAAAAGTCCCAGTAGAAGTTCGAATTAAACCTTAATCGTCATTGATTTTGCTTGGCCACTGTGGAGGAGCTGCAGTGTGAACAGTTTCTATGTAAATAAAAAGTAGCTATTCAAGGGGCGCCGCAGTGGCGCAGCGGTCTAAGGCTTAGTCTGTGCGGTTGCGCCCCGAGGATCGGGGGTTTGATCCCTGGTCCTGCCAGATCCGAGCATGGCCGGTGCCTAGAGGGAGGAGCAATTGGTGTAAAGTTATACCTTATTCACATCATTGACTCTCTCAGGGGTTCTGACTAGAGTGGTGCATTGTCTCTGAGGGGCTCTGACTAGAGTGGTGCATTGTCTCTGAGGGGTTCTGACTAGAGTGGTGCATTGTCTCTGAGGGGCTCTGACTAGAGTGGTGCATTGTCTCTGAGGGGCTCTGACTAGAGTGGTGCATTGTCTCTGAGGGGTTCTGACTAGAGTGGTGCATTGTCTCTGAGGGGCTCTGACTAGAGTGGTGCATTGTCTCTGAGGGGCTCTGACTAGAGTGGTGCATTGTCTCTGAGGGGTTCTGACTAGAGTGGTGCATTGTCTCTCAGGGGTTCTCTAGAGTGGTGCATTGTCTCTGAGGGGTTCTGACTAGAGTGGGGCATTGTCTCTCAGGGGTTCTCTAGAGTGGTGCATTGTCTCTCAGGGGTTCTGACTAGAGTGGTGGGACTTTATTTTTCACTGGGGGTTGTGTATTCACTGCCAATAATTTATACATGAATTATGAAAATAAATAAATGTATGGCATTGTGATGAATGGTGCCAGGGTCTTCTTTATTTTAAGCTATTATTGGTGTTTGTGTAACATTGACATCTGGAGTTATGAAGCTTTAAACAAAATGGTACGAAACAGGCAAAGATGGGCAAAATTAAGCCTCTGCATGAAGGGGTTAAAATGTATTTTTAAAATCGGTGCAAAGTCTAGGTGATGCTCACATGGCCCACTAGACTGTCAAATCACACGCATTATATTCTTCAGAAAAGAACCATTTATTTGTATGACAAATAATACACCTTGATGATAGTTTTCACTATCACTAACTCTGATGTTGAGTCCACAACAAAACATTAGAACATTATCACACAATGGGCTATAGAAAGACATTTCCCACTATAATGTCCGTATGTATGATGTTTAAAAGGTGTTATAAACAGGGGTGTAGTGGGGGTGGGGGGCACATGCCCAAAGGCTTGGAAGGCAGACAACAGACAAGTAGGCTAACATCTAGATTGGTAGAGAATAAAAGTGTTGACTACTAATTGTAGCGCATGTCCCTTGGAAATCAACTCGCATTTGTTTGACCCGGGACAGCGTTTCCAAAAGACTACATGTACCAGCATGCGACAGTCATGTGATCCTTGACCAATCAGGACTGAGTCCCCATTCTATAAAACTCTGAGCAAACTTCTTGTTCTGTTCGCTTCTTCTTCTTACCACACGCTCATACTCACTTGACGTTAGTTCCAAGAGATGGACACGTGGAGGCCGAGAGAATCGTTCCGTCTCTCCGGTCATGTCTATTAGCGTGTCCGAGCGAAGCTAGACTGAATCCACAACTAGGGTCAGTCTATCTCAGTTAGCGTGTTCGCGAAAGTTACCGTCAACCGGCGTAGCTTTAAAGCGACAACCAGAAAAACGTGTGTAGCCTACGATACCACGAAATGCAAGCCACCAAGGAACCCAAGTAAACCACTTGCAGAAGGACCAAATCTTCCAGCAACACTCACCAAAGACTGGAGAAAATGGACAATCCAATCCTGAGACGCTGTCAAAAGATAGAACTTTCCGGACATCATCAAAGAACTGAACCAGCCTGTGTACTCCAGTACAGTACTGACACAAACATCCAGGCAATAGTTTAGGAAACCTTTTGTTTAATGTTTATTGTCAATGTAATTGCATATTTGATTGTAACCATTGTGTGTGTTTAGAGTAAAGTTAACTTATAGCTCAACACATGGCTTGCAGGCTATCGACAGCCATTTAGCCTCGCATAAGCTAAAGTTACAGAGCCTACTCTAGCTTACTCTATAACTAACTTACAATCCGCCTCCCTTTTTAAATTGAGATCGGTGCATGCAATCTTTCTACTAATACCCAACCCTCAGATATAGGATAGGGGCCTGGGATTTAGCTAGACGTAGCTAAATCTATAGAGCCTCAACACGCGCCATGTTTCAGGCCATGTTAGCTTCATGCTAAAGCGAGATTTGTATTTCCCCCTCGAGGTATACGGTCTTGTGATGTCTGAACACCACGTGTCTGGCGCACATACAGAAATAGAACTGTGAATTCTATATGCCTCATTCTTTGTCTACACTTCATTTTGCTTTCCATATCATTCACTGTTTTTAGGATGTTAGTTTAGATGTTTGTTATTTAATAAATTGTATTTACTTAAACCTGGTCATCGGTATGATTGTTGTTTGGATAAACATTTGAGCCTATCCTCCAAAAGAACTTACGCCTTCAGATTGAGTTATTGATTATTATTTTAATATTTAACATTGAAATTCATAATCATGATTTAATAATTAATTTTATGAGACTGATTAATTATACTTTTGCACCTAGTGTGAAGCAATATATATACTGTATATATTTATATATCCTGCACATTCATTGGTGCTTCCATGTGATGACTTAAGACGTTTTAACTGTCTGTCTTCACTGCCAAATTATTAATGTACCTAACGACACTACATAATGTTGTGGTTTTTTGTTTATTTCAATGCAGTCAATTTATTTCACACAAAAAAAAAAACAGAAGATACCTAATAATTATTTGTCTCGCTAAGAGTGAATGAAAACACAGCTGTAGACACAAAAATCATCCCCCGCTAGGGTGCGTGGGAACTGCCGGCAAAGGACTTACAACCAACGGTTGTAAGGGAGAAACATAATGCTAAAATGAATGCTAGCACGGCAAGATCATTGTGAATTATAACCACTGAAACTTGCTAATTGTCCTGTGAGTGTGTGGCCACCACAAGGTTAGCATTTCCATACTTGACACTGCTGTCCGTGTTTTTGGATGCAGAAATGGAACGTATTTCTAGGCAACCTGCTGGGACAATTTTAATATTTTTCATTACACAAGAATGCTTTTGTTGCTTTGATATCTAGGTTGCCTATTCCTTGTGCTCCCTTCAATCAATTCCTTTTTCCATCTCTCACAGAAAATATGCTGGGGAGCTCTGTTGTTTCTGAAATGTGAGTAATTTCAGAAATGATTAGAAGACTGGTGGAATTAAAGTTGAATGGATCTAGCTCACGCCAGATGCAAAGATCCCAATGAGCCTCCTCGTTGAGTTAATGGCACTAAGAAAATCTACATTGTGCAGGAAGAAGCAGGCATTTCCCTGCACATTTCTCCTTTCCGTATCAAGACTGCAGTCCTGAGAGGAAGAATGTACAGCCTCTTCCAGAGCAGGAATAATCACCTATGTTAATTCACACAATTAATGTGACCTTTCAGAAAATGCAAATCCAACATTATGATGCAGAGCGCCTTTGCATCCAAAGCAAATGGCTATAAATCACAGATAACAAGGGGAATGGAAACATGCGACTGTTAGCCCATGAATACTCCTTATTAAAAGATGGCAATTAAATTATTAACACAGCACACAAATCGATGTATGTTAAAGTGTTTTCATGCTAGATATCTAAAGGAAAGCAATGGTGTAGGAACTGGTGAATTGTGACGGATATTATAGAACAGGAGCCTCAGGTCAATATACACTGCCCGGCCAAAAAAAAAGTCACACACTCTAATATTTCGTTGGACTGCCTTTAGCTTTGATTATGGCGCGCATTTGTCGTGGCATTGTTTCGACAACCTTATGCAGCATCACAACATTTATTTCCAACCAGAGTTGCATTCATTTTTGGCCGAGATCTTGTATTGACGACGGGAGAGTCGAACCACTCCGTAAAGTCTTCTCCAGCACATCCCAAAGACTTTCAATGGGGTTAAGGTCAGGACTCTGGTGGCCAATTCATGTGTGAAAATGATTCATCATGCTCCCTGAACCACTCTTTCACAATTTGAGCCAGATGAATCTTGGCATTGTCGTCCTGGAATATGCCTATTGATGGGATAACCTGGTCATTCAGTACATTCAGGTACTCAGTTGACTTCATTTTATTGCTGCATAACGTTGCTGAGCCTAGACCTGTCCAATTGAAGCAACCCCAGATCATAACACTGCCTCCAGAGGCTTGTGCAGTGGGCACTGTGCATGGCGGGTGCAACGGCAACCTTTTTTTTGGCCATCTCCAACCCACCTCCCCACAGTGCATGAAAAAAACAAAAGACAAAAGCCAGACACAACAAAATACATTCAAATTAACAAACACGAACGCGAGAGACAGCTGGACTACATGTCGCCAATACAGCACCACGTGACATCACCACAGTATGAAATAGTATGAAAGATAAACGTTATGAGGACAGACTTAGGATACTTAATCCCTTTAAGTTTAGTAAGAGGAGATTTAGGGGTGATTTGATAGAGGCTTCTAAATTCATAAAAGGGATTAACTCATTCAGCGCCGAGGGCATTCTAAAGTGCCGAGGGCGACTAAAGTCGACCACAGCGGTCTTTACTCTGCTACAACGGTAAAGAATTCTGGATTTGAGTCGGGAAAAATTAAACAATGACCAATTTACAATTACATTCTTTTACTCACCGAGAATTGTTGCGCTCACAGCGGCCCCGTTCGAGTTGGAATGACGGTCAGGGCTCGAGGAGTCACGCCTTGAAGAGGACATGGCACCCACCTTCCTATCACCAGCTGACGGCCTTGTGTAGCTGTGAATTCTCAAGCGGTTCCTACACAGGAATTGAATTGCTATAGGGTACAATAGACTAGCAGATTGAGAGAAAATGCAGGGAAAATCAGAAAAGCAGAGTAAATAAAATGTAGCAAGAAGAATGTAGCTTAATTCAAAACTTTTTGTCTTTACAAATACACTTGAGTAAGAGAGAAAAGTATCCTCCATTAAAACAACTCTTACAAGTAGAATTAATAAAAAAAGATACTAAAGTAAATGTAGTGTATTACTACACTTCTGCACAGTTCTCAGAAGGGCTAGCATTAAGATGAATCCATGTTTGCTATAATCCTCCTTTAGCTCTTGTAGTGGTGTTGGCTAATAAAAATATTGATTCAATAACATTAGAAATAAATAAAACTTTGAGGAAACTACCGATTTGACATATTTTAGTATGTTGAGTCCCTTTCTGGAGTTCACTTATTAGAAAAAATCATTTACAAAAGACAACGTTTAAATAACTAATATCAAAGATAGTATTTATTTTGCTCAAAAAGCTCTTTTATTTACACAGTCTGTTTGGTAGCATGCTGGAGTCTTGTAGGACCTGCTGGTCCATTTTGTCCCATAGCTGGATGATGTCCTTTGGCTGTGCGCTGGACTGGTCTGAGGAAACCTATGGGTTGGTCCTTTTTCCAGGGCTTCTCTCAGGAAAAAAAGCCTGCTGGTTTGGTTTCCTGTTGGAAAGACAAGTCCCAGCCTACAGGGTGAAGTCTCTTATGAGGCAGGTTTCATCACACGGGTGAGGTTTGGCTTTTTCCAGGGTTCTTCTCAGGAACAGAAAAGAGGGGAGAAGCAAAGAACAGCACTTTAGTAACTATGAAAACACTGCATTTCCAGTGTGCCAGGGTCCTTTCAGTGGAGAATTCCATCCCGCATTCAAAGCTGCTGGTTACTTGTGGTCTCAGTTCACAAGGGCTTGTTGATTGCATAGTGTGAGATGTTTCTGTTCTTTTCTTTGAAAGGGGAAACATATTATTCAACAAAGTATGTATGGATAATTTTATGCACTACACTCTGGGATTCACTTTTTATGTTACAGTGGCCTCAAAGGGCTTCTTTGGAAGCTGTCTCCTGTTGTTTTGTATCTAGTGTTTTGACATTAGAGCTATTCTTGAAATGACAATGGGCCTCATTTATCATTCAGGCGTACATTCAAATCTGATCGTAAAGTGACCGCACTACAATTTTTAGGGACATTTCTGGATTTATCAAAATGAATGTGGGTGTACGGTACGATGAAATCTCACACCAGCTCTCGACCTTGTTTATGCTTTTCCCAGTGGCGAGGCAGAGACATTGCATTGCCAAATATATTAAAATGGGCGTGTGAGTAGGTTATGGCAATTAATAATGATGTGAACGCGCTTCCTAATATACAATCAAGTCTGATTTATCATACATTTACGCTCAGATCAGTGATTTACACAAGTTTAATGAATCACATGTGAGAATTTCGTATGCAAGCTGGATCCGTCAAATATACACTCTTTTTTACAACCATATTGATAAATTTGTAGTTTACTCCATTGTACATTTTGGCCAGTCAAAGTCTGGAGCATTATTAAACTTCAGAATAATGCAAAGCTATTGCAGTCAGCTTTAATACCATACTTGCAGTGGGGATAACATCGTTACAGGCTTTAACGAAAGAGCACATATTTGAATCTGGGCCGTCTCTAACGCAGAGGCTGTGCGCTGCTGTCACAATGGCAATGTTGTCTTCGCACAGCACTTGTCAGTTTATATTCAAGACCTTGTCTCCAACCCTCTACTCAGAGGCCCTAATGCACTGCAACTGACTGCATCAGAATATCTCAGGGATCAACCAGTGAATCCTGAGAAAGGTTAAAACTCATTGTATAGGCAAAGATGTTTGATGATACACGATGTTTGATGAAAAGTGGGCTCCTTATTTCTGCCTTTTCAATCAAGGAATTTCATGTCTCTTAACTGGAGACGCCATTTTCTTTTTGAACACCTTTTTGAGAGGCATGTGCACATGTAGAAGCTGTGCAGCTGCTCACAAATTGTGGGGTCTAGAAACTTCCACACTGAATTTAGCAGTACTAGTGCTTGGTATAATATATGTTTTATGGATGTGTTACACTGAACCAGTATAATTACTTATGTAATGCTTCTTTGTTATGTGTATTTCTTTTCAAATTCATTGGGATTTTTTGTGAATGTGCTCATTTAATTTCATCATTAGAGATGTCCTGTGATTGCCTGAAAGCAGGAAGGTAACTGATTTTCTGTCAGTTTGATGGCACTATATGACAGCTGGCAATGGGTCGGGCAGTCAGTTATGTCTGTCTCATAAGAGAATGTGCAACTATCCATATCCAGCACGCCTGTTATTTCCTCTTGATGAAATTATGGTCATGTCTTCAAATGTATCAAATTCCAGGTCTCACATAGCTAAATAAGTTGTTCCTATTAACGCTGACTCATTGAAACAATAATTTCTAACCATATTTTCTTGACGTTGAAGTTTTTGGACAACCACCATCTGAAGCTCAATCCAGGCAAGACTGAGCTCATTTACATTCCTGCTCTAACCTCTCCCCCTCTCAATCTCTCCATTTCCCTAGGGGACACTCCACTGACCCCAACGCCCTGTGCCAGGAACCTCAGAGTGGTGATGGACAACAGGCTGTCCCTCTCCGAGAACATTGCAGTGGTAACCCGGGCGTGCAGGTACTTCCTGTACAACATCAAGAGAATCCGCCCCTTCCTCACCACCCACTCAACCCAGCTCCTGGTCCAAGCGATGGTGCTGTCCCGCCTGGACTACTGCAACTCTCTCCTGGCTGGCCTGCCAGCATCGGCCATTAGACCCCTTCAGCTTATCCAGAACGCAGCAGCGCGCCTGGTCTTCAACCTCTCCCGACACTCCCATGTCACCCCTCTGCTCATTGACCTCCACTGGCTACCTGTGATGAGCTCCCCGTGGAGGTCAGAACAACAGAAAGTCTGACCACCTTCAAGTGCAGATTGAAGACTCACCTCTTCAAGCTGCACCTCTCTCCACCCCTCCCTACCTCCTTGTGACCTCCCTTGATTGTGTTTTTCTGAATCCTTGTTTAAGTGGTTCAAGCTGCTAGTTTATTACTTAAGGTTACTTATTGGCTTACTGTTGTACACGCCAATGATTGATATCGTGTGGTTCCCCCCCCCCCTCCCCAAAAAAATAAAATAAAATAAAAAATAAAAAATCATACTGACTGCGCCTGGTGTTTGAAATCGTATTTACCTTTTAGGGTTGTTTTAACGCACTTGTTTCAAGTTGGAAAATGCACTAATGTACGTCTGCCAAATGATTAGAAACTGAACACAGACTGAAAGAACATGCTGCTGAAAAGTGTAAAAGTTGGCCGGCTGAGACCAGCGGTGAGCTGTAAAAGCTGGCGAGGGGGAAGTGTTTGTATTTTTTTTTTGGGCACATCACTTAGTACTGATATTTGGGTTATGTTTATTCCACCCCAGGATGACAACAATTAACCATTGAAAAGCTGAATCATTGATTTCAGTTGGCAGTCCCTTAAAATAGATTATATTTGAGTCGCAGACAGACGGATAGACAGACACACGGACGCGAGTGATTACAATACACCCGCTTGCAGCGCTATGCGTGCGTGAGTGTAATAATTGGAGCCTCTGTGAAATTTTTGTCTTTCGAACTATTATTTTGTGCCATAGCACAGTTAGCACAATTAGATGTTCGTCCTGTTGCTGACAAGGATACATCAAACACCAATAGATTGTACAAAAAGTATACTTTTTTTAAGACTCTGTTTTGACTCAGGTCGAGTCAACCAGTTGTTATGGCCAATTAAAATGTTCTCTCCATAATTCAAGCAAAAAGCTGGTGCCCTAATTTAATCTTAGACCAGAGGGCTCACAGATATTGCCCCAAGATGTTTTCCTTTTTGTTCTCTGATAATAAGAGCATGTGTGATGACTAGAATGCAAATGCTCTTTTCAGGAGGAAGTGTCAAGAAATACATTTACTTTAGCTGGAGTACACTTTTCATGCATATCATCTCCTTTATTCATCTTCTTTCTCTAAAAACAAGAATAACTTTTATTCATTCTGTATATTGCCTTTCATCCCCCCCATCCCAGAATGTATTAGGTGTGGTTGTGAGGTTGCTATTTAGCATATATATATTTTCAGATAATTGACCTTTTATCGCCAAAAAAATGAATGGGAGTCAATGGGCATGTGGAGTAGGCTAGCTCACAGTGAGAATGCTCTGTGTGAGCACTGAGCGGATTTTTGAATCACTTAACATTCTGCTCTATGTGAGTGCTGAGAAACTCAACAGCCATCTGAGTTTGGAAAAATGGCGACGAGAAATTCCATAGCTAACGACATAGCCTATTCTCCGTCTCTGATCCAAATCCAAAAGTGCTCAGCAACGCTAGAGTGATCGAAACTGAGCAACCCGTTAAGTGCGTTCTTTGCTCTGAGCGAAGCTGAGCCGCTCAGTTCGCCAACTTAACGCCTTTGTGTAATGGTGGTGTGACGTGTGAGGTAGGAGGGGCCAAACGCAGCAAGGGGAATCATTAAGCACTAGGCCACTAGGACTGGAAACCCCATAGTTAAGAGAAGGAGACAAGACGGAACACACATACCAAGGCTACTAACCGGCTCACTGTCACACACCAATGAGTAGAAGCGCAAACGCCAGGTTTCTCAGTAAGAAAACCAAACAAGGCTAACGGAATAAAGAACTGCTACCCTATACTTCTACGAGCTAAGTAACTCAGTAAAAGCGTGAACGCCCGATCTCCCAGGAGAGAGAAACATTTTACAGGCGAATAGAGCAGAGATCTGCGGTCCCATACCTCTACGAGCTAAGTAACTAAAGAGCCAGCAATAATAAACGCCCTGCCTCAGTAATGAGGCGTTAGAATAGGTGAGTAGCATAAAATAAAACACAGAGGCAACAAACCCTGCAAAATAATACGAGATAGTATACGAGGAGGCGAAAGGAACAGAGATCTAACGTTCCAAGGCTACTCTCAGACTCGCAGTCACACACAAACATGTCCACAACATCGCCCAGTCTTCCCTATAGGAAGACATGTACTGAAGGACGAAACAGAACTACAGTTCCGAACAAAATCGCCAAAAGCTCCATGTACGGAGACAGGTACCGAAAGGAATGAACAGGACAGGCTGCCCCGGACATTTACCGGCTAAAAGACTAACGCGAGATTAGTAGAAAATAAACGCCCTGCCTCTCCGTAAAGAGGAATGTAATGAGGCGACAGGAACAGAGATCCAACGTTCCACGGCTACTTCCATACGCTTGTAGTCACACGCAGAAAACATAAAGGGGGGTAAATGCCCGATCTCCCAGGAGAGAGAAACATTTTACAGGTGAGCCGCCGGTAAACTGCCATCCCATACCTTTACTAGCAAAATGACTAACACAAGCTTAGTAGAAAATACACGCCCTAGCCTCTCAGTAAAGGGGAATGTAACGAGGCGAAAGGAACAGAGAGCTAACGTTCCAAGGCTACTTTCAGAGACTCGCAGTCACGTGCTAACATGTCCACAACATCGCCCAGTCTTCCCTATAGGAAGACATGCATCGAATGACTAAACAGAACTACAGTTCCGAACAAAATCGCCAAAGCTCCATGTACGGAGACAGGTACCGAAAGGACGAACAGGACAGGTGCACCGGACATTTACCCGCTAAAAGACTAACGTGAGCTCAATAGAAAATACACGCCCTGCCTCTCAGAATAAATAAATCCCTACCTGTCAGTACGATAAAAACACCCGGTCTCTTAGTAAGAAATTACTATACAAATACACCCACAAACAAACAAAGACTCCTCTCGCTTTCACGGAAGAAAGCAGACAGAGAGAGGAGGAAGAGACAGAAAGGGCAAAAGGACTAGGCAAGGGAAGAAAGGAAAAACCAGGAAGCGGAGACAGAAAAGAGCCAGAGGGGAAGAGTCCTAATATATCCACAAAGGCAAGTCCTGCATTACTCCAATAAAACCCACTGGAGCGAAAATAGTCTCCTTAAAAACCTAGACCTAATCATACTGACTTAAACAATCAAAAGGGCAAAATAATACCACACACAACAGTGCAAATAATGCCAGACAATACAAATTAATATCAACGCCCAGAACGGAGGAAAACATGGGCTTAAATAGCTCCAGGGTAACCACGCACAGGTGTGATGCTGAGAGAAGCTCCGCAATCAAGACGGGGCGGAGCAAACATCCACTAAAAGAGCAGCGCCCTCGCGTGACTACCAGGGAAACCGACCGCAATTCATCACAATTCATTACCTCTTTGTATCACTTCCAGGTTCTTTTAGACTAACGTTTCTTACCACAAAATACATCACCATATTTTAACACTTTCGCCTTATTTTGATTGCATTATACCGCATTTCCACCTCGCACTATAGGCTACCATAGTACCATCTTTCTTTACCATTCCCAGCAATTGATACCACTGCGATGCAAATGCACCTCCAATTTCTTTAGGAATTGTTAATCTAGCAGCTTGGTGCAGGGCAGTCTGGATACCCGTATCGACAGGCCATCAGTTGTCCGTAGCGATCGGGCTCTCCCGGTAGCCTACTTCTCCTACGTTACCGTGCTGAAACGATAATATTTATTCGGTCTCTGCCTTGTAATGAAAGCCATCCAGGTGCTATGGGGTATTAGCGGCAGGTAAAATTCAGGTGTTGGAATCAATAAGCTAAAGAAGCCGATGCCCCGGCTTACCGGTTTAAAAATTAATTTTGTTGTTCTTTTGAGGTGAGAAATGTTGCACAAGCACTCATAAATTATTGAATGTTATGTCAAAAACTTGTCAGAAATGATGGCAGAAATGTCATAAAAATGCATTTTCATATTTTATCAATAGTTTAACTAGCATCCTAGCATTGCTAGTCATTTGCCTGTTTGGTAACTACCGAGTGAATCTTACAGTTTTAAAATCATAATATGGAATTATTTGGAGTTCTACAATATTATAGTTGTGACTGGTCTATCTCTAAAGTCAGTAACTTTTAGATGTTTGAGAATAGGGTTTAAGAACGTTTGAAAACCATGTGGGATAACTGACTGTAGCCTAATTTATGTCACAAGACCTTAAAAAATCGATAGTAGGCTAATCCAGTAAATGCAGCTATGGTTTCTGACGAGAACATCAACACCATCACAAAGCATCAAATACTGTCACGTAATATTATGTTGTCTAAGTTACAAAATACAATTGTTAACTGTGAGGGGGAGTGTAAGGTTCGGAGAACCAAGTGCAACTGATTTCTAAAAGTGTATCTAGAAAGATACACTACAAAAGCGGAAGTAGCCCCACCAGGACAGAGATAACACAGGATCGGGAGCAAAACTTCCCTAGCACAAGGCAAAACAAAGCAACCTCAAAAATGGAGGCGTATCTCGAAAAACAGTGAGGATAAATAACAAAAGAACCTCACAATCTCAAACGAGGTGCGATAACAGGAGGTCAGAGGAAAACAAAGGAAACACCCTGTATAAACGGGCAAGAGAATGAAAAAGAAACTAGAACCTGTTACCTACAGCACTAGGTGAGAACCAGCTGAACTAAAAGGTAACTCAACGTCTGTGGAACGAACATACGTACGGGTCAATGACATGACGTGATTTTTTTGTGTCCGAATTCATTACTTTCCTAAAAACAATAATAAAGAAAAACCATGTTATATAATAAATTGCACTAAAATATCTCCTTTATGAGAAACCCTTCTCATTTTATTGAAATTCAATTTGTTTTTCAAGTTTTGGTGTTCTAAAGTCCCAAAATGTCAGGTGGTGCGACCATCCGAACATACTGCAATAAAAAGGAAAATTTTCTCAATAAAATTCCTAATCAAATAGTTTGGCATGATTTTATGTTAGATTGCTTATAAATGACGGAAAGTAGTTTAACGGTCCTATTTCGAAACTATTCTATTTCTTAAAAAACCTTTGTCTGAGAAATTGACCTCCAAATGTCAGGGGGGGCGACCGACATAAAAACATCATTTTATGTACTGTGCCTGTAAGAAAATGAAGCAACAGGGTGTGACATCACACAGAAGCCTCCACAGGACCCCTGTCATGCAGTAACAAGGTTAGTAACTCTCCCACAAATATTACATAATTTGAAGTTTTTGAGTAATGGTGAGGTTGGTTCAACTTACCATGTCAGGTGGTACGACCCCTGGAAAACTATGACAATGAGTTTTTATTCAGAAAATGTGTATTTGATTGAAAAAATATATGTATAACCTTGAGTTCAAGGACAAAAATGTATATAGGTGTTCAAGCTAATTCCTGTTAGATTTGAATTGAGTTTGAAAAGTCAGGTGGTGCGACCAATAGGTCAGGTGGTGCGACTACAATTACAGTTAAACCAATTGAAAAAAGTGATGTTAATTAATGTGTTTGAAGATATTAAATTTTCTTAAATATATACATCTTTCTGTATGATATTAAGTTGTTTAAAGGTGAACAAGTCCTACTCTTCAAGAATATAAGACTATATAACCAAAATTGATACTCAAAGGTGCATATTGTACCTTTTAAGTTATTATTTTTTTCATTCATTTTTGTAGATGCCATTATCAAGCAAAGAAGAAACAGCACGGCCTTGAGACTTCATGTTTCAGTTTTATTTTTAAAGCATTGATCAAATGTTGTCTTGTTGACATTACCATTGTGGCAGTATTGTTTTGAATGCTGACCTGAATGAAATGTAGTCCTCATTATTGAAATGTGTTCCTTGAGACTTGATGTTTCAGTTATATTTTTTAAGCAAAGGTCAAATGTTATCTTATTGACATTACCACTGTTGCTGGCCTGAATGAAATGTAATTGTATGATTAAGTTCCAGTATAAAATGCTCAGGTTTCAAATAAAAGCCAAATGAAACCAGAGTAAAATGCATTTACATATCCTTCTTTTTATTTAGTGAATATCACTTGTTATTGAGCACAATGTCACGTGGTGCGACCAGCAAATTTACATTTAAATGTATCCATTCCTATTGCAGTCTGCAAAATTAAATCAGAAATATAACTGAAAATCTTTAAATAATGTATACAAATAATTTTTACTGTTAGAATTTTTGTTTTCTTTCTCTCTGTGGAAAATAAGGTGTTTGAAAACAAAAATAAGTGGCCGTTTGTATAAATGGAATAAAACTTCCATAAATAAAGAAATTAAAGTGGAATTTACCATGTGATGTGTATTTTACACACTACAATGATTCATATTTGCAGGTTTTCAGTAGTGGTAAATACATTAAAAGTGTATTATTCAAAATTCATATGTGGTCGTGAAACCTGACATTTCTGGGTGGTAAAATCTGAAATCTTGTTTAAAAATGTATTTATATCACCTTAAAAGCTATGAAACAAATATAAATACACAGGATACATTCTTGTGGAATTAAGAATGTATTTAAAATCAATTTTGGTCAGTATTTTTCTTTTTTCATTTTGAAAACCTTTGTCATTGACTCGTACACGTCAGTTTGGGAGGAGGCAGGGAGACATTGTCATTGGACCCCCAATATTGTCATTTGATTGGTCCCTAGACTACCCACCAGACATTTTGACAACTAATAAATCACGAAGATGTGGGGCGATTATTGGGGGAAGAAAGTTTTTTTGATGTATATTGCAACATGGGGATGAGTATAAAACACTGATCTATTATAGGTAGAAAAGTGGTCATGTCTTGATGTCAATCAGCCTTGTAGCTGCAACACAGGTTGAATAATCATTTGGGGGTAGCTAGCATGCTTGTGAGACTTGACATTTGACTACGCAAGACTAGGTGGTCAACAGTGCGTCTCCCCCAAAGTTGAAATGAATCCTATGCCTATGGGAACAAACATGCATGCCTTTTCTTGGGTTGGCACACTGTAATCTAATTGGATATGTCCAATTCAGGTGAGTCCAATCAGGGGAATATTCAGCTAATGGGACACGGGAGAGGTTAAAGCAAGTATTCAGACAATGATGTGTGGAGTGTAGAGGAGATGGTTACATTTGGGATTTTGTAGTGGGGAAATGTCACAATGACCTGTCTGAGCTGACTGGGCCAGCTAGTTTGTTTGCTGACAAGGGTATCAAGCTAGTTGACTGGTTAGCTTGCTGACAAGGCACAATAGGTACAAAACTTTACCAAAGTCTTTACTTTGCAAAGACTGTTTTCAAACCAAGAATATAACATATGTGAAGAATATATGTGTGACCCCTAGGAGGCGCTAGTGTTCACTTCAGTTTGTATGCTGCGATTACGCCACTCCCAAGTAAGGGGTCGGAGACCCTAGATAAGTAGTTTTTATGTTAACTTCCCCCAAAGGTAAGTGTTCAATTGAATGAACTAGCAAAAGTTTTAAATCAAAGGTTAGGCTGGAGAACACAATACAAATGTCACGAACCTAACACGGGCTGGACCCAAATGCAACGACCAGGAGACAGAGGGACAGAGAAGGTAATTTATTTACTAGGCTTGGGGTAGTCCCAAGCCGTACACAGATTAAACACAACAATAACAAAGAGGTCAGGGAATACTCCGGCACTTGGATCTGCTCCAAGCCGGAGCTGGACTTGAATAGTCACCGGATGTTCCAAGCCGGAACTGGACAGGACAGGGAACTGGAACAAATAACTGGAACTGGATCACCGGGGCATGGAGTTGTTCCAAACCGGAACTGGACTTGATACTGGAAACTGGAGTTCCAAACCGGAACTGGACCGGATCTGGACTGGATAGTCCAACAGGAACTGGATCACGGGAACATGGGGTAGTTCCAAACCGGAACTGGACTGCAACAGGAGACTGGAGCGGTTCAACTGGAACTGGAGTACTGGAACACTGTAATGTTCCAGACCGGAACTGGACTGGAAGCAGAGGAAGGGATTATGGCTGGATACGGCAAGGCAGAGCAGTGTAGCGGAGCTCAGGTTGGCCCGGTTGGGGCAGCAGGGCCACAGTGGAGGCTGGAACCGTAACCGTAGCAATGGCGGTAGCCACGGCCAGACAGGAACCACTGTAGGGTGGAAAGGCAGAACACCCAACTGTGGGCGCAACGTCAGATGGAGGCAGAGGTACCGCAACACACACAGGGAGTGGTTCACAGCTACAGACTGGCAAACACAGTGGAAGCTGGTAATTAAGACAGGCAGAGTTCAGGCAGGAAAACCGCAAACAGACAGGGCTAGTTAAATAACAACAGCAGGTTTAGAGCTGTAAAGCACAAAGGCAAACCAACTGAAGACTTTTAGGGCACAGGACGGGGATTCGAAGGACCAGGATACAAACGGCGAACGTTAACGAACTGGCGCTGAATAGCAGCCAGCCGGAGGGTTAAATAGGGAAGTGAAATTGAAAACAATAAAGAAAGCGTGCGGAATGTAACCGAGGGTGATTGAATAATTGACAGGTGCGGAATGCATGCAGCAACGGGGAAAGGAGATTGAAACCGGAGTGGGGAAAAAGAGTGAAACAAACAGAAGGAACACGCCCAGTCTGTAGCAACGGGGAAAACACGGACAAAGGGAATCCAACATGACACGGAGGGAAATGGTAAAACATGGAAAACGGACAGGATGGGAACGGAACGTTACAACAAAGGATTTAATGTAAAAAAACAAAACCTGTATCTCTAAAGGCCATCCAACAGCAAGCACAGCAATGGAGTAACCGGTCATAGGAGGTATACTTGGAGCCAGCTCAAAGGAGACATAATTACAGCATGTTGTAGGGATGCACCGATCCTGGTATCGGTATCGGGTCCGATCCTGTGCTCACGTACTCGTACTCACTCCGATACACAACCCGATTCGAACACAGAATCTTACAGGTCTGCAGCCAACAGGGTGCAAAGTGAAAGAGACATTACAATTTTGTGTTCTATTTTTATTGTTGATCAATTAAGACTTTGAAGGCGAACAACCTAGAACGATAGCTTGCGGTCAAATTAAAAGACAAAATGGGAATTTAATACATTACACGGACCAGCTGTAAATACGGATAGCTTATTATTCTTACCCATAGCATTTTTGCGTGTATTTGAGTCAAATTTACGTTTATAAACGTAAAAATTTCAATAACTAGTCATTCGATTTGAGCACTGTCTATCATGTGATCCATGTTAATTTCACTTAGGATATATGTCTGCAATAAGTATACAGTACAGTGTTTCCCCTAGATTTTTTTTCAGGCCGGGCGGTGAAAGTGCGCCATTTTGCGTAGAGGCGGAAACTATAATTACACCCTCATAATATCAGCGCTGCCATTGAAAATTTTAATTAGGCCTAGCGGGAAACCGAAGCTGTTTTGGCAAGGGTTTTTCCAGATGCTATTTTGATCATTCCCGCATTCTGCGGTAAGGGAAATATTGCAGCTACATAAAAAAAATAAAAAAAGATTATATTAAAAAAAATAATAATAATATATTTTTTTAAATTTTTAATTAAAATTATTTATTTTCCCTCTTGTCCAAGCCGGGCGGCACGTGAGTTTGGCCGGGCGGGCCGCCCGGCCAAGATAATGGTAGGGGAAACACTGCAGTAAAATTGTTCTTAAATTAGAATTTATTCGGGATAAATTGCCCGTGAGTCGTGTCTCTCCTGTCAGCGCATAGTTCCTAATTCACTGAATACAATTGGATTCACGTAAAAATACCATGGAAACATATATTTTTAAAAGTTTTATTTACTCCAAAATGTGCAAGAAAGCAAGTGAAAATATCATGGCTAAAGTTCAGTTGGAGATCTCCATTCATCCTGCACCACGCAGGTTCTTTTGTTCCGCAAATGAGCAATTAGACGTGTGAATAGGACAGTAGCTAGGCTCTGAAAAAAACAAAAACTAATGATCCGTGGAGCTCTTTGGCCTGCCAGCAAGCTGGGCACAGGTAGCCTGCATCTATCCCCAAAATTAACATTTTAACCTGTTTGCCAATTGCGTTCAGATATAAAATGAAAAGTCTGGTAATTCACCAGAGATTCCGAATAATTTTTCAAATCAGTCAACTGCAAGTAATTAAATTAATTTCCACCTGTTTCTAATGAATAGACGTTGGAGTACTTGACGTTAGCAATTACAGAACAGATTAGACAAAGCACATCCTTCCCATAACGTAGCAGCTATCCCTAGTAATGAACATTGAGTGTAGTTCACAGTTAGCTGTGGGTAAATCAGCTATACTATAATTCTATTCTAAATACTATTCTAAAGTATAACATCAAACAGTTATAGACAAAAAACACAGGGAACGGGTACTATGAGAAAAGGTCCTAGATTGGTATATCAGTCAAGGTGGAGTCTGAAGAGGTGTGTCTTCAGGCCACGACGGAATGCAGACAGTGTTGGAGTAGAACATAAGGGAATGGGGGGTTCGTTCCACCACTGGGGAGCTAGGGTGGAAAAGCTCCGCAGTCTGGACGAGCGAGAGCCGTTGCCACGGAGAGCGAAGTGGTCGAGCAGGAACATAGTGTGGGATTAAGTCCTGCAAGTAGGAGGGGCCTGTCCTATTGGCTGCAGTGTAGGCTAAGGTCAGAACTTTGAACCTGATCCTGATCCTGCAACTGGCAGTCATTGGCGTGACATCAGCAGGGGGGTGACATGCGAGAATTTCAAGAGGTTGAACGCAATCCGGGCAGCTGCGTTCTGGATCAGTTGAGGCAGAATGGCGCAGGCTGGTAGGCTTGTGAGCAGGGAGTTGCAGTAGTCCAGGCGTGAGGTGACCATGGTCTGGACAAGAAGCTGGGTGGAGTAGGTGGTCAGGTACGGTCAAATCCTCCTGATGTTGTACAGGAGGAATTTGCAGGACTGTGCCGTTGCCTTGATGTGCTCTTTGAAGTCCAGCTGGTCATCCAGGACCACCCCCAGTTTCCTTGCAGAGCGGGAGGCAGCCACCATTGTACCGTCAATGGTGATGGAGAGGTCATGTAGTGGGGAGGTCCTGTATGGCATGAAGAGGAGCTCTGTCTTGTCAAGGTTGAGCTTCAGGTGATGGGTAGCCATCCACTCAGAGATGTCAGCCAGGCAAGCAGATATCCTCCCCTTAACCTGTGGGGTAGAGGGAGGGAAAGAGGAAGAGTTGAGTATCATCAGCATAGCTATGGTATGAGAAGCCATGTGAATTAATTACTGAACTAAGAGACTTAGTATAAATGGAGAACAGCAGAGGACCCTGGACAGATCCCTGCTGGACTCCTGTAGAAAGGGGATGGGGTGCAGATACAAAACCCTTCCAGGAGACTTGGTAGGATCTAGTTATTGAGATCTAGTTAGTCAGTGAGATACGATACAAACCAAGAGAGGGCGGTTCCAGAGATGTCCATCTCAGTGAGTGTGCAGATCAGAAGTTCATAGTTGACTGTGTCGAATGCCGCAGACTGGTCAAGTGGAATCAGAACAGAGCAGTGGCGAGTGCCTCCGTCACAGCCAGGAGAGCAGTTTCGGTAGAATGCCCGGTTCTGAAGCCAGACTGATGCGGGTCGAGCAGGTTGTTCTGGTGGAGAAAAACACCAGTTGGTTGAGGACAGCTCGCTCGGAAGGGCAAGAGAGATACAAGACGGTAGTTCCTGACATCAGACGGGTCCAAGCTAAGTTTTTTAAGGAGTAGGGTAACACGGGCAGTCTTAAAAACAGCAGGAACATGGCCACAGGTTAAGGATGTGTTGATAATGGAGGACAGATATGGAAGGAGCGCACCAGATATAGACTGGAGGACTGTTGAAGGGATGGGGTCCAGTGGACAAGTGGTTGCGCGATGGTGCGTCACAAGTTGGAGCACATCTGTGTCCTCCAGAGTCTTGAAGGATGACAGTGTAGCAGTGGGTTCATTATGGGGGATGTGGGGTGCCACCGGATGTGTGAAGGAGTTTCGGATCATGGCTACCTTCCCCTCAAAGTGGGTCAGGAAGTCATCTGCAGAGAGGGAGGAGGGTGAAGCGGGTGGAGGAGGGATAAGCAGGGAAGAGAAGGTGGAAAAGAGTTTACGTGGATTAGACACACATGCATTAATTTTAGACTGAAAAAATTAAGTCTTAGCCAATGTAGCTGCAGAGGTGAAGGCTGCTAGCAGAGTGTGAGGCTAATTGTAGGCTAATTATGACTATGACAATAATTATGACAATTATGACTATGAATGTAGTGTAGGGACAATGGACTACATTTCCATTCATTCCACAGGTAACACAAGCCACATGTTCAAAATGGACCCCAGCGTGATTTCCGTAGCCAATCCTGTAGCTCGGAAATACGAGTAAGGGTCATAAAACCATAAAGCAGAGAAGACTGAAGAATTCCAGTCTCTCTCCCCCTTTCCCTTCTCTTACTTACTTCTTCTTCTCTCGCGCGGTCCTGCGGCACGCAACTGCACAAGAGGCAGCATTGCAATTTCTAAGGTGGATCTCCATTGCACCAGCAATACAGTGGCAACAGCATCAAAGGCCGCGGAGAGCGACGCAAACGGGTTAGCTTGCCTACGGCATCTAACCATAGAACTGAATAAACGCAACTCCGACCGAGGTGTGTTCCAGCCACGGACAAAGACGACCAGACGACCCGCATCCCTACCAGGAGACGCCCTTACCATCCACATCACGGACAAACCAGCTATAATCAACTTACCGCGGACTTCAGTAAGACTGATCAAACATCCCAGGCATAGCTTAGGATTTTAGTCTGAACTGTTTATCGGTAATTTGATTGCATCTCGATTTTGTACGATAGGAGCTGTATAAACGTGTTGCGCTGGTTAGCAAGCTAGCCGGCTGGCCTACCTTTTATTGCTAATGTGGTGCAACTAACTAACCCGAGCAGGCCTCACTGGTTTGTCCCTCTATCCTAACACGTACTAACATTCGTGTGATATGATCTCATTTTATCTTACTGTAGATGATAAATACGTTATTTCCTGACCGAAGTGCGTGAACTGATTTATAGTAGGTTAATATCAGATTTGAGATCAATACACAGTTAGCTTGCTCCATGTGATTCCTTTGTTCCCTGAACGCACACGTGGCATAGGCCTACACACCGACACATACACGCACATATGTGCATACACACACAAATGCTACAATACGCACACCACACGATATGTCGTTTAGTAGAACGTAATATTCATGTTTTTTTTCCCTTGTTTAATAAATCTTTTTGTTAAACCTGGTGTCTGTTTTGATGTCGTATGAACACGAGAACTGAGTCAAACCTAATCATTAGAACGTAATACCTTCAACGCTTATGAATTATTAGTTATTAGTGCTTTGATGGTAAATTGAAGTAGTAGTAATTATAATCCATAATAATCAAATGAGACTGATTTAATTTTAACCTAACTTAAGAATAATAAGGGTAAACCTCATTATTCCTTAGTTATTGCCTATATTTCTGGCATCCCATGTAAGAGTTTATATATATATATAGGCATATTCCTTACATTTATGGCGCCCCGTCAAGGATATTCTCTACATTTATGGTGCCCAGGTGAAGACTGGTAAAACGAACATGTTTTAATTGTCTATCACTATTACTACTAAATGTATATGTAAACACCTTGCATGAGTAATACTCCACATGTAGGAATATAGAGGCATGTTCCCTACAGTAGCAAGGTGCCATTAAATGGCTATATCTAATCTAAATAAAATGACTAGGATGTAGTCTAGAGAGCCCTCTTGTTTAGCAAGCCATGATATGGATCTATAGCTTAACTTAAGCTGCTGTCATTGACAAAGTACTTTACAACAAATACATGTTCTGCCATTTTCTCATGAAGCCTTCAGTCTGAAG
Source organism: Synaphobranchus kaupii (assembly GCA_029718625.1). NCBI lineage: Eukaryota > Metazoa > Chordata > Actinopteri > Anguilliformes > Synaphobranchidae > Synaphobranchus > Synaphobranchus kaupii. The sequence goes on from CM056385.1 coordinate 52,926,156, forward strand.
CAAGTGCAAGTGCATTAAAACGAATAACAATCATTTTGAATAAAAATTCCAATTACTGTAAAATCAGTTACAAAAGCCTCATAAATACATTTTAAAACCTTTTTGTGATGTAAAAAATGCATTTAACATGTTTTATCATTTTTTAAATTATGTTTTTTTGATCAAAACTGGCTCAGGATGACCACATTCAGGGTGATTTAGTGTGTCACAGTCTTGTTGAAAGAGGCATAATGTAAGAAATGAAAGGGGAACAGAGGACACAGAGGCAGGGATTTTGGTCCCCATGAAAAGATCTCACATCGTGACCCACCACCCCATCCATGCACAATTACTGTAACCACACCATGCTTTTCATCCTAACCCCCTCCCCCAGACAGCACCGCTGGTTGCATACAATCTCCAGAGCCCCCTCAGATTAATTATTAATACACTTGAATTACTAACTGGAACCCTCACCTGACTTAGTAAATTTTTTTAGTGTGCAAATTATGATTGACTTCAGCCTTTTTTGATTTAGTAATTTATGGGTGCAGATGATTAAATTGAGGGCCGTAATTATCAAACTGACAGCAATAATTATAACATTGAGGAGCTGAAACAATGAATTGACGGTACACGACACATTAGGGGGATTCTTTTAATTCCAACAGTGTCATCTAAAAGGCTTTGTTAAAAACTAACGGGGTCTTTGTTATGGGCCTCGCGGTGGTACAGCAGTAAAAGCGCAGACTTTCAATCAGTGCAGTTGTACTCAGAGGATCGGGGTTTGCGCCCCGGTCCTGCCAGATCCGAGCATGGCCGGTGCCCTGAGGGAGCGGCAATTGGCAGCTGCTCCCGGGTGGGGGGAGGGGCTCGGAGAGAATTCCAACCCTGGGCGAGTTGGAATCACGGTCAGGCTTGGAAGAGTCGCGCCCTGAATAAGGACGTGGCGACCTCCGTCTACCACCGGCTGATGGGGTTGTGCAGCAGGTGATTCTCTAGCGGTTGCTACACGGGGGGAATTGAATTAGAATAGGGGTTCAATTGGCTACTAAATTGGGAGAAAAACGGGAAAAAATCCACAAAAAAAAACAACTAACGTTTGAGAAATTGTGTAACTGTTATGTAACGGTATTTTCAATGAACTAAGAAAACCTATTTTGGGAAGTCGAACACTAAAAGCAGCTAGGACAGAGTCCAGTTGAACTTACGTTGTTTATGATGCTAGTGCATGTGGCACAAGTGTGCTGGTGAAAACGGATTGATGAACTGATGCAGTGACTTTGAGGGCAATTATCATACCATTTTATATAAGCACACCACATTATTAAATGTTGGATTTGTGAGCCCCCATTTTGAAGCTGGTACCGCCCATACCACTGCAGGGCTGGGGATGAAACCGATTTTGAGCTTTTCATGCTTAAGCAATAACATAATCTACTCACAGTTGACAATGAAAGCAATAATCCTCATCTTCATCATCATCATCATCATTACACACTGTGTGGCTACGTAGAGCCAAGGGGGTGTAGCTCTAGTGGGAGGCTTTGCCCCATTCAAAGAAGCAGTTGTGTTAAACCCATAAGTGTTTTCCCTGAACATTCTGAGCAAATATTTACATTAACAGTGGAGCTTGTTGAGCGAGAGAGAAAAACCAGCCAGACCGGGCAATGCTGTTTTGCAACCATATATAGGAATCCATCTCATAGTTTCTTTTTTGAAATTGGTGAATATCTCCATGTCATTATGGTCTCTGACACTGACTGAACAGGTCAAGCAAATATGTCATGGTCGGCTATTTAAATGTGGGCTAGTAGCCAACAACTATCCAAGTCTGAGATCGTAATTATTCATATTGGCTTCAAAGTTAATGAACAAGAGAATCCCTCAAAATTGAGAGTTCATAAGCATGCTGTTGCAAGTTACAGAATATGGCAGGGTGAAACACCTCCCTCTGTTTGCATATTGTACTGAATGATTTAGGCAGCCAAAAAAAAAAATTATTGTTTGGTGCAAAAATGTGTACTCCCAATTTATTTATTTAATTCATTCATTCATTTTGCTATAAGAATTTTCTGTGCAATTGTACTTTGGTCTTCAATTACAATTATAGTGTTACTATTCCTGTATTTGTATCTGAATACTTTATTTAAAAAGCATGAATTGAGTATGTGTGTTTGTGGCATGTGTTGCACTGTAATTGGGGGAAATTTGAGTTAAAACCACAGTATTGGCCACGTTTAAGTATTGCTTCCAGGAATATGTGATATGGAATTGTATTAATTTAATTTCAAGACTGCTTCCAAGTGTTGAGTGTCAGGTACACAGGAGAGGATGAGGCAAGTATTCTAAATGTATTTGTCTTTATATTCACAGGCATTACCATGGGTCGGCTTTACATTGGTGTTGTGTTGGTTTTGAATTGGCGTCATCCACTTGCCTTGCAAATGCAAAGAATGTCTTTGCTGTAAGGGGTTGCGTTTGGAGAACCAGACGTGACTGAAAGGGGATCTGAAAGTTGTCCCACGAAGCGTGAGAAACAACCACTAAAAAGGGTAAAGGGAGTCCGTGAATAGAGCAGAGAGAAATGAACAGAAAGGGAATATAACTCCCGGCATACAGCCAAAATATAACAACCCAGATAAGTGGGCGAGAACTCATAGGTTTCGAGCAGAGAAAATAAACAAATAAGGGAAAAGAATCCCGGCATAAGCCAAACCAAAAACAACCCCAAATAACAGGGCGAAGCTCGTAGACTTGAGCAGAGAAAAGAACAGAACAGAATTGCCTCTAGCTCAATAACTGCCAAAGAGCTAAAAATAAAAGGCAAACAGAAACAAGGCGAAACTGAGGTTACTGTCTAGCAGCGAGACAGGGAAAAGAAAACCAAGGCAGGAAATAAGGAGTAAGGAGAACAGAAACCTAAGAACTAAATACGCTAAGTCCCGCGTGTTCTTTTGAAGCTCAAAAATACAAGTGGTCGCCTGAAATTCCTATACCATGTTACCTGGCTTAGCGTGGCAAGAATGACACAGAAGCCCCGAACATCGAGTGAACGTAGCTTAAGTAGTGCAGAGCACACCTGAAGGAAATAATTAATTAGTCCCGAGAATGAGAACTAAAGCCGGGAGCACCCTCTCGTGGCCCCGAGAGGCAACGCCAGAAAACAGAGCTGAACAGGCAGAAAACAGAGCTGAACAGGCAGAAAACCATGACATTTGCAGTTCAGTCAGGACCACTTGTTATGCTCTCACTCCCGTCCTTTTGTGTCCCGTGTTTTACCTGTTCCCTCTCGTATCGTGGTTTTCCCTTTCATGTCACTCTGTTCCACCACTCTGATTCCGCCTATCCCTTCCCTCCTTTCCGCATGCATTCCGCACACACTCTCTACTCTGTTAATCACTCACGCATACATTCGCACGCGGCACCTAATTGATACGTGTTAACGTTTGTATTTAGTCACCCGGTGTTCTTTGTCCTGTGCCAGTTTGTTAAGTCTCTTTGTGGTAACTGTCTGGTCTTGTCTCACGGATACATTGTATCTAGTCCTGTCTTGCCTAACTTAAAAGCCTCCAGAGGGGCTTCTTCAAAGAGGGGGGAGCCCATCCGCCGCTTACCGGCACCGGTTACTGGAGAGCTGATCACAGAATACATGTAAAAAGACCAACGGACACAAATGTCAATGAAATAATTGAGCCGGTGATGAGATGATTTGAAGGCCAACAGCTGGTACCATCAGGCAGGGGACAGGCGTGGAGCTGGAGCTGAAGCAGCTGCATCTGGAGGAGGGTGCTCAGTCCATCTATAGCTACCGCTCCGGGCAGCTGCCCAAAGTGGGACAAGAGGGGAAAAATATATAATCAGTAGGTAGCATGACTGTTGGTGAACCGAGCAGGAGTGATAGATGCAACAGAGGGACACTTGAGGATGGAGCAGGGGTGGAGCAGGGGTGGAGCAGGGTTTTTTTACTCGCGGCCTGTAGCAGAATATGCAGCAGAAGCGCTTTGCTAGCTGAGGGCGTTAAGTAGACCGCCCTGTGATGTGAATGGACTTGCTCAATTTCAGTCAGGACCACTGTCGTTAAAGTTAAAGCTTTATTAACATTATTAAAGCAACACTTTTAGGTTTGGCGGTATGGATCTGTTCAGAAAGCCCTCCCGCCAATCCAGACAAGCATGCATGGATAAGGCAGGGAGGGCAGCAGCAAAACCCCCAAAAACAACTATACGCCAAGTAGTGCTAGTACGTGGTCTCCGGCTGACGTGACGACTAACGACCTTTCGCTTCAGGATGAAGCCATTCTGTCCATCAGCTCAAGGCCAGGCATCAGCTCGAGGCCATTCTAGCATGTGAATTAATATTTAGTATGTGAACCAACAAGCATGTTCACATTTCCCCCGAGGCCGACCTTTCCCTTCAGGATGAAGCCATTCTGTCCATCAGCTCAAAGCCATTCTACAATTTCAGGGGAAATATACTACTCCCATGTCAGTGTAAATAGACCGCCCTGTGATGTGAATGGACTGTGATAGGCGAATCATCATTACAGCTGATTCGACCGGAGCTTAACTCACGTGACCTGCCTGAACTAACGCTACGCTCGATTCTTGAATAAACAGTTATTTTTTCTTTTGTAAATGGAAAAATATATCACTAATCTCAAATTGCAGTCATAAACCTGAATGCTTTATTGGTGACCTCCGCACAGAGGTCAGATCTGTTTTTTTCCCCTTAAGATTCCATCAAAGTCAAAGTATATAGTCTGATTGATCTTTAGATTAAAAATAATTAACATTTAATCTGTTCTGTTTGGACTGATAAACTGACTAAATTTGCTGTTCACTTAATCCATGGTAAACCATTGACCTCTATTAAAATCCAGTCAGATTGGATTGGATAATAGTTCTTTCTTTAAAAAAGTAAAGTAGCCAATCTATATCTCTACACTATTAATGTTTTTTCTCCAGTTTAACACATCTATTAATCAATGCTGCTGTATTACAAGCTGTTTTTTGACATGCCAAAGCATGTCAAGAAAGAAATGATATATTAGCTGAACATTTCAGGTAAAGTACTATTGCAGTTTAAAAAGGGGAAGGGTTTCAGTAGCCTTGGAATCAGCCTGAGGGAAAATTTAAATCCAGTTTAAAAAAAATAGCAGTTAATTATCTTTCCTGGACAAAGATACGTTATTGCATTGATTAAAGAGGGAGATATTCAGAGTGACAATTTTTTACAACCTTTCCCCTTTGAGTGATTTTTTTCTTATACATATTTCATATTTTCCCTTAACAGATCTTGAATAGAATAGTTTTGAATCTGTAATTAGTGGAATAAGTAATTCAATTATTTTTTCTCCATACCCTGGAGATTTGATTAGCATGACTCTGTAGGTATGGTAGAATGTGGCCAGATTGCCTTGAATGTGCTCGGAAACAAAATAGGTATTAACAAGTACACAACGACAATGCACGACTTTACAATATTCTCTAATAAATTATGATAATGACAGTTGCAGAATGATTTAGCATAATTCTACTTATGTGTCTTCTACCATAAAAAAATTGCTAATGCAGGTTCTGTTGAATGATGATTGCCTGCAAAACAACTTATGTATTTTGGGTAGAATAGCATTGTAGCCATAGAATATGGATCTTTCTGATGGGCTCTGAAATGTTATGATATAAATGGTAATAAGTCACCAACACACACTCAGAAACACAGGGAAAAATCTTCCAGGACTGGGACCATGAAGAATTAAGCCAAAACCTCTAGCTATCAAATATCTACAAGCCCTCCAATAAAACATAAAAAATAAATATGAGCCCGATTGTCATCCTGGTCCCTAAAATAGACCCACAGATGAGAATAAATAAATTAGTAACAGGGATCAAATTTAAGTTGCTCTTGTCAATATCAACACTCATGTCTATGTTAATGTGACGTGACCGTTTTGCAGGGGAGTATGTTAGATTAAGAGGATCTGCTGGGAAAGAAATGGCCACGAAATCATTCCAAAGTAGAATGAAACTGTGACTGTGATCTTGCACTGTGAAGTCAGGCATTGACCGATCGCAGAAAAAATTCAAGATTCATGTCATTGCCCAACTGTCAACATTTCCACAAAGTTTCATCACAATCGGAGTAGAACTGTTTGAGTTATGGATGATAGGGACACAAACAAAGACAGACACACGCACAGACAGGAGCGAAAACAATACTCCCTGCTTGCGCTACACGCGCGCGAGTGTAATTAATTATTTGCTTTTGGCTTCATAGGGCCTTCTAAAATCTTCAAATACTGCAATGCAATGGTTTACAAAAAAGGTTTCACTTGTGAGTTTCTTTTCTAAGAACCTCTGATGTAACGGTATTGTGCTTATTGCACTTTACACTGGCCTACCGTGCCATGGTCTGACAAGCTATTTAATATATTGGTTAGGAGATTTGTCCGATGGGCTTCGTCAGTTTAAATTGAATTAACATTAGGTCTGGAACTTCAGCGTAAGATGTAGCCCAGTGGATTTTGTTTCTGTTCAAAGTGCAATTGTTTTCATCATGAACTAAAACCATAAGTTTTTTTTAAATTTTGTTCTATTCTAATTCAATTCCCCCCCGCGTAGCAACCGCTAGAGAACCACCGCTACACAACCCTGTCAGCCGGTAGTAGGAAGGAGGATGCCCCGTCCTCTACAGGGCGCGACTCCTCGAGCTCCTTGACCGTGATTCCAGCTCGGCCAGGGCCGCTATGCGTGCAGCGATTCTCTCCGAGCCCCTCCCCCCACCCGGAAGCAGCCGCCAATTGCTGCTCCCACAGGGCGCTGGCCATGCTCGGATCTGGCAGGACCGGGGCGCGAACCCCGATCCTCGGAGCACAACTGCACCGACTGAAAGTCGGCGCTCTTACCGTTGTACCACCGCAGCGCCCAACTAAAACCATAAGTTATTTTTTTCCTCTCAAGCCATGATAATGACTTACTGCTCACACATTAGAACAATCATATTTCATCAAGGTCATGAATGCTCCCCACTCCGGTATAAATAACTCCGGTCCAAACAGTCATGGTAAAAGTGTGTGAACACCAGTAATTCAATTTACCAGCTTAGTGGGTGACAGGCTCTGTCTTAGTAGTTTGTAGTCAGTTAAGCATGCATCCGCCACAGTGGAACTGGCACAGTGGTAATTCGTCCAGCAACAGTTGCGTGGTTTTTTGTCTCCTCATGGGTAAACATGCTGTGAAATATGTGTGCCATTTTTTGCAAATCTAGATGTCACATAATCATTTTAAAACACCTCCCCCCCCCCCCCCTTTTTATAATCTAAAACTGCATTTTAAGTTGTCACGATATCACACTCTACATTAAAATCCCTCATATTTCCCCCTTGAATTGAAAACTGATAACACAAACAAAAATGCAGATTTTAGAGCAAACATTCTGTGCTTCCATATGTCATGGACTTTACAACAAACTTGTCACAATACACTAAACGGTAGACCCTGGCCTAAACAACCACAAAGCAAGTCAAAACTCCCTAGGTGGCGTGTTAGAAGAAACCTTTGGTGGACCAGACCAGCAGGAGGTGTCTGGAGGTGGCGGGGGGGGGGGGGGGGGGGGTTAGTTGGCTGGAGAGGTGGACGGGATGAGAGGGGGGGGGGGCATACAGCAGGCTCATGAGTAGCTTGGGAAATGGGCAAATTGGTGGGAGATATACTTCATGTCTTCATGCTGTATCTTATGTTTTTTTTATTTTATATTTTATGATCCACAATCTCAATTATGGGATGTACAGTCCAGAAACTGACAACTGAAAATTTTTCTCTGGCTAAACTATTTTACTGGGTATTACAGACATGTCACAGAGGTTGTCATGGTTAGACAACATCTTCCCCTGTGCCATCCCCAAATTATTTACAAACCGAACCAAAGAAAGCAAAACTAATGTGGCAGTTCTAAATTAAAATTTTGTCATTTATATTTTATATGTTGCTATACTTTTTTTTTTATTCGGACCCTTAAAAAAGTCATTACATTCATGATTTTGCTCAAATGTGTTACTCCGAAAGCAGCTGGTAATTTCTGTATCACTCATTCTGTTATATATAATTCACCAATTTATTTAAATTTATTATTAGCCTATTCTGCCATTCCCCTAGGGCTGTATTTAAAGAGTGTGATGTCTGATGAGATGAGGGCTAAATCACCTGGGTTCAAATTATGTGAGGATTTAAATGAGGCCAGTTACCTTTTTAAAAGAGGCCAGTTACCTTTTTCACAAATGTGCTCAATATTACATCTGAGGCGACAATGTCATTATAAAATCTCAGGCCAAGAGTGTCAATAAGTTTTTCCCCATGAAACTGTCCTTCAGTGCTGCTATCCCAGAGGCAAGCCAAGGCAATAGCAAACAAAAAGACATGACCTGCGGTTGCTGGGTGACACCAAATCACGAGTCCCTATGGAGTCAAATGATTTTCTCCAGCTTCACAGAAATCTGTTATGGCAGTGCTTGTCTTGTATGACACAGTCAGTCAGCTTATTCTAATACGAAGCACAGCATTTATGGTGTGAAAACACCAGCGGCTTGCCCAAAGCTATTTACAATGAAAATTTAAAACTGCTTCTAAGACATGACATAAAGATGGCCCTAGCCACTAAAAAAGTGTATTCTGCACATTCATAAAACATTGATGTGTGTGCATTTCATCCGTGTTACAGGGAATGGGGCTTGTCTCTTGACAAGAACGGATATGGGCTACAGTAACAGCGATGCGACGTGTGCCACACATGGTCTAGAGTTCTAGTCTGTGAGCCTTCATGCCACCAGGTAGCTGATCTCAGATCAAACCATTCGTCATGAACTGATGCTACTGCCAGCCTAGGAGGGACAGTCGCCAGTCCTGGTTACTGCACTATGACAACATTATAACCAATAACCCAACGGATGCCACTGGTGCACGATGTGATGACGTCATCCCAGCCATCTGCAACCCTCTCAGCCCTCAATGCAGCCTTGCAGTGCAGCCGGCCACAGGCAACAATGCAGCCTTGCAGTGAAGCTGGCCACAAGCAACAATGCAGCCTTGCAGTGAAGCTGGCCACAGGCAACAATGCAGCCTTGCAGTGAAGCTGGACACAGGCAACAATGCAGCCTTGCAGTGCAGCCGGCCACAGGCAACAATGCAGCCTTGCAGTGCAGCCGGCCACAGGCAACAATGCGGCCTTGCAGTGAAGCTGGCCACAGGCAACAATGCGGCCTTGCAGTGAAGCCGGCCACAGGCAACAATGCGGCCTTGCAGTGCAGCCGGCCACAGGCAACAATGCGGCCTTGCAGTGAAGCTGGCCACAGGCAACAATGCGGCCTTGCAGTGCAGCCGGCCACAGGCAACAATGCGGCCTTGCAGTGAAGCCGGCCACAGGCAACAATGCGGCCTTGCAGTGAAGCCGGCCACAGGCAACACTGCCGCGCTCCGGGGTGGATACCAGATGGACAGCCATGTACTGGAACAGTGCCTTAAGAGAATGAGCCACTCAGCGCTCAGCGTCAAACCATCATGTGTTTTTCATGTCGGTTTACCTCGCCCCCCCCCCCCGCCCCCCCTCACTCCCATGATGGGAGCCTGTGGTGTTTAACAGCACATGTCCCAGATTCAGCCATGATGGGAGCCTGTGGTGTTTAACAGCACATGTCCCAGATTCAGCCATGATGGGAGCCTGTGGTGTTTAACAGCACATGTCCCAGATTCAGCCATGATGGGAGCCTGTGGTGTTTAACAGCACATGTCCCAGATTCAGCCATGATGGGAGCCTGTGGTGTTTAACAGCACATGTCCCAGATTCAGCCATGATGGGAGCCTGTGGTGTTTAACAGCACATGTCCCAGATTCAGCCAATGTGTACCTTGTCTCAGGCTGTCTCTACAGGTGGTAATGTTGGCGGAGAACCTTAACTGTCACTACTTTACCTGCTCGAAGGCATTGGATTTCTTTCCTTTCAGGTTCAGTTGTGTTGAACGCAGCTCTCAGAGGATGTGAATAGGCTGTTTTATGCAATTCAAAATAGACAGTAAAAGCTGTATGAGAACAAAACAAAAAAAACTTTGAACGATAAAGGGTAAATGTGGCTAGTTTTTTTTCTTTTTACTGAGGGGGACATTCATTATCACGATGACTTTTACTGGATATCGTTGTGAGCAACCAAGTATGAAATTGAGTGGGTTTCAAATAATAACACAACTCAGATTATGAAATAACTTTCCAAGAGGAGGAACAGAGAGAGTAAATCAGGCCTAGATAGGGCTAGGAACAAAATCCAAAGAGCTGGAATGAAGGGTGTGGCCAGTTTACAAATCTTCAAAATCTGTAGAGGGCACTGTCATCTATTTTGAAATCTCATAACAGACCACGTTTTCAAACATTCTACATGTTTTACAAAGCCTGAAAATACAAGAAACGGCAAAAAGGAGGTTGAGCCAAGGCTGCGCTTTTTGAAAGGGAAGAATGTCTATAACTTTGCCTTCCCACTGTTTTAGTAACAGCATTTAAACAGGGCATACTCTAAGAGAAAAAAAATAGGAATGTCATTATACTGTATGCAGTCATTATTTTAGGTGTAAAGCTTAATATTCACATAATATAGCTGGGTCCCACTTTTGTCCCTAATATTTGTGGCACATGAAATGTAGAAAATAAATTATTAAGTAATAATGATTACAAGGGAAATGAACAGTGGCAATTTAAAAAAGATTGATGAATGACACATATGCTAGCCTATCATGATAGTACAATATTTTCTGTGAATAAAATTACAGGCACAGGTAGTATTTCAACAAACAAACTGTTTTTCCATCAGTAAGTGAGGCAGATTCACAACGGATGCAAGGTATTATTTGAATAGAAGAGCACAAATGTAAAAAGTAAATAGGACAAAAAGCACAACAATGATTAATTAGCTATTTTGAGCTTGTATAAAAATGCTTCCATTAAAAATAAATCCAAATAATAACTGGGGTTAAAAATTAGGGTCAACAAAATTTCAACTTATTTACTTTGGTACCTTGAATTTAAGTTTCATAGTACTTCAGAATTTTTGTGGTCAAGCTGAAATCTTTGAGCAATCTAGTAATTCTAAATTGCATCAATCACCTTAGCTGAAAATTGCAGCAATTTTTATGTGGCAAAATACATTTTCAGGGGTGTGCAAGGTTGTACACATTATGCTGGAAGCATCTGTCAGGTATATAGCTTTTAGATAACGGCCTTAATAATAACACCCCTTGGCCCAGCCCACAGAGAAAGAGGCACACCCCCCACCCCACTGCTTCCACAGACCTTGTTGTGAGTGTGCAAGTTTTCTAGATATGATTGCAGGATTACAGACTGGTATAGCTAACGTTGCAGTAAAAATGTCAGCTACAAGAATCTAGGTAAAACAACAAAATATTTTCTGTTGTTGCATCATACTGAGTTTGTGTAGCGTTAGTCATTATCTGCCTACAGCTGGCATGCATGGTTATAGCCGAATAGCCAGTTCTAGCTAACGCGATCGATATGATATATAACGTTACGTTACAAGACATTTCCTTCTTCCAAGAATTAGCCGCCGAATGAAGTAACGTTATCAATAATAGCAACCTAGCTATTATTAGTTATAGGTAATTACAATTGGCTGGCAAGCAGAAAGTCCAGGTGAATTAGTATTGAAACTTTTGACTTACCTGTCCAGTAGAATAAGGGAGCTCCATGTCTGTCTTTAAACTAATCTGCTACCGATCATCTCCCCACCTTGTAAAATGAACACCTATGTTTACTCCAGTTTTCGAGTGAGCTTTATCCAATTCCCTTTTCTTTTTTCTTTACATGAAATAGCGCCGGTGTAACGGGTCGCTTCTCCGCCATTGTTGGTGAAATGTTTAGCTGGTGAACTGGGAAGGTCAATCTCATTGTTGATAGGCCAGTTCACGTCGTGAGCCAATCTCTTCGATTGGTTTATGCCATAAGCCACTTTGTTTTGAAAACAAAATTCAGGCCAAAGCTGAATTTCTGGTTTTAGAATGTAAAATTTGAGCATATAAAAACAGTGTATGGTGCTGGATTTCTCTTACAACATTTCTCTCTATGATTGCTACCAACTAAGCATGTTCCCCAATATTTTTGTAAAAAAAGTTGCATACTCAAGCTTTAAGTCATATATAAATGCCTTAAAGAATAAATAAATGAATAAATAAAAGAATAATATGCTAATATTTTGCCACTGATTCATCTGTAATGAAATGCTGTACTGGATTGAAGGCTGGCAAGAATGGTGGTGAGGTCAGCATGCTTTTTGAGTGTAACCAGGACTCACAGTGATCAGTAGCTTTTGATGCTGCTGGGAAAACACCCAGTGCTGCAGATATCCGTCTTCAACAGCCAAATACCATGCAAATTGCACATTACTCTCAGTCCCTGTGCAAATGCCTTTCTTGCCGAAATAACTTTCTTTTAGAATAATTTAAATTGTGCCGTTTTCAGATATTGCGCCTCAATTCTCTACAATAACCACTGACCTTCCTGTGCTGTTACCATGGAGTAAATCATTATTCCTGGTGCGTTTGCCAGGGAGCCACAGCAGGACTAGTGCCTTCTCTGCTCCCCAGTGTTCAGTAAGACCCTGTTGGCCGTGCTCCAAAGTCTTGTGGAAGGCACCTATTCATGCTCTGAAAACTCCCACAGTTTAGCGCTTCCTGTGCTCATAATGGCCACACAAGCCCTTCCACACTCATCACACAGGGACCAAGAAGCCACCGTTTTTTTTCTCTCTTTCTTTTTTCATTTTTTTTATTTTTTATATTGACCAAAGCCAGTGTAAAATCAGTTGAAGGGATACCTTCACCAGATCTTTAGAAATTTTCAGTTTGTCTTACTGTTATTTAGCATTTAACATGAGTAGGAAAGATAATACGTTTTCTGTTTTTTATTAAACCTGGGAAGTGAACATATACTGTAAATAAGATGTACTGCACTACACATATCAAATGAGTGGCTCCGCCAATACTGCTATGTGTATCGGTCAACACTTTTTATCTTCTGATAAAATCAGCAAAGGTGTATCTTAACATCTTTAACATTCAAATAGCTCCCTAGTCCTACATTACGTAAAGGTGCCTGCCAAAAGGCCCAGGCTGGGTAATTTACCTCAGACATCATAAGTTTGAGTTTATGCCATTTTATTAGCTGGCTTGGGGCCCGTGGTGATGTGGGGGCATGCGGCACAGTGGTGAAGTAAGAGCACGACAACATCTCTTTGGATCCACTGAGGAGTGGGAATAACAGGGGGAAACTGAGGAGTGGGAATAACGGGGGGGGAACTGAGGAGTGGGAATAACGGGGGAAACTGAGGAGTGGGAATAACGGGGGGGAAACTGAGGAGTGGGAATAACGGGGGAAACTGAGGAGTGGGAATAACGGGGGGAGAAACTGAGGAGTGGGAATAACGGGGGGGAGAAACTGAGGAGTGGGAATAACGGGGGAAACTGAGGAGTGGGAATAACGGGGGAAACTGAGGAGTGGGAATAACGGGGGAAACTGAGGAGTGGGAATAACGGGGGGGGGAAACTGAGGAGTGGGAATAACGGGGGAAACTGAGGAGTGGGAATAACGGGGGGGAAACTGAGGAGTGGGAATAACGGGGGGAAACTGAGGAGTGGGAATAATGGGGGGGGAACTGAGGAGTGGGAATAACGGGGGAAACTGAGGAGTGGGAATAACGGGGGGGAAACTGAGGAGTGGGAATAACGGGGGGAAACTGAGGAGTGGGAATAACGGGGAAACTGAGGAGTGGGAATAACGGGGAAAACTGAGGAGTGGGAATAACGGGGGAAACTGAGGAGTGGGAATAACGGGGGAAACTGAGGAGTGGGAATAACGGGGGAAACTGAGGAGTGGGAATAACGGGGGGGAAACTGAGGAGTGGGAATAACGGGGGGAAACTGAGGAGTGGGAATAACGGGGGGAAACTGAGGAGTGGGAATAACGGGGGGAAACTGAGGAGTGGGAATAACGGGGGGGAAACTGAGGAGTGGGAATAACGGGGGGAAACTGAGGAGTGGGAATAACGGGGGAAACTGAGGAGTGGGAATAACGGGGGAAACTGAGGAGTGGGAATAACGGGGGGGAAACTGAGGAGTGGGAATAACGGGGGAAACTGAGGAGTGGGAATAACGGGGGGAAACTGAGGAGTGGGAATAACGGGGGGAAACTGAGGAGTGGGAATAACGGGGGAAACTGAGGAGTGGGAATAACAGGGGGGAAACTGAGGAGTGGGAATAACGGGGGGGGAAACTGAGGAGTGGGAATAACGGGGGGAAACTGAGGAGTGGGAATAATGGGGGAAACTGAGGAGTGGGAATAACGGGGGGAAACTGAGGAGTGGGAATAACGGGGGGGGGGAAACTGAGGAGTGGGAATAACGGGGGGAAGCTGAGGAGTGGGAATAACGGGGGGGGGGAACTGAGGAGTGGGAATAACGGGGGGAAACTGTGGAGTGGGAATAACGGGGGGAAACTGAGGAGTGGGAATAACGGGGGGAACTGAGGAGTGGGAATAACGGGGGGAAACTGAGGAGTGGGAATAACGGGGGGGGGGGAACTGAGGAGTGGGAATAACGGGGGGAAGCTGAGGAGTGGGAATAACGGGGGGGAAACTGAGGAGTGGGAATAACGGGGGGAAACTGAGGAGTGGGAATAACGGGGGGGAAACTGAGGAGTGGGAATAACGGGGGGGGGGGGAACTGAGGAGTGGGAATAATGGGGGGAAACTGTGGAGTGGGAATAACGGGGGGAAGCTGAGGAGTGGGAATAACGGGGGGGGAAACTGAGGAGTGGGAATAACGGGGGGAAACTGAGGAGTGGGAATAACGGGGGGGAACTGAGGAGTGGGAATAACGGGGGGAAACTGAGGAGTGGGAATAACGGGGGGGAAACTGAGGAGTGGGAATAACGGGGAGGAAACTGAGGAGTGGGAATAACGGGGGGGAAACTGAGGAGTGGGAATAACGGGGGGGAACTGAGGAGTGGGAATAACGGGGGGAAACTGAGGAGTGGGAATAACGGGGGGGAAACTGAGGAGTGGGAATAACGGGGGGAAACTGAGGAGTGGGAATAACGGGGGGGAAACTGAGGAGTGGGAATAACGGGGGGAAACTGAGGAGTGGGAATAACGGGGGGAAACTGAGGAGTGGGAATAACGGGGGAAACTGAGGAGTGGGAATAACGGGGGAAACTGAGGAGTGGGAATAACGGGGGGGGGAACTGAGGAGTGGGAATAACGGGGGGAAGCTGAGGAGTGGGAATAACGGGGGGGGGGGAACTGAGGAGTGGGAATAACGGGGGGAAACTGTGGAGTGGGAATAACGGGGGGAAAACTGAGGAGTGGGAATAACGGGGGGGGGGAACTGAGGAGTGGGAATAACGGGGGGGGGGAACTGAGGAGTGGGAATAACGGGGGAAACTGAGGAGTGGGAATAACGGGGGGGAAACTGAGGAGTGGGAATAACGGGGGGGAAACTGAGGAGTGGGAATAACGGGGGAAACTGAGGAGTGGGAATAACGGGGGGGGAAACTGAGGAGTGGGAATAACGGGGGGAAACTGAGGAGTGGGAATAACGGGGGGAAACTGAGGAGTGGGAATAACGGGGGGAAGCTGAGGAGTGGGAATAACGGGGGGGAAACTGAGGAGTGGGAATAACGGGGGGGAAACTGAGGAGTGGGAATAACGGGGGGGGAAACTGAGGAGTGGGAATAACGGGGGGGAAACTGAGGAGTGGGAATAACGGGGGGGAAACTGAGGAGTGGGAATAACGGGGGGGAAACTGAGGAGTGGGAATAACGGGGGGGAAACTGAGGAGTGGGAATAACGGGGGGGGAAACTGAGGAGTGGGAATAACGGGGGGAAACTGAGGAGTGGGAATAACAGGGGGAAACTGAGGAGTGGGAATAACGGGGGGGAAACTGAGGAGTGGGAATAACGGGGGAAACTGAAAAGTGGGAATAACGGGGGAAACTGAGGAGTGGGAATAACGGGGGGAAACTGAGGAGTGGGAATAACGGGGGGAAACTGAGGAGTGGGAATAACGGGGGGGAAACTGAGGAGTGGGAATAACGGGGGAAACTGAGGAGTGGGAATAACGGGGGGAAACTGAGGAGTGGGAATAACGGGGGGGGGGAAACTGAGGAGTGGGAATAACGGGGGGAAAACTGAGGAGTGGGAATAACGGGGGGAACTGAGGAGTGGGAATAACGGGGGGAAACTGAGGAGTGGGAATAACGGGGGGGAAACTGAGGAGTGGGAATAACGGGGGGGGGGGAACTGAGGAGTGGGAATAACGGGGGAAACTGAGGAGTGGGAATAACGGGGGGGAAACTGAGGAGTGGGAATAACGGGGGGAAACTGAGGAGTGGGAATAACGGGGGGAAACTGAGGAGTGGGAATAACGGGGGGGGAAACTGAGGAGTGGGAATAACGGGGGGAAACTGAGGAGTGGGAATAACGGGGGAAACTGAGGAGTGGGAATAACGGGGGGAAGCTGAGGAGTGGGAATAACGGGGGGGAACCTGAGGAGTGGGAATAACGGGGGGGAAACTGAGGAGTGGGAATAACGGGGGGGAAACTGAGGAGTGGGAATAACGGGGGGGAAACTGAGGAGTGGGAATAACGGGGGGGAAACTGAGGAGTGGGAATAACGGGGGGGAAACTGAGGAGTGGGAATAACGGGGGGGGAAACTGAGGAGTGGGAATAACGGGGGGGAAACTGAGGAGTGGGAATAACGGGGGGAAACTGAGGAGTGGGAATAACAGGGGGGAAACTGAGGAGTGGGAATAACGGGGGGGAAACTGAGGAGTGGGAATAACGGGGGGAAACTGAGGAGTGGGAATAACGGGGGAAACTGAGGAGTGGGAATAACGGGGGGAAACTGAGGAGTGGGAATAACGGGGGGGAAACTGAGGAGTGGGAATAACGGGGGGGAAACTGAGGAGTGGGAATAACAGGGGGGAAACTGAGGAGTGGGAATAACGGGGGGAAACTGAGGAGTGGGAATAACGGGGGGGGAAACTGAGGAGTGGGAATAACGGGGGGGGGGAAACTGAGGAGTGGGAATAACGGGGGGAAACTGAGGAGTGGGAATAACGGGGGGAAACTGAGGAGTGGGAATAACGGGGGGGAAACTGAGGAGTGGGAATAACGGGGGGGAAACTGAGGAGTGGGAATAACGGGGGGGAAACTGAGGAGTGGGAATAACGGGGGGGAAACTGAGGGAGTGGGAATAACGGGGGGGAAACTGAGGAGTGGGAATAACGGGGGGGAAACTGAGGAGTGGGAATAACGGGGGGGAAACTGAGGAGTGGGAATAACGGGGGGGAAACTGAGGAGTGGGAATAACGGGGGGGAAACTGAGGAGTGGGAATAACGGGGGGGAAACTGAGGAGTGGGAATAACGGGGGGAAACTGAGGAGTGGGAATAACGGGGGGGAAACTGAGGAGTGGGAATAACGGGGGGGAAACTGAGGAGTGGGAATAACGGGGGGAAACTGAGGAGTGGGAATAACGGGGGGGAAACTGAGGAGTGGGAATAACGGGGGGGAAACTGAGGAGTGGGAATAACGGGGGGAAACTGAGGAGTGGGAATAACGGGGGGGAAACTGAGGAGTGGGAATAACGGGGGGAAACTGAGGAGTGGGAATAACGGGGGGAAACTGAGGAGTGGGAATAACGGGGGGAAACTGAGGAGTGGGAATAACGGGGGGAAACTGAGGAGTGGGAATAACGGGGGGAAACTGAGGAGTGGGAATAACGGGGGGAAACTGAGGAGTGGGAATAACGGGGGGAAACTGAGGAGTGGGAATAACGGGGGAAACTGAGGAGTGGGAATAACAGGGGGGAAACTGAGGAGTGGGAATAACGGGGGAAACTGAGGAGTGGGAATAACGGGGGAAACTGAGGAGTGGGAATAACGGGGGGAAACTGAGGAGTTAACGGGGGGGAAACTGAGGAGTGGGAATAACGGGGGGAACTGAGGAGTGGGAATAACGGGGGGAAACTGAGGAGTGGGAATAACGGGGGGGAAACTGAGGAGTGGGAATAACGGGGGGGAAACTGAGGAGTGGGAATAACGGGGGGAAACTGAGGAGTGGGAATAACGGGGGGAAACTGAGGAGTGGGAATAACGGGGGGAACTGAGGAGTGGGAATAACGGGGGAAAACTGAGGAGTGGGAATAACGGGGGAAAACTGAGGAGTGGGAATAACGGGGGAAACTGAGGAGTGGGAATAACGGGGGAAACTGAGGAGTGGGAATAACAGGGGGGAAACTGAGGAGTGGGAATAACGGGGGGAAACTGAGGAGTGGGAATAACGGGGGGAAACTGAGGAGTGGGAATAACGGGGGGAAACTGAGGAGTGGGAATAACGGGGGGGAAACTGAGGAGTGGGAATAACGGGGGGAAACTGAGGAGTGGGAATAACGGGGGGGAAACTGAGGAGTGGGAATAACGGGGGGGAAGCTGAGGAGTGGGAATAACGGGGGGAAACTGAAGAGTGGGAATAACGGGGGGGGAACTGAGGAGTGGGAATAACGGGGGGGAAACTGAGGAGTGGGAATAACGGGGGGGAAACTGAGGAGTGGGAATAACGGGGGGGGAAACTGAGGAGTGGGAATAACGGGGGGGAAACTGAGGAGTGGGAATAACGGGGGGGAAACTGAGGAGTGGGAATAACGGGGGGAAACTGAGGAGTGGGAATAACGGGGGGGGGAACTGAGGAGTGGGAATAACGGGGGGAACTGAGGAGTGGGAATAACGGGGGAAACTGAAAGGTCTGTAAATTATATCTGCAGAGGCTCACCGTTATAATTGAAGTGGGGAGCGAAGCTTCAGCAGTTAAATAAACCCCTCCTGGCAAAATGTATGAAGTAGAAAGCCTCACAGAAGACAGATGATTATGGGGTTTCCAAAAAATATAAACAATATTGGTTTGTTTATGTTTGTTTCAAAATATGCATTAGCTCTGTGATTTCCTGTTAGCTGATTTCCTGCAGCTTGCTTGTACCTGTGTTGTGCTTTCATTTCTTGTGCAAAATCCATATTACCTTTTGGTAAGGAAGCCTGATTTGATCTTGATGTAAAAACTTTATTGCCGTAAAGGTAAACTTTTCTTTGCTCCATCAAATGAATGGTAACTGGTTAGCTACGTAACTAACGAGCCAATTGTGTAACTGACAAGAGCTTTTTTGTGTTTTTTTTTTTTTACTTCTCCGGAGCAATCATAGAATATATAGATAATCATTATCTAACAAGCTTGCTCTTTGGTTTACAAAAGCAAATGTTATTTTAATATAATCTAATTCTGTGTGCTATTGAACATATTTTAAATGTGACAGTTAAGGGGAGTGAGATTGTTGCAAAATCGTCACATTTCTGACTGAGGGAGACTTTCAGGAGGCATTTATTTATAACCGTTGTTGACTTTCTGAGCAACGAAAGGATAAAATTCTTGGTCTCGAGGATGTCTTGGGTTCCACTGCATTCTGGAGGTATTAACATTGTTTAGAGAGTTAGCCAAAGCAGGGAAGATGATAGCGGCTAAATAAGAGCTGGGTTCCACTGCATTCTGGAGGTATTAACATTGTTTAGAGAGTTAGCCAAAGCAGGGAAGATGATAGCGGCTAAATAAGAGCTGGGTTCCACTGCATTTTGGAGGCATTAACATTGTTTAGAGAGTTAGCCAACGCAGGGAAGATGATAGCAGCTAAATAAGAGCTGGGTTCCACTGCATTCTGGAGGTATTAACATTGTTTAGAGAGTTAGCCAACGCAGGGAAGATGATAGCAGCTAAATAAGAGCTGGGTTCCACTGCATTCTGGAGGTATTAACATTGTTTAGAGAGTTAGCCAAAGCAGGGAAGATGATAGCGGCTAAATAAGAGCTGGGTTCCACTGCATTCTGGAGGTATTAACATTGTTTAGAGAGTTAGCCAAAGTTAGAGTTACCCCGCCCCCACAGAAATTTGATTGGCCACCACGGAAAACTAGTTACAGATGATAAAATATGCTACTATTTGATATCATTGATTTATAGGTTTAGTGGACGGAACTTTTGCTAGATCGCTAGATAAAACCACACATTAACGATTTAAATATAAATTTACCTCAAAGCGTAGGCCTGGCTGTAAATAACGTTAGGCTAACCACTTCTTTTTTCCTGTACCCCAAGTCGCATCACATACATCACAAAGACCGACAGCCAGCTCACTCACCAGAGTCAGTCTGCACTCTGCAGTTGAACACTGAACAGTAACAGTGCTATTATGTGGGTCTCACGAGTCGTTGTGTTACAATCGCAATAATATTTTGTAGCTCAACTGAAACTGCTACTGCAGGAGAAACACAGCCCCTCTCTTTGTCGGACGTTCACTCTGTGTGAGAAGGCACGAACGTTATTGTTCAGTAAGTATTAACCTATATGAACCAGATTCTTATAAATATACATAATTAGGCCTCTATAATTTTCCATTTTCTTTTTCATCCCCAGTGAACAACAGTCGTCCATGGATGGCTAAATTGTGTTGGAAACGCGTCTTGGAGGCCTTTTCAATGGCATTTTGTGGCATTTCGCGCACTGGGTCAGATTACACCAAACTGTTTATCTATATGTCACGTTTTCGGTCAAGGAGGTTCGCCAAATTCAATAAACCTGTGATCTGCGTTAGGTTAGGTTACCTGATCCTGAGGAAAAAGGTAACTAGCTAAGCAAACGTTACTTTACCCACGGTTTACCAATCATATCAAATGTAAGCAAATTTTACATGAACCTAATCATTATATTACTATATTATGAGTATACCATTAACCGATTCGATATCCAAAGACAACGTTTAATCTGGCCGCATTTTTTTTTATTTAAAAGTTAAATTTAACGTTAAGTCTGAATGTTACAGATTCAAAGTGTAGGCTACCACCATCTGAAAATGGGCTAAATTCTTAGTTTTACACAATCCATAAAGACTATTTTGTCATACTTGAATGAGCTGCATGGTATTTCTCTTATTGTTTCAAAAGGTTAGTTAACCAACATAGGGACTGCCACAGTCATATCTGTACAAGTATAGCTCTGTAATTGAAATGGTAAACAAGCAGGCACTTTAACCTGCATTTGCATATAGCACAACCAACACAAATTATTGATCCTTTGTAGCAGTGCAATGCCTACTAGCAAAGAAACCCACCTCCTGTAACTAGACTGCATTGACTGCTCTGCTAAATGACTGCACCTGCTAAATGACACTACATACAGGTTTAGTGCACCTGCTAAATGACTGTAACTGAAGTTTGACAATTATTTGAGAACCGTAGGGAGATTGTGGAGGGGGTCCTGCAATATACATATTTTATTTAGTGTGACTGCAATATGATCAGTCTGTCCGTCTCTATATTTTTCCCTCCCTCTATCTCCCTCCTCCCTCTATTTCTCCCTCCATCTCCCCTATCTCTTTCTCCCTCCCTCTCCCTGTATTTGTCCCTTCCTCTCCCTCTGTATCTCTGCTTCCTTTTCCCTCTGAATCCTATATTTTTTCTCTCTCCTGTACTTCCTCTATCAATCCCCTCTAGCATATTTACCCTCTGTCTAACTTCTGTTTATCCTGACCTCTATCCTCTCTCAAACCTCTGTCCCCTATATACTCTCTATATGTCACCTATCACTCTGTATGTAGTGTCTCTCTATCCTCTATCCATCAATCAGTGTGTGATATTCATATTGTAATTGGTTTTATTAGTAGTCTGCAATGTAATTTTAACAGTCAAGAGATTGTTATAAGATAATTTAACAAAATGAACATTTGACAGTATTGGAAAGAAATAACATTTGGTATGGTCTCGGTCTCGGTCTTGGTCTCGCCCCCCCTCAGTCTTGGTCTTGACTTGGTCTCGCCACCTCAAAGTCTTGGTCTTGACTCGGACTCGCCACCTCAAAGTCTTGGTCTTGACTCGGACTCGCCACCTCAAAGTCTTGGTCTTGACTCGGACTCGGTTTAGGTGGTCTCGACTACAACACTAGTGATTTTATATTTCAACATTTGGTATCCTTAAACGTTTGGGTAAATATATTGTGAGCTTGTGTTACTTTTGAAAAATAACATAATTTTTGCTTCATACTAAGGTTAACGTTACTTTGAAGAACTAGTTGCACTTGGGGTTAAAGGTTGAATTATTTTATTCTGCTGTAAGGTATGTAAACCCACATATGCATATAATCTTTTTTAACTTTTACGTATGTAGTATTTTACAGTGTTGTTGAACAATATTAAACAGCTTCTGGCACAAACACATTTCAAGGCAAAGTTTTAACAGTTTATGTTAATCCCTTTGCTCAGACCCCCTAGTGGCGTAGACCCTGGGGGTCTACATCACAAACATCATAATTTAACAAAACCTAATTTTTTATATTGCTGAACAATCAAGTTCAGAGTACCTTTTCTGGCTTAAATGTTTTCAGACCAGACAACATACACATTCAAACAGAAAAAGAATAACTTAAGCCTCATAATTAACAGTGGTACTCTGGATACACGCATTCCACTAAAAAATCTGCATGAGTAGAGATTTAGTAGCATTTAGCATGAAAACACAGCTCTGTATAAGAAATATAAACTTTTTTCAACTCAGTATACTGTATAAAGACAAAGTTTGTATACAATAAACTTGTTCATCAGTAATATGAATTATAGAGAAAGAATAGCTTGATAAAGTAATTTCTGAAAAGGATCCTCAACTAGTGTGTCCAAGTCCTAAATTGACTGCATTTTTCTATTCATAATGAGAAGCCCAAGAAGAAGCAGAGACAATTTTCCGAAGAGAAGCAGCAAGTCAGCCTCTTCAATAAAATCTCTAAACAAGTAGCACAAACATATGGAATAGGTTACCTGCATTGTAAAAAATAAAAAAGCTTAAATTCATTTCCTTATAGCCTCCAATCAGTCAATAAAAGAAAAAAATTATTTTACTCTCTCATTTATCATTTACTGCCTCTTTTTTATTTTTCAACTCTTCTCTTTTCCTATTTTCATGGTCCTAGCATGCGTTTAATCATTTTTCACCACATTTACTATTCTAGTCACCACATTTCCTATCTTCCACATCTTTTATATGATAATGAGAAAGGTATCTAAACCCCGGCTGCTCCGTTCCTGAAGAGAAATTTCCCCATTCATTTTCTGCTATTAACAAATATAACAAGACGAGGTATCATACTAGCTTCTCAGTTTCATAACAGTATTTTGTAACGCCCAAACTGTCTAATTTGCGAAAGCAACCCCAAATGTATAACGGCGAATGTATAAGCAACCCCAAAAGTACGGCGGCAGAGCGAACGTGGCCATTGCAACTTGTTGCTCTTCTTTGTTGTTGTAGTCGACCAGTGCCGGCACTACATTCATAGGTAACGTAAAGTATCGCTCCGCCGCCGTACTTCCACTGAGAATATAGGTCAGCACAAAGTAAAGGATTCAACGATAGTTTGACTTCAAAAATGATGGTATAAACACTCAAAATAACCCCGATAGACTGTCGTCGTATTTTATTTGCTTTGGGTGCACTGTGGAGTGTTTAAATGCATTTGGTAGTGGATGCTACCGGTTACCATAGAGTTGCGCTAGCATTAGCAATGTGTGTATGTCCAAAAGAAGGGACAGCATGGAATTAGCTGAAAATGATTTCCATCAATCAACTACATCATGAGTAAGTCGTAATTGAGACATTAAGTGGCCATCTCTGTGTCGCTTTTCAAGCATTGTGATTCTCTGAGCTCCCTCCAACAACTAAATGGCAAACCAATGTTGACCCTTCTCTTGCTCCGGTTCTTGTCATTAAGCAGTTGGGACGGGTACCTGGGATTCTTGGGTCTAACACTGGATGAGGGTTCCGGCGAAGCCGGGTGCTTGGCATCAAATTCTGCTATCGCTGTCGGACTAGCTGAATCTGGCAACCAACTGAGACTCCTGGTATACGTCTTGATACCATTGGCTCAGGAGTTTGTTAGAGCCGGGAACCAAACTCTGATGTCTTAGACAGAGATAAATGCTGGACTTTTTTTTTATGGCCCGTTAAAAAAAAAATTGTAATGATGAATTCATAATCAACATTTATTTTTAGGGAAAATTTTCCTATTGAGCTCTATGGAAAAATAAGTCAGGAGAAGAAACCCTTCAAGTTATCCATCCATATCTACTGTATTTCTGGCAGCAGAGTGATGGTTTAAGGCTTTGATACCTCAGACCCTTGTTGACTTACAGCCATTTAGCCAACCATGGGTTCCATACTATTCCCGTGTAATTTACAGCTTAATCTAGTCCCACCCCCAATTCCCATAGCGATCCATTCAAATGCAGAGAGGTTATAGTATTGCTTCTAAGAGTACCTGGAAATAAGATATTAGGAGTCTTTTGATATCCTTTTATACAGAATCATGATGGCATCACCTATTTACCTGTGGAATACCTGTTTGACCTGTTTTTTTTTTTCCACAGAATGAATGTATTCTCTAATGAAACTCCACACTGCTATTATTTTGAACACGCCCCTTTCAATGAATGAGTCAATTACTCAGAACAAGCAGCGTGCATGTCATGACAGTTGGGTCTGTTGTTTTTCTATTACACTACTAGATCTACAAGTAAATTATTTGCCATGCAGAATATCACTACTACTAATAACAGTGGTTCATCAGGTTACTGATGTTGTACTGCTATTTTTTTGAACACCACTTTATCTTTATGCAAGAAAAACATCTGTAACATGCCAGTACAGGATCTAAAAGCTACCCACCAAAGTGGAGTAACCACAAGTCCAAAAAGGGGGGGGAACGGGAAACCCCCAGCGTATAAGCCAACAGAAAACAACCCAGAAAAGAGGGCGAATACTAACTCATAGACTCGAGCAGAAATAGACAAACAAGAAACAAGAAAAAGAAAACCTCCAGCTCAATGTAAAATAAATTAGCTAAAATGAGGAGGAACAGGAGAAAAGGGTAACAAAGGTTACAGCCTCAAAGAGGACTGAAAGAAAACCGAGGAAAGAACTTAGATTAGAGAAAGAAAGAGGAAAGAGAAAGTCCTAAAGAACTAATCCTATAACTCAAAATCTAAAGAAGTGCCTACGTATCTTTTAGGCAGAAAAAGATAAGTAGTCTTCCAGAGTCCTATACCAAAATTACCGGCTAGAGCGTAAACAAAGCTTAGACTGAAGCACGGATCTGAGAATGTGCCCAGCTTAAGTAGCCGCAAGCACCTGAAACCAATCAAAGTTAAATGGTCTCAGAAGGTGGAAAAAAACAACATGGCCCCGAGTAGCAACAACCGCAGAGAGGTAAAAGCAGGCTCCAAAACCAGTTTCACCCTTTAAGTACAAATACATTCCAAATGTATTTAATTGAAAGGTGAAATAGCTAATCTGCAATTTACCCAGAGCTTTAACTTTACGTAACATTCTATAGTGTTCAGCAAACAGGAAGCAGAACTGAGTCAGCAAGAACAATCTCTCTATGACCAGTGCAGTTGTCCCTGCATAGAAACATTGGGGAAATGTGATTAATTGAAAATGTGATTTGCAGAGTAATTGTTATTTAGCTTTTACAAAGCATTAACTGCTCAATTTATGGTACTCAGCAAACAAGAACCAGGAAGAACTTGATTCAATACTCGACTCAGAACGTATAATGCAGTTTTAGCCATTTTAAATTCAGTCTTGATGTTGATGTGAGATGCCAAATGGCTTTAAAATGTACATTTTCAGGTCCGTTTTCTATTTTTATGTACATACTGTACTGTGCACATACATAATAAATAATATGGAGCAGTAGCATGTAGTGACTGGGGTTCTGTACATCTTGTACATCCCTCATTCCTGTGTGCAAATTCATTTGTATGCAATACTTCTTATAGGAACCCTTTGAAGAAAATTAATTTTGAAGGGGCATGGTAGTGTACATACAGACGGGTGACAAATTAAAAGGAAAAAATGTCTTAGTAAGGTGTTGGGCCACCACAAGCCGCCAGAACAGCTTCAATTTGCCTTGGCGTAGATTCTACCTCTAGTTTAGCATAAATTCTAGTCTCTGGAACTCTACTGGAGGGATGGAACACCATTCTTCCAAAAGATATTCGCTCATTTGGTGTTTTGATGATGATGGTGGTGGAGAGCGCTGTCTAACAGGTCGGTCCAAAATCTCCCATAGGTGTTCAAGTGGGTTGAGATCTGGTGACTGCGTATGATAGCATATGATTCACATCATTTTTATACCCATCAAACCATTCAGTGACCCCTCGTGCCCTGTGGATGGGGGCATTGTCATCCTGGAAGAGACCACTCCCATCAGGATAGAAATGCTTCACCATAGAATAAAGGTGATCACTCAGAATAATTTTGTATTGATTTGCAGTGACCCTTCCCTCTAAGGGGACAAGTGGACCCAAACCATGCCAGGGAAATACCCCCCACAGTATAACAGAGCCACCGGACCCCCTCACTGTAGGGGTTTTTTACTTCAATTTGTCACCTGTCTGTAGTTGAGTGTAGTGTAACACTCAGAGGAAGAGCCATACTTATAGTGTGTAGTTGCAGTCCGCATCCCAGCCCAATTTCCCACAAATCACCTGCTTACCAGTAATTCAAAGGCATCTTGAAAGGACATAACAGAAGGCAGAAGAGATTAAAATGAGATTTTCATACGTTGACAGCTTGGAGAGGGAAGCTCAAAATTTCTCCAAGAACAGAGAAGGGGGAGCATCATTCTGTATATATAAGTTAGTGACTCCTCTCAAGTACTATAATATGAAACTAATCTCGGGGGAAGAGCTTTGATGATGATGATGGCTTTTATATTCTTTTTTACCCTGTTACAAGGAATAACTTACACAATTATTGCGTTGTCCTCGTGCCTCTGTGCATGTTGATTAAAGGTGCACTATGCAGGATTTTTAGCCTGGCTGTAGTCCTGTGTTTACAATCAAAAAAGTCTCCGCCTCCGTTCTAAACCCCACCCACTCCCCTCCGTTGAGGCAGAGATGGTATAGCACAGGCAAGAAACAGGCGAAAAATGTCAAGCAAAGATAAAATTAAAATAACGTTTTCAGCAACATTGTTCTATACGGTAACAGCAATTGGGTAGTGTTATAACGATTAGGCTAAATGAACACTTTTGATATCGTTTTGAAGTCCTCAGCTCCCCAACATCGACCCCTGCTTCATAATGTATTCATTCATATAGCCTACTGTACGTCACTTTGATTAAAAACATCTTCTAGGAAGCATGTATCTGGCACATCATTACTGCTGTCTCCGACGAACGCAGTTGTAATTGGCGATTCTATGTTGGGAACGTAAATGTTGCCAGTGGTTTCATGGATTATAACGTGAAGCCTACTGTTTTCCTGGTGTGAGAGTGGATGACATGGCTTACAACATCAAGCTCCCCTGATCATTTAAAACCACTCTGGATGTCATGAACCTAATACGGGCTGGACCCAAATGCAACGACCAGGAGGCAGAGGGACAGAAAAAGGTAATTTATTTATATACGTATAGCTTGGGGTAGTCCCAAGCTGTACACAGAGTAAACAACAATAACAGGAAGGTCAGGAATCTCTCCGAACTTGAATCTGCTCCAAGCCGGAGCTGGACTTGAACGGCCACAGGATGTTCCAAGCCGGAACTGGACTTGGTGCTGGAACCCTGGAGTTCCAACCGGAACTGGGCAGGACAGGAAACTGGAACGGATTACAGGAACTGGATCACGGGAACATGGAGTTGTTCCAAACCGGAACTGGACTTGGTACAGGAGACTGGAGTTCCAAACCGGAACTGGACTGGACTTGGGACTGGATAGTCAAACGAGAACTGGATCACGGGAACATGGAGTTGTTCCAAACCGGAACTGGACTTGGTACAGGAGACTGGAGTTCCAAACCGGAACTGGACTGGACTTTGGACTGGATAGTCTAACGGGAACTGGATCATGGAGTTGTTCCAAACCGGAACTGGACTTGGTACAGGAGACTGGAGTTCCAAACCGGAACTGGACTGGACTTGGACTGGATAGTCAAACGGGAACTGGATCCCGGGGAACATGGAATTGTTCCAAACTGGAACTGGACTTGGTACAGGAAACTGGAGCGGTTTTAACTGGAACAGGATAACTGGAACACAGGAATGTTCCAGACCAGAACTGGATTTTGCGGGTCTCTCAGGTAAGTTCCAAACCGGAACTGGACTGGAAGCAGAGGAAGGGATAACGGCTGGATACAGCAAGGCAGAGCAGTGCAGCGGAGCTCAGGTTGGCCCGGTTGGGGCAGCAGGGTAACAGTGGAGGCTGCAACCATAACCGTAACAATGGCGATAGCCACGGCCGGACAGGAACCACTGCAGTATGGAGAAGCAGAACACCCAGCTGCGGGCGCAACGTCAGGTGGAGGCAGAGGTACCGCAACACACACAGGGAGTGGTAAACAGCTACAGACTGGCAGAAACAGTAGAAAGGTGGTTAATGAGACAGGCAATGTTCAGGCAGGGAAAACAGCGGACAGACAGGACTAGTTATCAACAACAGTAGGCAGAGAGCATTAAAGCACCGAGTCAAAACCAAACTGAAGTCTTTAGGGCACAGGACAGGGATACAAAGACCAGGATACAAACGAACGATGTTAACGAACTGGCGCTGAATAGCAGCCAGCCGGAGGGTTAAATAGGGAAGTGAGATTGAAAACAATTAAGAAGGCGTGCGGAATGTAAGCGAGGGTGATTGAACAATTGAAGGGTGCGGAATGCATGCAGCAACGGGGGAAAGGAGATAGGTTGAAACCGGAGTGGGGAAAAGGAGTGAAACGGAAGGAACACGCCCGAACTGGCGCTGAATAGCAGCCAGCCGGAGGGTTAAATAGGGAAGTGAGATTGAAAACAATTAAGAAGGCATGCGGAATGTAAGCGAGGGTGATTGAACAATTGAAGGGTGCGGAATGCATGCAGCAACGGGGAAAGGAGATAGGTTGAAACCGGAGTGGGGAAAAGGAGTGAAACGGAAGGAACACGCCCAGTCTGTAGCAACGGGGAAAACACGGACAAAGGGAATCAAACATGACACGGAGGGAAATGGCAAAACATGGAAAACGGACAGGATGGGAACGGAACGTTACACTGGAGCTGTAATAATTCATGTAGGCAGAAATTACACTAGGTTGATAAAATCATAAGTTTTAAAGACTGATTTTATTTCATTATAGGTCTATAACTGCATTAAACCCATTTGCAAGCTTAATTGTGATCTCAGGACTGCTTCCTGTTTTAAACCGTGGCAGTGTGAAATTCAGCCAGCTCAGTGCCCTAAATCTCAGTGTTTGGCTAACATTATTCTGAAATGTAAGACAACAAAAGTCCTTTGTTTGAACAATACCCTTAGCTAGCTTGCTAGCTAACGTTAGCATCAAAACAAAGAATACCTTACCTAGACGCACATCGTTTCACTAAAATATCTACCTAGCAATCTAACGCTAGCGAAATTTGAACACATTCATTGATTCAGTCACAAAATTGAATAAACTCTTCTAAAACAGGTATCTGGTTTGCATTAGATAGGATAGATAACTAGCTAGTAGCCGTGATAAATTAGCTAAGGTTAGCTAACGTTAGCTGAAGCTCAATGCTTACCTGTTCAGGAGAAAATTAGCAAACTTGGCATCGGTCTTGAAAGCCTTCTGGGCCCTAAGCTGTCTCCATCTTTCAAATGCCAGTCCAAGATTTACCCGTGTTTTAGCACAGCTCTGGTCGTGGAGCTGTTTCGAAAGAGGACGAGGCTTTTTAGGTTTGGTAGAATCTAGTACCATCGCAGTTAATCCAGTGCCAATTTGTTTCATATCAGGCAACCCGGGGTGTCGAAATGGGCAGTGGGCGGAGTCAACTCGGAGACGATCGGGCAGTGGGAGGAGTCAACTCGGAGAACAGTGAATCACACAGGACAAAAACAGACGTTCCGACCCGGAATGGAAATTTCAAAGGAGAATATACTGGCTGTAGCATTGTTGTCGGAGAAGCCAGTATTTCGATTTAGCATGTTTCCTTAATCTCTGATGAAATATCATGGTCATTTTATGATTTAGTACAGTAAATTTGTTACATATAGCCCCTTTAATGTTGGTGGGAGAATATCCAATAAAGGTAGATTTGAGGGAAATTGTTTTGCATTCCTACCTCTATTACCTGTGTAAAAAGAGTATGATATAAGTTTCAAAGCCTGCTTTATCCCCAAAGGTATTTAAAGAATAAGATTGGTGCATTTGTGGATAATGAGTTATTAGCTAAATTAGCTAGAGTTTAGTCATTTTACTAATTCCTAATGACCTGTCCGCTGCTTCTATGAATGCCTCCTTTGTCAAAAATTCTGTTACAACAAACACAGGTAAGTAAATGGACACAAGATCATCTCCAATTTCCCATAACATTCAATGCAAATTTGTCCACTGGTTCCCACAACAACCAAACAAGCACCTGAATCTAGTCCCCAGGGAGTTTTAAAGCGGTTGTTTATGGAAACTAACAACCTCGACACCGAGAGGGGGGGTCTTAAAATACCCTTTGGAAAGAATTTTATAATTCTGTGTTATGGAGAATAATGCTCATCTGTCTGACTTCTAGTTGAGCATGTAAGGCTGCCAAAGTCACAAATTCATCCGTGTGTAATGCGCAAATAGTGTGTCATCATTGTGTTTATTTTTCAACTAAATAATGCGTCATCATAGACTGACAAAAGATGGACAATGGGCCATGAATCTCATGAAGCCTAATCCTTAGCAATGGCTTGGGTGCCAAATGAAAATAATTGCAATGCAAATGTGTGTTTCTATTGATCGGCATGTCAGAAAGGAACCTGACAACCACGCCTGCATTTACATGCTCAACTAGAAGTCAGACAGATGAGCATTATTTTCCATAACACTTGTGCATGATAAAAAAAAATTATTTCCAAAGGGTACTTCAAGACCCCCATTATCCCATCCTCCCTGCTTTATTGCTCTGTAGAAGTTGCCATAAACAACCGCTTTTAAACACCCAATACAGTTATGATTATATTTGTCTGTAATTGTTTCATGGCATATCAAATCAAATATATATGCATTACACTAGGCTAGGGCAATGGGGGCCAGGGTAAAAAACTGGCTAGGTAGGAAAGGTAGGAAGAAACCTTGGGGAGAACCAGACACAAGGGGGGCGGCCCATCCTCCTCTGGCTGGCTCAGTGTGCGGGTTTTAATGACCAACATGGTTAATCAAAATAAGACAGAAACACTAGCACACTGCTATAATGCTCCCAAGTGATCATTTTATTATCTACCTACATCCGTAAGCAATGAGAACGATTCAACCAAATCGGTCTTCGTCAGGTAAAGGTGATCACGTGAGTAAACCTATCAGGGAAAGGAAGGGGTCAGAGGACCAGACACGACCGGAGGGGAATCCAAAAGCAACCCACAAACGTGGGAGCCACTAATAGGGGCAAAGAAACAGGAAGCCCCGATAGAACAGGGAGAAAATTTAAGGAAAAAAGGGGAAATAACCCCCGTCGAATGCCAACTAAAAACAACCCAGAAAAGAGGGCAAAAACAGGCTTGAGACTTGAGCAGAAAAAATTAAAGAAGGACCTCTAGCTCTATAATAAACAAATGAGCTCAGCGAGAGGGAATATGAGAAAGGTAAACAGAAGTTACTGCCTCAAAGAGGACATAAAAGCAACAGAGGAAAGAGCGAAATAAAAGGAAAGACGGATCCTAAACAACTCCATGGATCTAAACCTAAACTCTCTAAACTAAGAAGGTTTCCTGCGTTTCTTTCAAACACTAAAGAAATGCAGTCCTCCGGCTAACCGTTTACCTGGCTTAACGTGGCAAAGTATGACACAAAAGCCCGGAATAACGAGCGAGCTGAGCTTAAGTAGCCCGCTAAACACCTGAATCAAATGAGGGTAATGAGTCCCGGGCGGCAGAAAAACACGTGGCTCAGAAAGAGAACATCGCAGAGTAGAGCAGGACAAAACCTGTATAAATGGATGAATAGTGACACATCAGCAAGACCTCCAACAAGATGGTATAATAGTACACGTAGGACACTGGGTGGTCACCATGTCAGTAATCCTATTGGAGATACATACACACCTGGGAATTAAAAAAAGAAATACATACCAGGTAAAAACTGTGAGTTTGAATAACATTACATTTCACCATGAAGAAAGTTCCACACTTATTAATGTTCTTATTCTATATACAAATATACCTGTTGCATAATATGATATATTATCAGGTGTACATACACATACACATATGCTCATAGAGTATCAAGGATAACATCACAAAGAATACCATATGCGTTGCATAAGACCATCCAAATGGGCCAGGACATCAGGCAAGTAGTACACAAGTCTGTTTTAGTAAATTTGTGTTGCCCAGGCAAGGGAGGGTTTCAGTCAGTCAAGATTACAGCGGCTGACATCATGTTCATCGGAGGAGAGCACATGCTTGTCTGCGCTCTCCCAAATCAATATTAGGCGATAAAGGAGGGAAAAAGCCTATGCCATCCATATTGATTTATTCATTGAACATCATTTTCCGGCTGACGCATGGCGAAGTGGCATTTTCGGCGTGGATTTTCATGCTCATGAGCCCATTTGACTTGCCGTGCGCGGCGTGCCGAAGTGGGAGGAGAGCCACTGTGTGGGTGTGTCAGTCCATGGGGAGGTGCTAATTCACGGCCCCTTCATTTATTTACGTTTGGTATCGTGAAAACATTAGCCAGCCAGTCAGCCGGAAGTCTGTAACACTTAGCTAGGCTATGCATCCCGGTTCCATGTCGGAAAATCAAGCCCTACCTCCCGTTTTCAGTATGAAATGCTTTTGTTTCGACTAACATACCGATACAGAATATTAAACATATAGAATTAAAAGTTAAAACGTCATTGTTGTAGGCTACTTGTTAGCCGTTTTAGCTATGTTTGCGAGCAAAGCCCAAACTTTCCCAGTGCAACTTGAACGCACTGATTTCAGTAAAAACATGGAAACTATGCATTTATCACCCCGATATCCGACCTCCTTCCATTAACGAATGCAAGGTTAGCTACTGTAGCCTGCTCCATGGCAAACATATTTTAAAACCAATTTGTTTCATGCCAAGAACCCCATTGCTAACATCAGCTAACGCACTAGCCCAGAAAAAATACATTGCTTCTGTTATCGAATGCTCAAAGCGAAACCGTTCAATTATGGTCAGCTAGCTAATTAATGTTAGTCAACTTAATGGTCATGGATCATAATGTAACGTTAGTTGACATGGTTCCTTACCAGAGGAGCTCCACTCTGTAACCGACAGCACCCAAGTCCTGTTTGGTTTAGTTTGCCAAAACATCTGTAGGAAATAACGTATCAATGTAGCCTATCAATGTAATTTTCTGACATTATAATAAAAGAGCAATGATCGCTAGCTTGATCTACGATGTGTCCCTACCACAGCACCGTCCCTATTCAGAACAGATTATTTCCTCGCTGGCTCCGCCTACTTGCTATGTAATTTACACGCCCACTTGAAAACACTGTAGTCTTTCAAAAAAAGTGGTAGAGGTATACGCCATTTTGACGTATAGGCTACCTCTACTGAATTTTCAACTTTATATTCAAATAACTCAGTACAGATTTTTTTTTTGGCCAGCCACAAAGAAATACTTTTTGGGTGGAATTACCCTTAAAATCCCCAAGCAGGAAAAATGCATACTTTACATTTATTGTGCATTGTCTTTTTTCTTTTTTTATGTTAGCCGGATTCCTGTATGTATCTGTTTTTAATTGTTTATGGCTGTTATTATACTGCATTGTGGGTAGGCTACTGTATTCCATTCTTTTTCTTACACCTGTCTGTAATGAGAAGATACAGTATATACATCTAGGGATTTTACACTCGATACTCGCGTGTCGACACGGGGTCGAGCTTTGAAATCACTGCTGTTTCTAAGTACTGCACCGAGGCTTGCTTGAAATCATGTGATCACAGAACCCGAAGCTTCGTATGTCACGGTGACGCCTGCCATTTTGGGCGGTCTTGTCAATACCTGTTCAACCAATACCTGTTGAGATGTGTCAGCTATACAGATCTGGGGATTTGCAATCACCCTCGACCACCAGCTTCCACCTGTTTGTTTTGTACAGGGGGTTTCTGGTTATCTCCTGTATAGCTGGGAGATGCTCATGCTCCAGAGCAGTACTAAAGCAGATCCATTCAGCGCCAAAACAAAATATTATACAGCACATTCAGTGTATATATACAGTGGGGACGGAAAGTATTCGGGCAGTGACAAAATTTTTGTTGTTTTGGCTCTGTACACCGCAACATTGGATTTTAAATGGACCATTTTACATCCATATTGGGTGAACAATTGGGTATAGCAATTGTAGAACTTTTCATACACAGTCTCCCATATTTTAGGGGATGAAAAGTAATTGGAAAAATTAACATAAACTTAGTCATCATATTTAATATTTGGTTGCATATCCTTTGCATGTCATGACTTCCTGACGTCTGTGACCCAACAACATGAAAAGACTCTTGATATTGTTTTCTGGTGCTCTTACAAAGCGATACTACAAGGACAAAATATCGGAAACACCTGCTTTCCAGAAAACATAAAACACGCAAAACCGCAACCTCTGCTCCTAACCTCATTATCTATGCTGTATTATGAATCTTGTGCCATGTGTACATTTTATATGATGACTTGTTTTTCTTCATAATTATGCCAATCAACCATAATAGCCTGTTAGTCATATTTCTATGAAATGCTAATAAATCATAAATTACATGTCACTGTTATATCAGCAATAAGTGAGTACACTTCAACAAATGTATAAGAAGAAATCAGAAAACATTTTGGTCTGGAGAGATCAACTGGAGTTCATCTGCTCTATGTAGTACAGTGGAATGTGATTAATGAAAAACAATTGGGCCATGACTCATGTTACATGCGAGTGTTGGATTCTAGACCAGTTTCAATGATCTTCTATTTTATTCAGCTGTTCACTTCACTTTGAGCAGAGGTGTTCACTCCCCACAGCTGTGCAGAGGTGCACATCTCCGGTTGTCATGGACCAAAATGCTTTTAGTTTTTGTCCACCATTAGCTCATAAGTGTTCTCACATATTACTGACACAAACACAGCATTTAATTGATAAATTAGTATTATTTGATAATAATATGATTAATGGCTAATTATGATAGACAGAAACTAAAATGTATACATGGCATGCCAGTCATAAAAGAGTTTAGAAAATATAGGTAAGAGAAATGGGAGCAAACATATAGCAGCTGTTTTATGTTTTATGAAAAACATTTTTTTTTAAACGTTTCTGGCATTTCCGATATTTTGTCCACCCACTGTATAATCTCTCTGCATTTGAATGGATCTCTATGGGAATTCGGGGGGGGGGGGGGGGGACTAGATTAAGCTGTGAATTACACTGGAACAGTATGGAATACATGGTTGGCTAAATGGCTGTAAGTCATCAAGGGTCTGAGGTATGAAACGAGCCTCAAATCATCACTCTGCTGCCAGATATGCAGTAGATATGGATGGATCACTTTAAGGGTTGTTTCGCCTGACTAATTTTTCCATAGAGTTCAATAGGAAAATGAGTCAGGAGAAACAACTGCCCTTCTGTGCTGGTTTTCAATGCAGACCCACTTCTGTGACCCAGTCTAAACAAAAGTGTCTAAGGTTAATGCACAAACATTCATAACCTGTCTAAGGAGAACAAAATCTGGAGCCTTGAGCAATGGAAAAAACAATATGGTATGAGTCGTCTTTCACACTGTCCTATATATAGGTGGGTTTATGCTTGGAGAACGTCAAAGGAAGCCTTCAACCATTGCATTTTGCCGACTGTTAAACATGCCGGTGGATCTGTAATGCAGACATCTGATTGGAGTCATTGGGTCCAAAGATTGCTGGGCATGGTTGTATAATGGCCAAGGGATATGAAGCCATTTTACAAGATGACATATATAGTTACTTTCCAGATATAGAAATGTGACCTCTACTTTAGGGCAAGAGTCTGTTGAAATACTACGTATGCATTGTACAGTTAGAAGTATGGTAACAAGATGCAGTCGGGGGGAAAAAACAGGAAAACTCACTTATGGTACAAAGAAAAAGCATTCAGTTCAGTGTAGTTACACATATGACTATGATTGACTATGATAAGTTTAGGCATATTAGGGAAGATAAATCCCATATACATATGGAAAAAATATGAAATAGATATAAAAAACTGGATAATATTTCATTTAACCCCTTTGCACAGATGGCAGATTCTCACCTATTCAGGAGGTTCTCTGTTTAAGGCTTTATAACTCCAGGTGTGAGCATCACAGAAACTTAGTAAATGGCTTAAATGAAACAAGACAGGTGTAGCATTTACAATACGAACTTAGATTTGTTTATTTTCATAATGGTTGGCTAAATGGATCTAAGTCATCAAGGGTCTGATGTATCAAACAAGTCTTAAATCATCACTCTGCTGCCATAAATACAGTAGATATGGATGGATAACTTGAATGGTTTCTTCTCCTGACTTATTTTTTCATAGAGTTCAATAGGAAAATTTGTCAGGAGAAACAACCCTTAAAGCAGGGGTTCCAAAACTGTGGGGTCGCCTGATTTGAGGATCGGGTCACCTGAAATTTTTATTTAAAAAAAATTCTGAAAATAAGAATAGAAAGTTTTTTGGTCTATTCCAAATATGAGAATGTACTACATACCCAACATTTCAACAACCCAAATATAAACATGTAATTGTTACTTCATACATTTCAACCAATCACAGATTGCATCTACTCTATGATTTATGTCATTTTCAACAGAGGCGTGCGTGCACGTGTGTTGGGTGCTGGGGTCGCATCAGAAAAAAGTTTGGGAACCCCTGCCTTAAAGTGATCCATCCATATCTACTGCATATCTGGCAGCAGAGTGATGGTTTGTGGCTCGTTTTATACCTCAGACTCTTGATGACTTACAGCCATTTTACCAATCATGTATTCTATACTGTTCCAGCATAATTTACAGCTAAATCTAGTCCCACCCCCCAATTCCCATAGAGATCCATTCAAATGCAGAGATGTTATAGTATCGCTTGTAAGAGTACCAGAAAATATGATATCAAGAGCCTTTTGATGTTGTTTGGTCACAGACATCAGGAAGTCATGGCATGCAAAGGATTTGCGACCAAATATTAAAAATTTAAAGGCACAGTCAACTTAGTGTATGTAAACTTCTGACCCAAAAGTCCGACACAACAAAATACATTCAAATTAATAAACACGAACACGAGAGACAGCTGGACTACATGTCGCCATTACAGCGCCATGTGACGTCATGTGAATTTGTCATTTTAATTCATATAGTGAATTAAAAGTTAAATAATCTGTCTGTAAACAATTTGAGATGAAAAATGACTTGTGTCATGCACAAAGTAGATGTCCTGACTTGCCAACACTATAGTTTGCTAATATGAAATCTGTGGAGTGGTTAAAAATGAGTTTTAATGACTTCAACCTAAGTTTATGTAAACTTCCGACTTCAACTGTATGTGCCTTAGCGACATAACTGGCATCTAGTCAAGCTTGCTTTGTTAAACAGAGTTATCCGAGAACCTATCCAGACTTACTGAAATAAGCCAGGTTTACAGCTTAATAACGCTTCGTGAAATACCTCCCAGGTCTGTAGCTATTTTGGTCTATTGTATTCGAAACAACATGTAGGCCTACTCATCACTGAGTACAGATAGCTTCAACCCTCTCAAAAAGCCTAATTCATCCTCTTAGAGTAGGTGCTCCCACACATGATAGTGTCCTGCACAAAAGTCATTTGTAGCCTACTTTTCTCTATTCCTCTCGTGGTCAAATCAAATCATATTAAAACTATACTAATATACTGGTAAGCTTATGTTTATTGCATGCATTAGACTATACAATTAATGGTAAATGTCTTAGTATATTTACATTACACCTGCCCATTTTTCTCTCATACATCATTCTTATTCAAGCCTGAATTTTTTCCAAAACAACTCTCATGAGTTTCTTATTGAAAAAATATATTTTGGCAGTGTCATATTCATGTTAATATGACAGGCATCTTATTAATATTGATATATGCTGCTTCCTTTATTTCAAAGATTCAAACATTAAAGCCCCTTAATGCTGGTTTAGGTGTTTGATAAGCCTGGTACGCCGGCAGGCAGTATGGAGAAAACATTGGCAGAATACATCATATCAGTTTTACAGGCACAACCCAGATGGAACCTCTTCCGAGCTGTCACCTACCATGTGTCGTTTGCTACAGACACTTTGTTTGGTACACATGGGACAAAGCTGTCATGTATGCTCAAATGGAGCGGTGTAAAATCCCTCTCATACGTGACTTTGAGGAATGATTCCCTGTGACGGAATAACATCTCAAGGTGACCATAATTAGAAACCACATTTTACATTCAGAAGGTTTGTTAAAATTAAGTTTTATGTGAAGTACAACCAGGCTTTTTTATTCTTTTTTTTTTTTTACAGATAAAGGAGTGTAGCTGACAGCCAGTGGTAGTTCTTAACAGCTGCTGGCAATACATCACCTCAGAAAAGCCTTCGATGAAATAGCTCCAAAACTTTATAGGGCACACAATCTCTTCTTTCATGGTGACCATTATGCCAAGTGACCCTAAGTGAAGATACTTTTATTAGTGGAGATACCTTAATGGGCAGATCACGTATGCGCTCATTCAGAATCCATTCATCTTCAGAGGCAGTTTAGGCTCTTATGCAGCCTTGTAAAGCTCATACTCAATCACTGTAATCACCCAGAATGTGCCCTCCATTTCGGCTAACAGCGTTGGAAAGTGATTGTCTCTGGGCTTATAGGCACTTAGAAGATGTGCTGAGACTCCAGATCACCAGGTGTGCTCAAAGGAAGAATGGTTATTTCTGTTCATTACAGTTTAGGTACTGCTATCAAGTTACAATGTGAAATTTATATCATTGATATAGATCTCATACACAGAAGCACTACTCATAATGAATAAACACTGCATGAGGGAAACGCTATGCAACAACAAAACTCACATTTTGGTCTCTTCCTTCATTCACCATTTCCTGCGTCTCATCTCTGGTATATTTTCTTTTATACTGTCTTTTATTGCCCATTTCAAACATTTATTTTTTATTACATTAACTAGTCTGATCCTACAGAGTGGCAAATGGTAAAATACAGTATTCTCTACATTTACTGCCTGACAGATTTGACCATCACACCATTTCGCTAATATCCAGAGATCTATAGTATGCCAAAGCATCAACCTATATTCCACTTAGAGTTCACACTAACTATATACATTACAATTAACTGCAAATATATTATCATGCCATATAACATAAAATGTACTTGAAACACCATCAGTGTTCTGGAACGTGCTATCTGGCAGCTTAAACATATTTCCTCACCATTATTATTAACCAGGGCCGAGGTAACTATGGCAACGACAATACTGCATATGCCTCGGAGTTCTACATATTCCAAGGGAATATCTCTTGATGCCAATTACCAAGAGTCCATTCAGAATGCATAATATATCACACACAGTAATCAGCAGATTTGAGTCAATCTTTAGGCTGCTACAAGTCATCTTGACAAAATGCATTTTCAATTACAATTTTAATTAGAAGATTTAATGAACTGTAACTAATTAATTTGTAGGAGTATGCAGGTTAATGGACATTGAATCTCATGGTATTTTAAATGATCTAAAAGGGGTTATGTTTAGTTTTTCAGGTCTGTCAGCATTATAAATTTAATTATTCTTTTGAACTATAAGAAAATATTCTTCCTGTGTAATATATTTCAACCTGTTTCATAAAGGAGCATTTCTTAATATTGCTCATTACATTGTATGAAATTGAATAATTATTGGATGATCGATTTTATTTTAATTTAGAATTTTTTAGTCAATCTTATATCTGGAGAGGGCAACTGTATGTAGCTACTTTGGATCACAATGATTTCATTTTTTATTTTTTATTTGCCATTTATTTGCCATTTGCCATTTATTGGCCATACTCGTCAGGGGGGTCGGATTCGGAGGACCAGACGCGACTGAGAGGGGATCAGAAAGATATCCACGAAACGTGGATAGAAGTAAGGGGGGAGTAAAGAGAAATGGGAAAAACCTCCCGGCAAAAAGCCCAAAATAATAACGACCCCAGTAATAGGGCGAAGCTCGGAGACTCAAGCAAAATAAAACAGATAGGAAAACAAAACAAACAATACCGGCGTAAACCAAAAATAATAGGGACCCAAGGAAATAGGGCGAAGCTCGCAGACTCGAGCAGAGAAATAGAAAGTCAGGGAAAATAATCCCGGCGTAAGCCGAAATAATAACAACCCAGTAGAATGACTCGAGCAGAGAGAAAACAAAACAGGTCGGAAGCCTCTAGCTCTGAAAGCAGTAAGAGAGTGAAAAACAAAACAAAGAGGCAAAAGGAGGCGGGAAAAAACCAAGGTACTGTCTAGTCCTGCAGCAGGCAGGAGAGGAAAAGCAAGGAAGGAAAACAAAAATCCTAAACAGAAATCACTCTAACAGACAAGTCCGTATTCCTATACCCGTACCGGCTTTGTGTAGTGGCAATGAAGACACCAAAGCACTGGAAGCAGGAAGCACCGTGCTTATAAAGCCAGCGGAAAATTGAAAACAGGTGCGCCAGATAAGTGCCGGGAAGCGGGAAAACCCCGCACAGCGGCAGAAAAAATAGGGCAGGAGCGCCCACACGTGGCTCTGAAAGGAAACGACCACAGAGATGGAAGGAAGACAGCCAAACCATGAAAATACTTGAACCAATGATTCCTATGAATTATCTAACATTATTATTATTTAACATATAATTATTTAACCATGTATCAGATTCATTAATGCTTTGTTTCTGTATCATCATCATCATCATCATCATCAAACACATTTTCACAGTGAGCAAAAGCCAGAATCTAAACTCACTGTATATCTAGAATGTAGAGAAGCTGAAATCTAGGTTAAGAGACTTTTTGACATAAACGGACTAGGGTAACCCAATATAGCTCAGGTTTTACCCACATATAGCCTGGCTACGTCCAAAACTTTCACTTTTCAACCAAATGTAGCTGGGTTTTCACTGACTTTTCACCACAGAAATGTTCACTGGGAAAATAGTTTTAATTACAGTTCATGGCTTCATTGATTGGTAATGATTCTCCCTTTAATAACCTTGAATAATTATGGATTATTTAATTGATATTATTGTTAAAATTATGTAACTGCATCATTTATTGATTTATTTATTTAAATTAAGACAGTTTTCATGTTAATTAATGTAACCTTATTTTAAAGTGTTACCATGGGTGCCTCTGAAATGTGATTATGTAACGAAAAATATCACAAGTATTTGAAAAACCAATGTAGAGGCTAGCCACCATGTATAATTATTTCTTGTGCGGAAATTGGGTATTATTCAGTATTACTTCAATAAGGCTGCATGCCTGCTTTGAGTAGGGCAGCTGAATCTTTAAAGATCAAAGACATAGGCCCAGATTCAGAGTTGACATGAGCAAATGGGAGGAAATTCCGCGTAGCTTAAACTATTTGCGAATCAGACATTTGACTTATCCACTGTTTTAAGCGTCTCTCCAGTATATACGTGGCATGATGCGCATGGGGTGGAGATTAGATTAAAAGGATGCGTGTCTGCAAGATATGCGTATTCAGAGTTTAAACTTAATATTTTTTTTCCCACTACTTTGTTCGGAAAAAAAGGTAGTTTAATAGATGATTATGAAAAATACAGCATCTTTCGCAAAAATGGATATTAGAATGAATGCATGTTTTGAATGGGCCCTGTTCAAAACCTCTATTGTGGAAGCGGCTGCTGGGAGCTGTGATCGTAAGCTAGTCGCTGCATGTCCTGGCGGCAATCCAAGGACCCGTTGGTGGACACCAGCGGTCAGGGAGGCCGTCAAGAAGGAGGCCTTTCGGACCTGGTTGGTGCAGAGGACTTCTGATTCAGCAGACAGGTACCGGCAGGCTAAGAAGGCTGCAGCTGCTGCAGTTGCAGAAGCAAAAGCCGAGACATGGGAGGAGTTCAGAGAGGCCATCTTGTTGAAATCTTTCAATCTCTGTGGGCGTGAGCACGATGATGTCACCCAAAAATGTGAAAGTTCTTCTGCAATAGGATACATTAATGTATCCTTCGCCGGAGGAGCCGAGGAGCCGAGTTTGAAGCCGCTTCGCTCATCTCCTCCAACACTGGGACAGTGGAGGGAGGACACAAAGATCGGTTTCTGGGGCACGGAGGAGATGAGGTGGTATTGGAGGAAAGGAGGTTGCATTTTTAGAGTACTGGGACGCACCCAGTTTGTTAGTTTATCCATCCATTATCTAACCTGCTTATTCCTGGTCAGGGTTGTGGGGAGGCTGGAGCTTATCCTAGCATGCATTGGGCAGAAATACACACTGGGCAGGTCGCCAATCCATCACAGGGCACGCACACCATTCACTCATACCTATGGGCAATTTAGAGTCTTCTAAATGAGCCTAACCTGCAATTCT
This sequence comes from Synaphobranchus kaupii, assembly GCA_029718625.1. Taxonomy (NCBI): domain Eukaryota; kingdom Metazoa; phylum Chordata; class Actinopteri; order Anguilliformes; family Synaphobranchidae; genus Synaphobranchus; species Synaphobranchus kaupii. Next base: position 52,968,850 of record CM056385.1, read on the forward strand.
TTGGACTGTGGGAGGAAACCCATGCACAATCTGGGAGAACATGGAAACTCCACACAAAAAGGCCCTCAGCTAGGATTCTCGTTACTCAGCAACAGTGCTATCCACTGCACCACCATGCCGCCCAGGTTTGTGTATATGGTTTGAAATTGACGTCCATTTGTGGTAAATTTACAAAAACCTCCACTGCAACATTGTGTTCCCTGTTACTGCTATCAAATCATTTGTTATAGAGGACTGATGATCCTCTCTGCCCTGACCCATTTGGTACATTTATAGAATAGTAATTCGTCCCCAATAATTACTGGCACTGGCTTTGGGTCAGGTATCCTCAGTTTACGGCGAATGACCCTCAAAGACAATGTACTGCAAGTGGATTTTCAGCAAATTTTAAATGTTCAGTTCAGGAAAGGTCCAAAACAAACACGTTGCAGGTCAGACCCATTTAATAATTATTATAATGATATTATAACATTATAAAAATGCATATGTGGCATAGTGTCATATTAGCCTTTATTATCTGTATGAATTCATAGACTATATGTCTGGTGAAAGTAATTTTCCATTGGCAGGATGTAATTAAAACTGCTTGGTTACTTCAATGAATTTAAGTTTTATTTGAGTTTACCTTTTTTTGAGACAGAATTAGCAATAATTCTGTTATTGCCGATGAAAGATGATATACAGTGAGCATAATTCATTGGACAGTGACACATTTTAGTTTTTTGGTTCTGTACTCTAGCACTTTGAGTTTGATTGAGTTTGGGTATTTTCATCCATATCAGAAGAACCGTTTAGAAATCATAGAACCTTTTTTACATAGTCCCCCCCCCCACTTTCGGGTATCAAAAAATATTGGACAGTTTAACATAATGTAAAATAAAGTAATCATTTTTTATATTTGGTCGCATATCCTTTGCATGCCATGACTTCCTGATGTCTGTGACCCAACAATATCATTGATATATATTGATATCTTATCTTGATATATTGATACTCTTACAAGCGATACTATAACTCTGAATTTGAATGGATCTCTATGGGAATTGGGGGATGGGACTAGATCTCTGAAAAACCTACTTTTACAAACATTTTGTCCCATCATCACCAACTTAGGCTTGAAAGAATCTCTGGAGTCTGACCCTAAATAGTTATCAAAAAATGATACAATATAAAAACCAATTTAGCCATCATACATGGCCTATACACCTCACCAAACATGGTAAGCAGGTGCAGTACTTCCTTCGGAGGAAGCATGCAAGATTTGGCAGATCTTTGCCAATAGGTGGCACTCTAAGAAGCAAACAACTATATAACTCTTTAACTATTTGACTAATCAGGTTGAAATTTTACATTGACTTGGTACATCCATCCATCCATTATCTAATCCGCTTATTCCTGGTCAGGGTCACGGTACTCATACCTATGGGCAATTTTGAGTCTCCAATTAGCCTAACCTGCATGTCTTTGGACTGTGGGAGGAAAGCGGAGTACCCGGAGGAAACCCACAAGGACACGGGGAGAACATGCAAACTCCACACAGAAAGGCCCTTGGTCGGGATTCAAACTCGGTACCTTCTTGCTGTGAGGCGACAGTGCTAACCACTGCACCACCGTGCCGCCCTGACTTGGTACAATTGCCTAGTTAATCTACATCAGTGGTTCTCAACCCTGGTCCTGGAGTACCCCTGTGTATGCTGGTTTTCGTTCCAACCACAATTGCAATACCAGAATTTTAACAAGGTGTTATTTTTTCTTAATTAGGTGTTTTTATTGTATAGAGAGAACACTTTAAACTCTTTACTCTCTTAAGCCACGTTATGTTAGCAATAGCTATGCATGCTTTGAAGAAAAAAAATCCCATGTTTGTTATGCTTATTGTGTTATATTGCAAACAATTACAAAGAAGAGGTAAGAACTCAGGTGAATATGCTCCTAATTAGGTAATTGAACACAAGTTTAAGTTCCTTCATAATTTTTTCCTTAAACTTGTTAACACAATGCAGGTTTGGCTCGTTATCATTTGCTTTGTCTTTGGATTTTTCATTATTTACCAAACGGTTAGTTTTAGTGGCCATGTGTCCACAATTTCACCAATTATGAGCCAATTGATTCACCTCAGTCTTTAATTTGATCAGTTAAAACATTTTTTACCTCCTTTTAATTGTTTACAATACAGCACAATGTGAATATTGGACTTTTATTCTTCATGGCATGCATAGCTATTACTAACATAATGTGGCTTAAGAATGTAAATAATCCCTCTAAACATTAAAAACACCTAATTAAGAAAAATTAACAGCTTGTTAAAATTCAAGTATTGCAATTGTGGTTGGAACGAAAGCCAGCATACACAGGGGGTCCCCAGGACCAGGGTTGAGAACCACTGATCTACATCAATAGATCCTATTCCTTCAGGTGAACAACTTTGCCCCAAGAACTTTTTGTCCATTACTGTTGCAATATGTAGGTTGTAAACAATGGTATGGGCTATTAGCCCTCTGCTCTTTTATTGCCCTGCAGTGCAATTTAAGAAGCTGATGTTTTTGCAAACGGTGACACTTTTAACAATCCTGCATCTGAATTTTGGGGGTTTTCTTAAAAGTTTCACACATATGAATAGTATAATTGGGACGTCAACAACTCGGCAATAGGGGGCCACCATGGATAGGGTAAATAATTATTTTTTTAAATTTGAAATGCAGAAACTATGAAAAACGCCATGCAAAACAGGAAGTAGGCGTATCTCCTAAATGCTTTGTCTGATTATCACAACACTTCTTAAGTTAGTTCTGTCATACAATCTAAGGGTATGGCCATTTGTTAATACAGTTTCAACTCATGGGGGCGCTATACTATAAAAAAAACATATAAATGGTCACTGCTCCTAAACGGTGTGTCCAATTTGAATGAAACTAACTTTGGGACACTCGAGACAAAGGGGTCTATTGGCTTTTATATGAAGTTGATTGTCCAAGCAACATAGCCACCACAGACTAGAAACTGTCCAATCACCTTTCAGGAGCCTTTACTTGGGCCAATCTGAATGAAACTTCATGAATATATTTATGGATTTGGGCCAATACCAAACAGAAAATCTTTTAACATCACCTAACATAGGTGACCTAATTTTTTACCTCTTTTATTTTAATGAGTGTGAAAGCTACTGAAAGCATGAGCATATTAAAAGTCCCAGTATAGGTTGCCATGGCCTGAAACAATTTTTTTTTAAAATAAATCCAAAATGGATGCTTGTGTAGGCTCTGTACACACTCTGTACCTGTATGATTTGCTGCAATACAATAATTTAGTGTATAATACAAAACATTTTCATTTACTTAAATTTTCTTTGCATAATAATTAATACTCCGTAATAAATTAAACCTAGAGGCAGACACACTTTAGAAGGAAAATTAATGAGACCGTAGTGAGTGAATCAAGGTGATGTAGCTGGAGGGAACTTAGTTTCTTTTTGATCTGATTTCAGCTACAAAGCAACACCCGGCTGACAAACTTCATAGATCTTTAAGGGCTGAAGTACACTGCCTGGCCAAAAAAAAATTGCCGTTGCACCCGTCATGCATAGTGCCCACTGTACAAGCCTCTGGAGGCAGTGTTATGATCTGGGGTTGCTTCAATTGGTCAGGTCTAGGCTCAGAAACGTTATGCAGCAATAAAATGAAGTCAGCTGAGTACCTGAATGTACTGAATGACCAGGTTATCCCATCAATGGGCATAGTCCAGGACAACAATGCCAAGATTCATCAGGCTCAATTGTGAAAGAGTGGTTCAGGGAGCATGAGGAATCATTTTCACACATGAATTGGCCACCAGAGTCCTGACCTTAACCCCATTGAAAGTCTTTGGGATGTGCTGGAGAAGACTTTACAGAGTGGTTCGACTCTCCCATCGTCAATACAAGATCTCGGCCAAAAATGAATGCAACTCTGGACGGAAATAAATGGTGTGATGTTGCATAAGTTTGTCGAAACAATGCCATGACGAATGCGCGCCGTAATCAAAGCTAAAGGCGGTCCAATGAAATATTAGAGTGTGACTTTTTTTTGGGCCAGGCAGTGCATTTCTTTAATTTAGTGGAAATAATCCAACAGTTGAACTTGATCACACTGCAATTGTACAGGTTTGTAGCACATTAGTTAAAATATATTTTATATATTTTGGACAATTTGGACTCAAAGTGTAAAATGTCATATCACATTAACTGCATACCTGATCGGATTTGCAAATGTATCCTGAGCAATACAAGCAATCAAATTACAGGTGGGCACGCATGCCTGCGAGGTCTGCATACTTTAGAACAGTGGTCCCCAACCATAAATGTACCCTGAACGCACAATGATGTTCTTTTTGGGTTCTAACAAGTACCTTTTCAAGCAAAAAAAGGTACAAAGTAATTATGTGTTGCTGTCTATGGGTACAATTTTATGTCCCTTATAGATAGGACAGTGGTTCCCAAACTCGGTCCTGGGCCCCCCTGTGTATGCTGGTTTTTGTTGCAACCACAGTTGCAATCCCATAATTTTAAGATGTACATTTTTGTTAATGAGGTAGTTTTCATGTGTAGAGGAATTATTCACCCTCTTAAGCCACATTATGTCAGAAATGGCGATGCATGCCACATAGAATAAACTCCCCATGTTCACATTGTGCTTATTGTGCTATATTGCAACAATTACATTACATTACATTACACAAAAGAGGTTACAAAATTAAATAATTTAACTGATCAAATTAAAGCCTGAAGTGAATCAATAGGCTCCTATTTGGTTGTTGACCATGTGTTTAAGTTCTTTCATAATTTTTTCCTTAAGCTTATTAACACAATGCAGGTTTGGCTCATTATCATTTTGCTTTGTGTTTGAATTCCTCATTATCTTCCAAATTGCCCATGTGGCCACACGTTCGCCAATTAGGAGCCTATTGATTCAACTCAGTCTTTAATTTTATCAGTTAAATATTTTTCTCATCTCTTTTAAAGAATATAGCACAATAAGCACAATGTGAACATGGGCCGTTTATTCTACATAGCATGCGTAGCTGTTTCTGATATAATGTAATTTAAGAGGGTAAATAATCTCTCTAAACATGGAAAGCACCTAATTAACAAAAATTAACAGCTTGTTGAAATTATGGGATTGCAATTGTGGTTGGAACGAAAACCAGCATACACAGGGGGGCCCCAGGACCGAGTTTGGGAACCCCGGCTATAGGGTACCACCCCACTGACAAGCATTTGCACATTTTTAGGTACTTTTCGTAACTTTTTTTTCTGAAACAATGCAGCTGTTTAAAAGTGACATATATTAAACAAACACACACACACAGGTATGCATAGGGGCATCTGATAAGAATTGCATTTTCACTGTAATCAAACAGCTAAGAATAGCATTTTCACTGTAATCAAACAGCTAAGAATAGCATTTTCACTGTAATGAAAACAGCTAAGAATAGCATTTTCACTGTAATCAAACAGCTAAGAATAGCATTTTCACTGTAATCAAACAGCTAAGAATAGCATTTTCACTGTAATCAAACAGCGAAGAATAGCATTTTCACTGTAATGAAAACAGCTAAGAATAGCATTTTCACTGTAATCAAAACAGCTAAGAATAGCATTTTCACTGTAATCAAAACAGCTAAGAATAGCATTTTCACTGTAATCAAATAGCTAAGAATAGCATTTTCACTGTAATCAAAACAGCTAAGAATAGCATTTTCACTGTAATCAAACAGCTAAGAATAGCATTTTCACTGTAATCAAAACAGCTAAGAATAGCATTTTCACTGTAATGAAAACAGCTAAGAATAGCATTTTCACTGTAATCAAAACAGCTAAGAATAGCATTTTCACTGTAATCAAAACAGCTAAGAATAGCATTTTCACTGTAATCAAAACAGCTAAGAATATAATTTTCACTGTAATCAAACAGCTAAGAATAGCATTTTCACTGTAATCAAAACAGCTAAGAATAGCATTTTCACTGTAATCAAATAGCTAAGAATAGCATTTTCACTGTAATCAAAACAGCTAAGAATAGCATTTTCACTGTAATCAAACAGCTAAGAATAGCATTTTCACTGTAATCAAAACAGCTAAGAATAGCATTTTCACTGTAATGAAAACAGCTAAGAATAGCATTTTCATTGTAATCAAACAGCTAACAATAGCATTTTCACTGTAATCAAAACAGCTTAGAATAGCATTTTCACTGTAATCGAACAGCTAAGAATAGCATTTTCACTGTAATCAAACAGCTAAGAATAGCATTTTCACTGTAATCAAACAGCTAAGAATAGCATTTTCACTGTAATCAAACAGCTAAGAATAGCATTTTCTGTCATGGTTTGTGACCTTCAGTGTTGCCAGATGGAAAATACAGCAATATCGTACTGCGACTTTAAAATTATCGTATTTTAACAAAAACTATCGTATACTGAAACAACCTGGGAAGGGGCCAGGATACTACATTGAATGGCAAAACTATGCCATGTGCACCATATTAATGTAATAACACGGAGGCTCCGTCGTCTGAACAAGACGGCAACTGTTTATCACTTCACACACAGAGTCAATCGCAGCCCATTACACAATCACTCCTTCCGTTCCCCAGATCTACACACTGCGTCACTGCTTTACCAGAGGGAACTTAACTCACTCAGAGCCTTAAGCTAAGAGGCAACTCAATAAAAATAGCTTACAATATATATTATATGAATATTGACACTACTCCCGGAGTATATATTAAGGGGATTAATTGCGAACACAAAGAAGAGCTCAAAGTAATGCCACCCATACTATAGAATAATTATATTGCTAAACTTACCTAATAGTCGAATTCGACCTCCGGCTCCGAATCGCTGTCTGTCACTGAAGCATCGGGTGCAGCTGAGGTTGAAGGTCCTTTCTTTTTGTAAAGATTGGATGCAGTCACTGAGCGCAGCATTGTTTCTGTTGGTGTGAATTTTGAGCATCCACCGGCTATCTTTACACATTCTGATGTGTGCATGAGTCCATTGAGAGTGTCCGTGATAAGTCTGTTCCGAGGCTTTGTTTTGAGTAAGTTCACTTTTGAGAAAACACGCTCACATGAGGCGTTTGAGTGGGGGAAAACAAATACATCAAGCACAAATGACGCCAAGGGCCCTATCTTACACCCGGCGCAAAGCGGCGCTAACGCAAACGCAAGTGTCTTTGCTATCTTACACCCGGCGCTAGGTCCATAATTACGCCTAACGCTTACGCCGTCAAACTAGCATTGCGCCATTAACTAGTCTTGCGCCATCATTAGTGAACTGGGCGTGTTGGTCTTAACATGAGGAGTGGTCAGGATTATTTTTGGCGTATTGCTATCTTGAGCCAGCAGAAAGCGCTTGCGCTAGAACCACCACAAACCTGGTCTAAAGTCATGTCGCAGTTGTTTACATGCTATTTTAACGGCGCATATAAGTGCGTCTACATAGGCGTGTGCACAACGCGCATACCCTCCTGTCTGTTACACACAGGGACGTGCACAGGCATGACTAAAATATCTAGATCACAATGTGAAATATTATTATTGTGTAGGCTATATCAAAAATGCATAATAATAAAAGGTTCCATAGGTCCACATACCTTTCCCTCAGCGAAGGGAAACAATGCCACATTACATTGCTCTCAGCCCACTCCATCAACATCCAGGCGATGTGCGATGGTACGGGACAATGGCTATCCATTAAAAAGGAGCTGATAACACCTATAGCTATCAAGCCTAATGCGCGAATTGTCTTTGCACCTAATGCGTGAATTGTCATTCAATGGAAAACTCGCGCACGGCAATAGACGGACATTTAAGTTCTGAAAATGCGCTTCAGATGTCATTACAATACAGCTATGTTTATCTATGAATACAGCCTGTAAGTAAATAGAATGGTTTGTGACTGAAAAAAGTTCAAAACCTTGTCCAGTGAATATTGCATTTATTGTTTTTCAAATAGCCTAGGCTACAGCGAATTCGCTGTGCATAAGGTTTTTCTCGATAGCCTATGGTTAAAAAACGGAGATGTCACCATGTTAACTAAATTGTAACCTTAGCTATTCTTCGTCCTTCATATTTTTTTAAATTACAGTGACCAGGTTTCCATACTCTCACCGTTTAAAACCCAGCTGATTTCACCCGTTATTCCTTAACTGAACAAAACGATTTTAAAGAGAACTAAGCGTCTAATTAGAAACTAAAACAAATTTGCAGCACGTTACACAATTAATTCACAATTAATTTTAATGCCATTCTCTGCACGTTTAACGTCTTCCTGGAAAGTGGATTGTTTTAAAGGATTACGCTACGAGTAAAACAGGTTGGTCACATTTCCATAAACAGGACATTATTAAACAAGGGGAAATATGCGTGAACTTATGGGTTGCGAACCTGACAGCTTTATTTTATGGCTATTTAGTGTCATCATTAAGGCAAAATAACGGTATGTATGTTATTAATCAATATTAGCCTACTATGCAGGTAGCCTAATGAACTTTTGAGAACAGCCTCTTGGAATTGATGTTTGACACTTTCATTGCATAATCAAACGAAATTCGCTGAACAAGCAGGCTAATTTGGCGTTTTCTAAGGTGAGACTGAAGCCATTGATAGCTTATTCTCAGCTGTTGCAGGTCCTTTTAACGAAATTTAACCGCACATATTTTGTAAAATAACAGCCCTGTCTGGAATTACCGGGAACTCATAGGCTAATGGTTAGTCCGAATAATATTGATCATACTCCATTTAGCCTATTCCTTGTTCACACTAAACACGCACGAGCATGTCTGTTTCGCCGTCATAAGCAATCCGCCAAGGTGGAAAAGCAGGCTTTTAAAGGAATGGGATATGACATTTTGATTGGTTTATTGAATGTCACGCCAAGACACACCTATAATTAATGAAGCGACTAGGTTCAGCCCAGTTGCGCCATGCGCCATGCTTAGCGCCAAAAAAACACGCCGTTAAAATTGCAAAAGTGGACTTGGACACGCCCTAAATGGACTTAGCGCCATGCGCTTAGACTAAGCGCCAAGATCGCCAAGATAGGGCCCCAAGTGTTTAAACACTTGTTCACCCCCCAAGTCTTTCATTTGTAAGGCATTATACCAGAATGCATCCACATCCATTTCTTTGGAGCTGGCAGGCAGGTTCATTAGGGGCATCTTTCTCCACTCGTCATCAATTGCCTGAACACGGTCAGTGTCATTCATGTCCAATATTCGTGGCACTGTTTGCATCAAAGGGAACAGGGACGGGTACAGTGCTCGTGAGTGTGCATCAATCGCGATGGCAGGAGAGAGGCACTCGATTTGGGTTAGGATTGGGTCATCAAAGTTGAAACGTTTCTGTATTTCTTGGCAAGCAACTTTGACAAACATTTGACATCGCATGCGAAAGTCTGTGACGGCAGCAGGCGGAAGCTGCTGCGTAGTGTTGAGGCGTTGCATCACACTGACACCCAAATACATTGCATTAAGTGGTAGGGTCCTTGCAGTGTCTGTCGGGTCAATCCGGGCGATGTTGTTGTGGAGAACATAGTCCCTGTCCATGAAAGACAAAAGGAGGTCCTTATACGTTTCACACATCTTGTTCCTCAGGGTTGTGATCACCACCTTCTCACTTTGAAAATGCTCGTTAAGGCCTGTGAACTTTGGCAGAACCCAGTCCAAAAAGTGGAAATACAGTCTCAGTGATTCATTGTTCAGCGCATTGAATATGTTTTCTGCTGCATTTAATCTCGCTTCCAGCCACTGGTCGGTGAAGAAAAGCCCCAGAGCATCCCACTGTGTGCACATCCGCTTGACAACTTGGTGGAGAGAGAGCCAGCGGGTCTGAGATGGCTTCAGAAGTTTATGAGGCTCAACATGACAGAATTCCTGAAATTCTTTTAGCTGTGCCACAGGCTTGGCGCTGTTTTTGAAATAGCCATACACATCGCTGGCTAAATCCTCACACATTCGGGGAAGCTGTTTGCAGGCCGCGCTTGCGCAGAGATGCAATGAGTGACAGATGCATCGTTGCACTGTTATCCCTGGCAGGTCATTTTTCAGTCGACTTGAGACAGAGTTGTTTTTACCCATCATGGTGTTGCACCCATCCGAGGCAAATCCCACAATGTTCTTCAGTGGGACATTGGCGTCTGTGAAGGACTTTATCATTTCGGTATACAGCCTTTCTGCTGAAGCCCCCAAAGTGACAAACTCCCTGTTCTCAGCAGAACATACTTGAGCCAATTTCCAGAAACGGGTCTGGACAGATTTGGATCCATCATCAAAGAAACAAACAACAATGCAAAGTGTTTTCACTGTGCCAATGTCTGTTGACTCGTCAATGAGCACGCTGAATTTCTTCTTTTTCAATATCTCTGACATGTCCTCAAAATAGCAATCTCCAATAACATGCTTAGTGATCGCGGTTGCCTTTGTGCGACCAAGATTCAAGCCCTGAGCTGTGAAAATGTCTTTTATTACTTCCACCAAATGATCCGCTGATCTCATGGCAATATTGTGCTCGGCTAAAAACCCCGCTAGCTTAATTTCGGCTGTTTTCACCGCGGTTTCCAGCTTTTCTTTTTCTTTCGTTTGTTGTAGACACTGGACAATGGATACTTGATTTGGAGCCAGACATTTTACCTTTTCCATGTGTTTGGTCCCCTTGGCATGGTTCTTAAGAACCGTGATTTCAGACACCATCTGGACATTGCAACAGCGACAGAAGGCTTTTGTCTCGTTCCCAGCAACAGGTTTCAGCCATCCCTTGAAAATGGGCTCCAACTCCCACACAGAGCGGTAAAGCTGCACTCGATGATGTTTCGTCTTACGCCCATCTGTGTCCGTGGCCGTGCTGCCATGCTCTTTACGTTTTTTGGTAGCTTCTCCTCCGTCCTCCGAACTCATATTTACACTTAACGTTAACTGAATGAATGAACTAACTATCAAAATGCTAACTGTCTGCTAAAGTTCAACTACAACTACTGCGCTGCGTGTGCCGCTGACTGAAGCAGTTAGAATAGCATTTTCACTGTAATCAAAACAGCTAAGAATAGCATTTTCACTGTAATCAAAACAGCTAAGAATAGCATTTTCACTGTAATCAAACAGCTAACAATAGCATTTTCACTGTAATCAAACAGCTAACAATAGCATTTTCACTGTAATGAAAACAGCTAAGAATAGCATTTTCACTGTAATGAAAACAGCTAAGAATAGCATTTTCACTGTAATGAAATAGCTAAGAATAGCATTTTCACTGTAATCAAACAGCTAAGAATAGCATTTTCACTGTAATGAAAACAGCTAAGAATAGCATTTTCACTGTAATGAAAACAGCTAAGAATAGCATTTTCACTGTAATGAAAACAACTAAGAATAGCATTTCCACTGTAATTCTAACAGTGGCTGATTCTATATACATTGGTAAGAATGACTTATGAGTGCATTAATATTGATAAATACCACTATTTAATTCAATTCAATTTATTTTGCATAGCGCTTTTTACAGAGAACTGTCCCAAAGACGTTATACAGAGAAACAGAAGGAGAATTGGGCAAAAACCAGGCCTGAGCCCCCAAACAGCAAGCGAGGTAAAAACTCCATGTTGGGAAGAAAAACACTCTAGAAGCATATGCCAAATTTGATAAACTTTATAAATAATCCTTTATAAATATTTTTGAATGCATAAAGTACATGGATATGACATCAAACTACAATAAACAATAGATTCCATTCTGGGAAGGAGGTTCTCTCAAAAAGGCCAGAATCCATAGAGCAAACATGGGGCCTAAGGTACAAACCCAAGAGGGAACAGCTGTCACCAGAGGGTGGAATGGTCAGCTCTAGGATCACTTCACAGGCAAAGACAGTCTCGCGGGGAATTTTGTTTTTAGAGAGCTCAGAGAATTGGTAGTGTAGCATACTGATGATAAATCCCTTTGTATTCTGCGGGTATGGATGTATCATGAACTCTAAACAGTGGCTCTGAATATTGACTTTGTTCTCAGAATGTCAGCTAAAGGTTCCTTTCACCTCAAATTACCAACGCTAGGCTGCTCATCGTCCATCACATTATCCGTCACAAAGAGAAACGTCTGCAGCAGAGCAAATGCGATTACATTGTGCTCCGATTTGAATTTAAATCTATCAAGCTCTGCAACTCTTTCACCAAATTAGCAGGAGAGAATATTAATGGAGTATGATACCTTGTCCTCAGGCCCATTAAAGGTCTCTTACATTACTTTAATCCATTTGTCCCATGTTTTCTTAAACTACTGTATAAATTCAACTCATTGCCATTTCCAGTTTTATTATGCAAGTAATGCATTTGTCACATTTTAGAAGAATTGTCATGTTGGCTACAAGGGTCTGGCTTATTGGAGGCTGTCTCCAATAGACCCAAATTGTGATTCTATCCTGTTATTGATCCAGAAAGTTGATATCATACAGTTGTTTCTCTACTGACTAACTAAATAACTAAACCAACTACCCTCTGATATATAAAGTGTATTACTAGTAGCTCAAGCAAGCAATTTGAAATGCCAATTTGTTATGTCTACACTGCGGAATCTTTTTTGATCGCTAATTTTAGGCATGCTATCAATGCTCATTTTTCATAAGTCACTCATATCTAATTTGTTAGTTGATTAAGATTGAATTCTGATGTGATACGCATGTGCAGAATAGCTGAGATCATACACATTTGTGCCATTTCTCAAAAGGCAGTTGAAAAGTAGAAAACAATCCCACAAACATTTTATTTTTTTCTTGAAAAAAGCTTTTTCTGGAAAAGCTTTTATTTTTCTCTGGAACTGAATTTAAGATCTGCAGTGGCCGCACTTGGACGTATTGATGGAGATATCCTTGAGTATTAATTTTTCAGTAACTTCCTATTTTTGTCTGTGCAGAAGCATCCCCCCCCCCCCTCCACAGTAAAATTTAAGAACAATTATGTTGAAAAATACACTTGCAAGATAATAGAAAAAGGAGTTTCAAATATCAGATTCCACATTGCATTTTGCTGTTTCAGTCTTGAGAAGTAAAACAGATGTGTGTGTGTGTGTGCGTGCGTGCGTGCGTGCGTGCGTGCGCGCGCGCGTGTGTGTGTGTGTGTGTGTGTTGCACTTTTCAGAAAATCAGATTTATGCCACTTGAAACAACCAGTGTAATTGCAGGTAAAGGCAAATTAAATGTAAAAAATAAAATAAAAAAACAGAATGAAGTGTGCCTAGCTTCACTTAACATTCAAGATAAAAGGGCTTGCAAAAACTAATTGAAAATACTGAAGGTTAACACATTTTTAAATTTCCTGATGGAATTGGTTGTTTGCATAATTTTGTACAATTATCTCTTCCTTTTGTCCATTTTTGTCTCTTTAACATCAGTTTTATTGCCGGTAGCAATACCCTGTGCATGTTAAATTGTTTATACACATCGTGCACTGTACTGTACAGGAGGAGCCCCTCTGAAAGGTAAATTGGTCAGTCTGTTAATTCTGTTCTAATTCAGGTCTTTTAATTCTGTGTGTGCAGTCCACAGTGAGAGAATATATTCTTATTATGTATTATATCTCAAATCTGGCAAACTTGCTCATCAGTATTATCAATTCTGAATGCAAACAACATGCAGTACAGCTGTACTATATATGATATTTACCACAATTACAGCAAAACTACAGCAGATACACTATTGAATTGTGATACACTTTTAATTTAATCTTGAGCAAACTTTACAATGGGGTTATCTATCCAGTTTTTACATAAATCCCCAAATTCGGTTTTCAGAAAGCCAAAGACACACAATATTAAAATCACAGATTGAGAAACGGTTACTTTGTAGGAAAGTCAGGCATTTAATAAATGCTGTAAGAAATAATGAAGCATTAAATTGCTTTGTACACTCAATGCGTTTTTTATGCAGTGCTATTCTTTTCTTTTGGGGCCTTGGGAGTTGTGGAAAACTCTAGAACAGTCTCTGTCAGATGATAATTTGAGTCTGGTCTTTATTTCATTTTAATTACTAGTTGACACCGGGAGAAAATGCATCTTCATTCTAAACTGTGGTAAATAGTCGTGGCACCGTTTGAAATGTAAATGTGCTTCTGCACGTCAGAGGAAGACTGCATAATGTGATTTAACTGTTGGTCTGCAAAACTCAAATTAACTGTGGGGATATTTTTTTACAAAGTGATGGAGACGAGTAATTACTTTGTCCTACCCTTCTTGTTTGCTGTATTCAAGGCTTTTCATTTCAGTTCCTTTATATTGTGATAGAAATTGCGGCTATTATTTACTAAAAGCTATATTTACCTGCCACACTATTCTGCTACGATATGTTCTCAGCTGTATAGCACACGTTTTCTTTGAGACATTTGTTTGATAAACACAATTAATAAATAATCAGGCTAGCTTCTCGGCCTGTCTGCTCTTGGCAGGGGGAGGAAGACTGGGGAATACGCTGCCATTTTTCTTAACATTTCTGCAAGATGCGTGCCTGCATTCAAAGGTTACTATTGGGTCAGAAATGTGAGTTCCATCTGTCATTAACAGAGTGTCCTTGTTTCGTTCTTCAACCCACAACCAGGACATACCAGTTTACATTTATGTCATTAACAGTGTCCTTGTTACTTTCTTTAACCCACAATCAGGACATACCAGTTTACATTTCTGTAATTAACACACTGTCCCTGTTTCATTCTTCAACCCACAACCAGGACATACCAGTTTAAATTTCTGTCATTAACACAGTGTCCTTGTTACGTTCTTTAAACCACAACCAGGACATACCAGTTTAAATTTCTGTCATTAACACAGTTTCCTTGTTACTTTCTTTAACCCACAACCATGACATACCAGTTTAAATTTCTGTCATTAACACAGTGTCCTTGTTAATTTCTTTAACCCACAACCAGGACATACCAGTTTACATTTCTGTAATTAACACACTGTCCGTTTCATTCTTCAACCCACAACCAGGACATACCAGTTTAAATTTCTGTCATTAACACAGTGTCCTTGTTACGTTCTTTAACCCACAACCAAGACATACCACTTTAAATTTCTGTCATTAACACAGTGTCCTTGTTACTTTTTTCAACCAACAACCAGGACATACCAGTTTACATTTCTGTCATTAACACAGTGTCCTTGTTACCTTTTTCAACCCACAACCAGGACATACCAGTTTACATTTCTGTCATTAACACAATGTCCTTGTTACGCTCTTCAACCCACAACCAGGACATACCACTTTAAATTTCTGTGAAGGGAGACAATAATATTTAAATTGCTCTTCATGCTAAACATTTACTTGAAGCACAAGATAAATAAAAACGCAAACCATAATGAAAGGCAGGGGTAAGGAATTTTTTAGAATTGCATGAATGGCAAACCAGGAAAGAACGGCTATATATATAACAGATGGAGCCCATTGCACATTGCTAGTTATGATATGATAAGAAAGTATGTCAGATTACACCACATAATACTGTGGGCAGTATTGTCGCCCCTCATTTTTGATGCAGATTTAAAGGAGAAATAAGACCTTGTGGCACATAGTAACAGAGGTGTGGTAAAAATGGTTGATACAGCTGTGATCATATTTCTCCAAGATTCACTGCCTGCTGACAGCTCCGCTGGCTGATTGCACAGAACAGAGTGACATGCCACTTTTAAGGCGTGGCAAAGTCATGATTATGAAAATGACTGTGACACAGCTGTGCGTTAATTACTGATCAGTCTGCATTTCTTATTCCAATCCTCAAGTCATATCATTGACAGATTGTTCATCATTAAAATGGTCTCAATTTTAAATCAGGATTGATGTTAGTTGCGCGATTCTGATTAAAAGTATTACATTTTGCTTGTTTACAGCCCGGCCACTTCTTGCGATATGTCTGGCCAAAATAATAACTTTCATAACTATGATGTATCGTGTGGTGAGGTGAGCCTATGGTGAATTATTAAAAAAATTCCAGAACCGTGATGGCAAGCAGCTCAGGACTTATCCAGTCTGCCTCCATTAGCCTACCGCACAAAGTACCATCAGGTTAAAAAAGCTTGTTTTTTTTCTTCATGCTCACAGCACAAGCCATAATACGAAAGGGCCAATGACATCATATAAGAAGCTATAACACACAAATTCTAAACAAGCCCCTCCCCCCACCCCAGCCGTGTGTGGACCTGAATCTTGTGAGACAGTGAATCTTGTGAGACAGTGGCGTTCTGTTTCCCACCTGTGTGTAATGTGGGGAGCACTGCTGATAGGAGGTACAGCAGCTGGAGAGGACAGCTGAAAAACATCGACCATGATCTTGAATTCAATGTCGCATCACTGGGGAACGCTCAACATAATTCGGCCTCAAAATAATTTTCACAACTCTGATTCTGTGTTTTGGTTTCTTGTGCTTCATTTGGCAAATGGGACAACAACGTTTCTAGAGAGGGATTCAGACTGTGCCAGTGGTTCAGTAGTAGCCTATACTGGGCAAAAGACAAAATAAGCCCACAAAAGTGCATGTGCATTGTGAATTTGGCAGACTAGAAATTTAGAGATGACGTTTTACAATTAGTTAAAAATATGCTATTTTTCATTGAAATAATAGTGGTGGTATTTTATAATTACTTCTTGAACAACTTTGTAGTTATTTCAACATGTTTTAAATTGGGTGTTAATTTTCAGCTAATTTAGCTGGGTTTGGCCTCATGAGCGACAAATCCAGAGGAGCTAAGGTTATCTGAACACAGACCTCTTTGAAAACAACCATCAAATCTGTTTATTGTTTAATTAAAACAAGTGTGATACTAACAGGAGTTTGACTAAAGCACAACAAGGAAGTGTGCAAAAGGATTATTGTAATTTGTCTAAAAGAGAAAAAATATGTTCCCATCTTTATTCTATGAAATCCTCTTGTTAGCAACATGCTCAGCTAAGTTAGCTGCAATTAGCCCCATGTGACTAAGTTGTAATATTGTCTAGGTCAATTTTTTGTTGTTCCTGATAATTACATTTTTCAATATAATATAACTTAGAATAATATGCCAAGTTAATAATTGTGTATTTAGCCTGTTTGCTTTAATGTTTCAGAGATGATTACGAGCTTTGTGTTCAATGTATGAAATGAGATACAGTGCCTGCTCTTTGTACATACGGTTATATGCATCAAGCTATGCTTTTGATACACCTGCACACACTGTGTATTGCATGCACGTTTTCTCTAACAAGACTGGCAGTGGTTTCTCCCCATGGGCTGCAGTGCTGTTGCCTGTCTGCTGAGAATGGCAGAGGAAGCCTGACGCCTACACACCACTCATGACGCATGACATGTGAAATGATAAGATTCAGAGTGATGAGTACGCATAGCCAGTCACTTCTATGGTGCTAGTGCTCTCTACACAATGGACCAACTCCAATCTGCAAATAAGATTTTGTGGCCTCAATATTTTTTCATTTCTTAAAAGCTATCAGCTTAAAAATAATTGCATTATTATTATTATTATTGGCTGATAAAATGTACTGAAAATGATTGTTGTACAACCGTAGTTGTAATTGTGTTTATGAAACTATCAGGTAAATGTGATGTCAATGGGGCTGCCATAAGTTTATTTATGGTGGTCATGGTGGGTTCAAAATCAAATGCTAAAGGCATCAGGGAGGCTTTGAACAGGTAATCTATGGTTGGAGTTAATGACCAACCTTATGATATCACCTTTGAACATGAGACACAAACCAATTTACAGACAAATGAGCCCAGAGTCCTCTCTGGAGAAAACTACTGCAGAAGATACACAAGCATAGGCTGTCAACTTGATTGGTTCCCACACCTGAAGCTTCCGGTTTTGAAGTTGTCAGATGAAGTACAACCCCTGGCAAAAATTATGGAATCACCACACTTAGAGGATGTTCACCCTGCTTTTTTTACTTCGTAGCAAATAAACAATTTTTTTATTTAATAACTGAACATTCTGGCTTTGTGGAAACATATACCTCAAACAAATTAAATAAAATTATTTTAATTAATGGCATATTTTTTTACAGATCAAGTAGAAGAAAGAATTATGGAATCACTGAATGTTGAGGAAAAAATCATGGAATCACCTTGTAATTTGCATTTCTAAAACAAATACCGGCACAAGTCTAAAAATGCAAATTAGTCTGCAGCTAAAAGAGAGTGCTTACAGACCTTAACGAGCTGTTGGACTTGTTGTTGGGCTAATTGAAAGGAAACATGGCCCCAACAAGAGAGTTGTCAATTGAAACAATGGAAAGGATTATAAAACTCCTTCAAGAAGGAAATCCAACACAGAGTGTAGCAAAAGATGTTGGTTGTTCCCAGTCAGCTGTGTCTAAAATTTGGTGCAAGTATAAACAAAATATGAAGGTTATAAAAGGAAAACATACAGGTGGACCAAGGAAGACGTCAAAGCATCAGGATAGAAAACAATATGCAATTGAAATTGAAAGCAATACGCCTTGAAAATAGAAAATGCACAACAAAACAAATGAAAAACAAATGGGAGTCAATGTTTGTGACAGAACTGTAAGAAATCGGCTGAATGAAATGGGATTTACATATAGAAAAGCCAAACGAAAACCAGCACTAACACCTAAACAGAAGAAAACAAGGTTACAGTGGGCTAAAGAGAAGCAATCATGGAGTGTGGATGATTGGATGAAAGTGATATTCAGTGATGAATCACAAATCTGCATTGGCTAAGGAGATGATGCTGGAACTTTTGCCTGGTGCCGTTCTAATGAAACATATGGGGTTGCATGTCAGGTAAAGGACCAGGGGAGATGGCAATCATTGCCTCAACAGTCAATGCACAGGTGTACATTGAAATTTTGGACACTTTTTTCATTCCATCGATAGAAAATAGGTTTGGTGATGATGAAGTAATTTTTCAGGATGATAATGCATCTTGCCACAGAGCAAAGAGTGTTCAAGCTTTTCTTCAGGAAAGGCATATGAACTCAATGACATGGCCAGCAAACAGTCCGGATCTCAATCCGATTGAAAATTTATGGTGGAAATTTAAAAAATTGGTCCATGACAAGGCTCCATCCTGCAAAGCTGATCTGTCAACCGCTATCCGAGAAAGTTGGAACCAGCTTGATGGAGAATATTGTTTTTCCATTAGTAAAGTCCATGCCTCAAAGAATTCAGGCCATCATAAAAGCCAGAGGAGGAGCAACAAAGGACTAATTGTGCTTTTTTTTGTTGATGATTCCAGAATTTTTTCCTCAACATTGAGTGATTCCAGAATTTTTTCCTCTACTTGATCTGGAAAAAAAATATGCCATTAATTAAAATTATTTAATTAAATTTGTTTGAGGTATGTTTCATGAAGCCAGAATGCTCAGCTATTAAACAAAAATTGTTTCGTGTCACATCTGTGATTTGTTTATTTGCTACGAAGTAAAAAAGCTGGGTGAACATCCTCTAAGTGGTGAATCCATAATCTTTGCCAGGGGTTGTACTTCTCTTTATAATGTGCTATGAGAAGAAGCAGGATGCTTGCATTCCTTGGGAGTCGGCTCCTACACATCAGTCAGACCAGATGGCAAAATATAGATTATGCATGATTACCCGTCTTTCTCAGTCCCAGTTATATGTCAGTGGGTAGTCAGGGTTTTTATTTTAATTTGTTAGGGACAGCCCATTTGCCAAGTGTCTGCTCGTCAGATCTGTGCAAATGACTTAGTTTCATGAGCAATCTTCATTTTATTCTTCAAAGAGATCCCATCAAAAGCATTTGCATAAAGCCTTCTCCTTCCTCACTTCATTAAGCTCCATTCCCTCATTAGAATAAGTGTGAAGTTGTGTAAGATGACACTCTTAGAGTCTACTGGATTTGCCACTAACTAATTTTCACTGTTAGCACAAATTATGGGGTGAAGGCAATGACTCAAGGCTATCAATCTACAAAGTCTACAGTTGGATACAGAGATGGCTGTAGGTAGGAATAAAGTTAATCCACTTCTTGGTAATTATTGAATTCCTTGGTAAGCATCCATGCCCAGGGTCTCATGTAAGGGATTAGATAAGGGGGAATAGAGAATGTCAGTGGCACCATGCCACCATAAAAGGAGCTAAGTGTGTTTCCTCCCTACCTGCGTTTGGCCTCATTTAGCTCCAAATTTAGAACCAAATGTTTTCTTGAAAGTCATTCTATTTCATACAAGATTAACTTGAACTAGATGCCGAAAGGAATACCTCACCCAAAACCTTTTTTTTTTTTTTTTTCATATTTCTTATCAGTTAATATAGTGAGACCATATACTATCTGAACAGGTCACTTGAAAGCACAAACAGCCACCCCTGGGCACGAAGGCCCCCACCCTAGTCTGATTAAAAAAATATATATATAAGGCTATTTTTTTATTTATTATAATTTGACTGAGCAAGGCAAGATTCAACTGTAATGTTGATACACGACATTACAGTTGCTAAAAAAAGACAGCTAGCCCGAGCTGAATAAAACTAAGCTACAGAACATCATCATCACTCTATCATCAAATCAAATCAATATTTATTTATATAGCGCATTTCACAACTAGATGCCACTTGTGTTCTGCATTCAGTGCCAAACATTAAAAAAGGGTGTTAGCTGTTAAAACTGCAAGATCCAGACATTGTTTTACAGATTCTCACTTCCCTGACAATATATACCGTTGCATTTTTTCTACAATAACAGCTTACCTTTAGTTTCATCGGCGAAAGAAGAATGGCAGATTTCCGTTCTGGTTGGTATTGATTCAGAGAAACTCGTCGAGTCGTGTGATGTGAGGAGACCGTCATTTGTAGGCTAAGTAGGTCAATTTTAGGGAAATTCGTTGAATAGATATGAATGGGTTATGAGACCAGGTTACATCTTAAAAAATAATTCTGAAGACAAGAAAAAAATCTGTGGGTATTCCAGCGTACTCCAGAGGTCAAACGAGTGGGAAAAACAAGCCATGATATACCATCCATTTCCTAAGAAAATATGTCTTAGCTGCATGATAACCCCACAACACGCCATATAGTTTCCATTGTTCTTCTTGCGGTTGTTGTGGTTTTTAAAGAAGCACTTGAAATGGGCTGTATTTTCACAATGTATCACTTCTCCCACCTTCTATGTCCGTGCGTAAGAATGGAAATGTGGAAACAACTCTGCAGATGTCAATAGGCATGTTCCTTATGGGCCCTTTTAGTACAATAAACATACAGTTTCAGGCACATGCATCAACATCTCAAGTGTTGCCTTCAGAAAACAATAAAGCAGGTTGTTTTATCTTCTTTAAGCGTTTGGTTCCCATAGGGACAGATTTGATTGGCAGTTGCTCGTTGTTTTGCCTTTTTTCCCTTCAGAAGTGTTGTTCATTAGTTAAAACCCATAAGAATTATTCAATACTCAAACTTCCATCCATCTATCTATTATCTAACCCGCTTATTCCTGATCAGGGTCGCGGGGGGTGCTGGAGCCTATCCCAGCATGCATTGGGCGAGAGGCAGGAATACACCCTGGACAGGCCGCCAATCCATCACAGGACACACACACCATTCACTCACACACTCATACCCACGGGCAATTTAGAATCTTCAATTAGCCTAACCTGCATGTCTTTGGACTGTGGGAGGAAACCGGAGTACCCGGAGGAAACCCACGCAGACACGGGGAGAACATGCAAACTCCACACAGAAAGGTCCTCGGCCGGGATTCAAACTCGGTACCTTCTTGCTGTGAGGCGACAGTGCTAACCACTGCACCACCGTGCCGCCCCAATACTCAAACTTCTCATTTGAAAAATATTACTCTGCTTTCCAGACTAAAGAAAGAAACCTTTAGTTGCTGGGAGAATCTCAAGGGCACTTTCCCTGAATTCTTCAATACAGCGTGGATGTAGATTCTATTGAGAAATGATGACAGTTTGGTGGTTGCATTACAAAAGTATCATACATCAGTGAGGACAACAGGGCTATGCTTTGAAAGCAAAAACTATATTACTCCATCTTGCTCTCTCTCAACAAATATATGAATATATTTAAATGTCCAAAGGGGGTAATCCCAAACGCGCTACAGGCCGGCTATATAAAAAAGGACTATAGGTGCTCAACAAAAGGACCAGCGAACTGAAAGAATACCTTACCCGGACCACTTCACCAGGACTAACCCGAGATAAGGACGACTGGAGCACACAGAGCTCAGAGCAAAAAATTATTTAATGAGACTGATGTTTCGACATCAAGGACTTCTTCAGAGTCAAAAGGAAATACAGACAACGCACCGGGAGGTATATAAATACCTTCCCATCAATTACACATAGTAAGGTGCGCATGTGTGGGACTAATAGATCTCGTCATTGATTCCACATACATAATGTTATATTCTTTAACAGGGTAGAGAGAAGACCGACAAATATCATAGGTAATTAAACTGAATAATATCCTATTATGAGCATGGCATAAACAATATATAATGAAAATTAAATAGCCTATACACAAATTACAAAAAACATGAAAGATTCAGAGACTAATTTAACCCATTGGGTTCCACACTATTAAGTGTATGTACCCAGCACGCCTCTCTGCATGCAACTGACATTGCTTAATAATATCTCTGCCTCTGGATGACAAAGTGACTCTCTCAATACCCCAAAATTTTAGGGAAGAGACAGAACCATGATTAGCTTCAGCGTAGTGTCGGGCAATCGCATAGTCCATATTCTTGGAGCGGATCGCGGTCTTATGTTCAGCAATTCTAAGTTTGAGGGCTCTCTTAGTCTGACAGATGTAGATTTTGGAGCATATACATTTCAACATGTATATTACATGGGTGGTGTTGCAATTAATGAAGGTGGTTATTTTGAATTCCTTGCCCGAACGTGGATGACGGAAAACTTTAATGTCATTAGAATTAGAGCAATGGACACAATGTCCACAGCGATAGAACCCTCTAGGGGGCGTAGGTAGCCAGGAGGGTTTTGTCTGCGGACTACTCACCATGCTATGAACCACCTTATCTTTTAAGTTATGTGGCCTTCTAAAGCACACTCGCGGAGGTTCGGAGGTAAACTTATTCAAAAGAGGGTCACTCTGGAGAATGGGCCAGTGTTTACGGACAATGTATGTATTTCCTTTTGACTCTGAAGAAGACGTCGTTGACGTCGAAACTGCAGTCTCATTAAATAATTTTTTGCTCTGAGCTCTGTGTGCTCCAGTCCTCCTTATCACGGGTTAGTCCTAGCAAAGTGGTCCGGGTAAGGTATTCTTTCATATTTAAATGTCCATTTGTTTCTCTCATTTACAAAAATTAAACACTTCTGTAGAATATCTAACTATTTATGCTTTTTTCTAACCATTTTGCATGAATATATTCTACTTCTCAGAGCACTGTTAAGCTACAGTAAATTATGTAAGATGATCATATTACTATGTTACTGAATGAGAAGTACATACTACATATCAACAGATGTCCGACAAGGTTGCAAGCATTCCAAAATCATTATTGTCTCTCTTTTTGTTGTGTGTATGATTGTGAGTCACATGGAATATTGTTATGAAAAAGTGAAGAGATTTGAAAAAAAAAAACTGTAAAGTTTCACGTGTTGTTTCACATGTAGCACCATGTTAATTTATTTAGCTGCTGTTTATAAATTAATAAATGTTTAGTTAAAACGTGTTGGCAACAGCAAGCAAAGTCTGACACAATCAATTAATCTCAGTTCAAACACAGTTCTGCTCCAAAAGGGACCAAGCTCTCTTTGAGAGTGACACATCCACACAACATAGAATTCTATTTATGAGTTGATCTACAGTACATTGGTCTTCTGGCCGGATTCAGAGATGGCCAACTTAAGTCATGCAAATGCCTCTCTTGCGCGGATTTAACGTGGGATTTAACGCCGTATTCTAACCTGCGCTACGCGGGTGCGTTTCTCAAAATGTGGGTGGCACAGGGCATGATATTCTCATGACCTGTTTCTTGTACCTGCCCCCTGGGTTGCCAGCTTTCTGCTAAAAAAGATGTGTGTGGGGGTATACATTTTCAACATGTCAGTGACATTGCCTTTAATAACCACATTTGCCTTTGTAAAATCCTACCTTTGTGCACCATAGTTGCGTGATGGGGAAGGCAGTGATCATATTAATCTGTCGCATTGATAAAATGATCATAGCTCCTATTGATGATTTGGATATACCCATCACACAATAAAAATAATTCATCGCTGGACAGTGGTTGCATGCAATATTATTAAGTAAACAAATAAATTGTTGGATTTACTGAAAAAAAAAAGATTTTTTTTAAATATTTACCGAATAAAGTCATGTAGCCTACGGTGGTTGAACACAATAGCCTATATGCGACGTCTTCAACTTAATAATTTTGGAGAAGCTGTGCTGACACAAGTAGGCTACAAAATCGTCTCTCTGTCAAAGCGAATCTGATCCAGACACTGTCTACCAAATAATCCATCTAATATTTGTCTGGTATGATAAACCAGACGGTGAAATCATAGCCTACTTTTACATATTTTTTTTTTTATACTTTGATAATTGCAAGTTAGCTATGCAAAGGAAAATATGACCAATATTATGTTCAAATAACAGTCATTCTAATATCCATTTATGCGAAAAATGCTGCATTTTTCATAATAATCTACAGTATTGGCGGCGCTAGACATAAACCACCGCTAGTTGATCACCTTGGATGATTTTTTGCAGGTGGTAACAGTTTTACACGTGATTTTGTACAAAAAAACCTTTGGTAGATCGACCCCAAAGTATAGTGGAGCTGAAAAACTGACAGTCAGTATGGCAGCTTTAGAGGGTTGAGATGCCTTGTTGGCCTCCAGCAGATTCTTATCAGTCTGTGATTTAATGAGTACACTCCTACACTTATTAGCATATTGACTCTTGCATGCACATCATTGTGTGTATTACTTTGTACATAGCTTCATTTTGCAACTGAGCCATTCCCATTATGAGGTTATGGAAAGTGCAAGATAACAGACTGAAATGACTTACCCAATTTACTCCGAATGAACTTTTACTTGAGAATGTACACTGCACCATTACCCTCGATCTCTTTCTCTTTAGGGTTATTGTAACTGAATCACTGAATCATGCCAAATGCAGTCTATTTCAGCAACAAATTAGTGAATCTTGTTTTTATATCTTAAAAAAGGTGACATCACAAATACAACCTTATTGTGAAGTTTGTGTTCTTCAGTTCGTCGGTTACCTAAAAACGAGCAGGTTGTTTGAATCCAAACTGTCGTGTACAACAAAGCGTAATCTGCTCAGGCATTAAAATAACGGTTACCTTTATGCAAAATTAGATATTTCAAATATAATTAAGGGAGAATACAAGAGCAATCACAGAAATGAAAAAGGTGATGGTACTGATGGGTTTGTCTATATCATATCCTACTCTTTTAATGACCTACACTTGTTAAATATGAGATGTACAACCCCACAGGCCCCGCAGGGCCATAGCACAAATTCAGCTTTTTTCCTTTCCTCAGCCTACGCTCGCCAAACCCCAATGGGCAGAAATATGACAGCTGCACGACAATTAAGAGCCAGACCATCAACGTCACACAACTGGAGGTGGATTTCCTTGGCTGTGGAACTGCTTATTATACGCAACCACCCGTGGAAATTCAAGGAAGCACGCAGCCAATTAAAAACTTACAGAATGTTTACTTTCGTTTCATTTGACGTTCCTGGTTGTATGCTCATATGTCTAGTTTAATCCTCCCAGTTATTGACTGACAAAGGCACATACAGTAGATGTAAAAACTTGGTCGCTGATTTCCCCCTCGTTCACCCCCCCCCCCATTTAATTATTTTCTTTTTTTAAGCTCAACACATACCAAAACACATATAAACCGTTTCCATGTAATGCTGAAAGTCCTTTTTTGTGAAATGGGCTGTATACAGCTGAAAGGAGCTGGTTTTAGCACCACGGACAGCAGTAACAATGTTCCTCATCTCCTTCCTACTACATCTACTATAGCACTAGAATCACATGATCTAGTTATCACCTTCATATGATCCTAACACATTGGTCTTCCCCTGCATCTATACTGTGCTTTCATTATTATGTATTGTTTATGCATATTTATTACATTTGTGAAAAATAATCCCATGATCCTACAGAGCTATGCAGAATATGTAGTCTATAGATGTATTTATGAATGAGCTCATACAGTAAGACCTGAGGATTGCAATATATTCAGGCAACACATAGATTACCTGGATAGCTTAAGTGAAATTCAAATAGTTTTGTTCATGCTTTACTTTCAATGTTATTGTCATTTACACTGATTGTTCCTGAGTTATTTTCTCTCCAGTGTATGCATGTATTCTTCAGTGAAATGCAAATGACTACTGCCAAGATTTAGTTATTCTCTTCTATCATCAGAGAAAGTCAGCAGTCACACGATTTAATTTAACCATGAAAGCAGGGCAGTGGATAATCCTGCTTTTACTCATGCATTTATATTAATGGTATTGGATATTTTGCTCCTGTCTAACGGTTGGAGCAATATCGAGGGGTTATTTACAGCCTGCTTATGAAAGGCTGTGCATTGTTTCATTCATCAGTGAATCTACTCAGGCTTTTTTGCGGCTCTCTTTCAGCTGTGTCTTTCCTGACTTTATAAATCTTCTGGTGAGAAAACACAAATGTCCCTGCAGGCAAGCCAACTGTTTCTTTTTCGAGGTTTTTAGCATTTTAGCGTTTTACACGTCTTGCATTTGAGTATACGGACCACAGTGCAAGTCTGTTGCATGCTTCTTGATGCATGAAAAGATTTGCCTTCTTCTTTACTAAAACCCCATTCGTTAGTCCTTCAGTCACCCATTTCCCAGCATGCATTCAATTGTCGTGAAGCCTCAAGGCCAAACTCGGTTTCCCCAGCAACGTTCGCCGGAGGGTGGCATGTAGCCTCCTGCTTCTGAACTCTCTTTCCATAATTGTTGCGCCAAATGTAGTTGATGATGCAAAGCTCACACTCAGTGTGATTGCATTACCCAGGACTGAGAATCTGTCGTGAGCTCCATTGGCTTCCACTTGCTGTCGTGCATTAATGAATACGGCACACTGGGCTGATAATGATATATATTTTTATACTGCCAGGGAGAGAATGCCGGTCCCACATTTATGAAGGATGAGTCTGGCCAGATGGTTCCCCTAAATTATGAACGTGAACATCAGCCTTTCCCCGGAGTAGTTTTTATTAACACAAAATCTAGTCTATTCTCTGAATTATATGACTTTGCTCTTGTTAGAGGCTGCATGCCTAGATAAATTGCAAGGGCTAGCAAAGGACAACTAGATCTTCGAAGCCCTCATATCAATGTTTTGAAAGAAAGGGGGAAATCTGAAAAAAGGAACCAGATTGCCATGTACTTTTTAAAGTGTTGCTCATACAACTGAGGTGAAGCAAAAACCCTGTTCAAATATTGCACAGACTGACATGTTCATCTGAACCTACACAGACACACTGTAGATTATTTTGCCATTGCAATCTTTATGTGTCGCAATAATGCAAAAAGTACAATTACTTGCAATGTAATGTCTGCCATTTGAAGTTCAATATGTGTTGATATTCAGAAGGTTTTGCATTAGCCTAACTCATGTAATTGTCCTTTGTAATTTTTTCAGGGCCTGCTCTATGTATTAAGGCTAATATCAGTGAACACAAAACAGAGTTTAATTATGAGTTTTGTGCAATTTCAAAAATGAAGACACCACTGATGACGACAACAGTGATGAGGATAATGATGATTATATCACCTTTCATGATGCCTTGAGATTTGTTATATTTAACTTGTACATTTAACCTCTGCATGTACAGTACCAGTCAAAAGTTTGGACACACCTACTCATAGATGAGGTTTTCTTTATTTTTACTATTTTATTTTACAGTTTAGAATAATAGTAAAAACATGAAAACTATGAAATAACATAAATGTAATTATACAGTGACCAAAGAAGTGTTAAACAAATCAAAATGTATCTTATATTTTTGATTCTTCAAAGTAGCCACCCTTTGCCTTGATACCAGCTTTGCACTCTTGGCACTCTCTACCAACTTCATGAGGTAGCCACTTGGGATGCTTTTCCAATAGTCTTGAAGGAATTACCACATATGCTGAGGTGTTAGATTAGGTCATCTGATGCAGCACTCCATCACTCTCCTTCTTTGTCCAATAGCTCTTACACAGCCTGGAGGTATGTTTTGGGTCATTGTTGGAAATCAAATGAGGGCTCAACTAAAGCCAGATGGGATGGCGTGTCACATGCTGTGGTAGGCATGCTGGTTAAGAGTTACCAGCAAAGCAACATTTTTTTTATTATTTAAATTTTTGTTTTGGAAAGAAATTCATACATAGGCATCAACTGCACTGTTTATATTTGTCTAAGAAAAAAAACTTTCAAGCATTTAAGCATAAGCCTTTAGATCAAAATATCTCTAAGATAATTAAATCAACTGACAAAGATACATTAAATCAACTGTGTCCAAACTTTTGATTGGTACTGTATATTGGCATCATCATCAATTATGGCAGACATTCTTTTTTCAAACTGACACAAAGTTACGAATATTCCATAATTCAAAATATCAATCTAATCCTGAGTCCTAATCCCTAATTTCTTCATAACTTGCATGGTTATTGACAATACCAGCCTATAACCCTAGTTGAGCTGTAAATTCTTAATTACTTTGAGTATTTACTGTATTTACTGTTTAAAAGCATTAATCACAGCTGTTTGTTATGAGAACTGATCGGAACCAGTCGCTTGAACCATGTGGCTCTGATAAGAGCGCAGAAGGCGCGCCAAAACTTTCTGGCAAACCGGGGACCTCTGTCAGAAATAATCTCCAGGGGAAGGCCATGAAGGCGGAAAACATGAGTGACCATAAGTTCGGCTGTCTCCTTGGTGGACGGGAGTTTAGGGAGACCCACGAAGTGGACGGCCTTGGAAAACCGGTCAACAATAGTCAGCACCACGGAGTTCCCATTGGAAGCTGGCAGAACGGTGACAAAATCCAGAGCGATGTGGGACCAGGGGCGATGGGGCAGGGGTTGTAGAAGGCCACTAGGGCGTAAATTGCTAGATTTAGCACGGGCACGCCGTGCTGCACGCCGCCTCAAACTCGGCCTTCTCTTTCTTCATCTCAGGCCACCAGAACTGACGGGAGAGGAGGGCCAGGGTACGAGCGGCACCGGGGTGGCATGATAGTCAGGAGGCATGGGCCCAGGTGAGCGCTTGGGAGTGCACAGTCTCTGGAACAAACAGATGGGACCTCCCTCCTCTTCAAGCGTTTTGTGCAAATGGGACACGGTGTCGGCCTTGACATTTTTGGACCCAGGTCGGTATGACAGCATGAATTGGAATCGGGAGAAGAACATGGGCCTGACATGGGTTGAGTCTTCCAGCGGAGCGGAGGTACTCAAGGTGGCGGTGATCCGTCCAAACAAGAAACAGGATGGAGGCCCCCTCCAGCCAGTGACGTCACTCCTCAAAAGCCATGTTCATCGCCAGCAATTCCTGGTCTCCGATACTGTAATTCCTCTCAGCACCAGAAAGACGGTGAGAACAGAAGGCACAGGGGTGCATCTTGTCATCCTCAGCACGTTGTGACAGAACGGCTCCCACACCTGTATTGGAGGCATCGACTTCTACCACAAACTGTCTGCTGGGAAGGGACAGGATAGGCACCGTGGAAAAGCGCTGCTTGAGTTCGAGGAAGGCTGAGCTGGCCTCCACGGTCCAGCTAGAAGGCATCTTAGTGGAGGTAAGAGCCTTTAGGGGAGCCTTAAGGTACAACTGGTTATTGAGTAGTAGCTGAATCACCTGGCGTACGTGATGAACATGTTCTTTGGGAGTGTTGGAGAACACCAGAATGTCGTCCAGGTACACGTAAACAAATTTGGAGGCCATGTCTTGGAGCACGTCGTTGACCATCGCTTGGAACACAGTGGGGGGAGTTAGTAAATGGCATGGCCAGGTACTCATAGTGTCCGAACTGAGTATTGAAGGCCGTCTTCCACTTGTACCCCTCTCGGATCCGCACTAAGTAGTAGGCGTTGCGAAGGTCCATTTTAGTGAACAGGTTGCAGCCTTGTAGGGTGGAGAAGGCAGATGATATAAGTGGCAAGGGGTAGCAGTTTTTGATGGTAATGTCATTAAGCCCACGGTAGTCAATGCAGAAGTGTAGCGAGCCGTCCTTGCCCACAAAGAAGAATCCGGTTCCTGCTGGAGACGAGCAGGGGTGAATGATACCTGAAGCCAGGGACTCTGTGATGTACTTATCCATGGCCTCAGTCTCAGGAACAGAGAAGGAATACGGGCGACCTCTAGGGGGCGAGGTTCCCGAGAGGAGGTTAATGGCGAAGTCGTAGGCACAGTGAGGAGAGAGAGAGCACGCTCGGGAGCGGGTGAACGCCTGGCGGAGGTCGTGATATTCACTGGGCACTTTAGTAAAATCGATCGCCTCTTCCTCTTGAGGCATTTGGATCTTAATGGGACTGGCAGCAGAACTGAGGCAGGAAAGGTGGCATTTAGGGCTCCAGCTAGTGATGATTCCCAGAGTCCAGTCAATCTGGGGATTGTGCTTGGTGAGCCATGGTGATCCGAGCACAACAGGAACGAAAAGCGATTCCATGACAAAGAAAGAAATCTCCTCCGGATGATTGCCAGAGACCAGTATCTCCACACAGCTGGTCACTTCTCGGATCACTGCCAGAGGGGTCCTGGTAAGAGTGTTAGTGTGAAGAGGCGTCTTCTTAGGGGCGGTACGAATGCCCAACTGACGGACCAGGCCAGGCAGATGAAATTAGCGTGGTATTTGGTATTTGAAATACCAAACTAACAAAGAATAAACATGATTTCAACTAAACAAAGTTGAAACATTCGTAGCCAATGGTCATAACATCAATCATGATGTTTCACAACGTTCGATTCTGGATGTTGTGTTTCCATTCGATTATGTGCTAAAAATGTTGTTTTGCCATGCTATGGAAGTGAATGGAGAGAGAAATAAATGCCATTTGCTGACCACTGGAGCGAGTCATGAAGATGAGCGTGAATATTATGTTCTAACAAAGTTCAGCAGGCCAGAGCATGCTCAGTCAAGTTAAACACCATGCATTTAGCTAGGTTATACCATGGCTTGAATAAATACTCGATTCTGATTGGCTGGAGGGTGGCCATTTAATTAGTGTACCGCCCGGCTATGAAGTAGCGCTGGCAACCTTTTAATCACCGTTCTAAATTAATACGCCATCTACATTATCTGCTGCCAGCACCATTAGAGTAGCGTACCATAGCAACACCAACAGCTGATTAATAAAGCCGGCAAATAACGCTAAATCCGCTGATTAAAAGGTTTGTATTCGCCAAATATCTTAGTTACAACAACTTTAATCTAGCAAAGCAGTTTTGTGGTTCGAGGTGCAGTATTTATTCATTTTGGAAATATGAAGGTAGCATAGCAGGGTTTTACCTAATGTAATGTAACGTTAACTTGAGCAACGCTGTTTGCGAATGCGAGCAGATACGGACAAAATAGAACTAGTAACCAGAAATAGACTGAGGAACGAGATGTTTTCTGTTCAAATAGAACTATCAACGAGCAGTTTTGCATGACAACGGAAAAAAATGTCCTCGGAAAGATATTTCAATTTCAGCTGATTAAGTCGATAAAAATCAATAAATATAAATGTAACTATATATAATAATTGTTGGTAACCATGGTATAAGCGCAATATTGACATCGGTGCCTCGGGCAATTTACTACCTCCGCATCAGGCATTTAAACTGTGTAATGCCCGGCTCCTCGGTCATTATTGCTTATAGAATGACTAGTTAGATAACTATAGCTTATTAGCTACTTACTGTAGCTGCACTCTTACTCATAAAAATTTATGAAACCCATCTGTCACACTCCCCTGGGAGGGAGATGCAGCAGTTCCGAGTTTCCACCGTGATTTGTCACAGAGAGAGAGAAAACGCACACACAAACACGAAAATGACCTTCACCCTTCCCAGGTTCCGGGCAAAAATAATAAACT
Source organism: Synaphobranchus kaupii (assembly GCA_029718625.1). NCBI lineage: Eukaryota > Metazoa > Chordata > Actinopteri > Anguilliformes > Synaphobranchidae > Synaphobranchus > Synaphobranchus kaupii. The sequence continues at coordinate 53,000,950 of CM056385.1, forward strand.
AAAACAACAAAGACAAAAGAAAGGAAAACCCAGCAACAGCCTTTCAGCTTACCGCAGGTCTCAGCGTTGCCAATAACCAGACAAGCTTACCGCAGGTCTCAGCGTTGCCAATAACCAGACAAGCTTACCGCAGGTCTCAGCGTTGCCAACAACCAGACAAGCTTACCGCAGGTCTCAGCGTTGCCAATAACCAGACAAGCTTACCGCAGGTCTCAGCATTGCCAATAACCAGACAAGCTTACCACAGGTCTCAGCATTGCCAATAACCAGACAAGCTTACCGCAGGTCTCAGACAGACTCGCTCTCTCTCGGCATGTGCCCGTCTCGGCGTGTGCCCGTCTCGGCCCCGTGCCATGGAGACAAGCACACCTTTAAACACATGGGGTGCGCCCCAATACTCGAAAAAATGCATCCTCCTTTCCTCCACTACCACCTCCTCTCCTCCGTGTCCCAGAAACTGATCTTTATGTCCTAATCTAATGTTGCTGATTACATATTAATGACTTGTTAATGGCTACAAATGTCTCGCCGCAAACTGCAATGTCAAGCACATTGCATACTATACATGCAACTACTTGTACTCAAAACATTCAGGCAGTTTTGCATACTTACGGGTAGGAGACGAGTGGTAGTGGGAGAGTGGAGAAAAGGAGGAGAGGATTGAAGAATATTGGGTGCTCTCTTCACCAGCAGTTGTGGCCGAGGCTACTCTGATCTCTGCCGGAACGAACGCTCACAACATCGGTTTACTAGCTAGGCAAACTAGCTTGTTGCTGAGCAAAGGCAGACCAATTTAACAGAATTTGAATACACAAAACAAATTGTGAAAGGGAATTTATTAATGTTCAGCTTGCTAGACGTAAGATTTGGCCATGGAGATCCTACTAAAAGGTAACATTAGTCACCCCCGTTTAATTATTTAGCTAACAAAGACAGTAACATTATGGTCGCTACATTTAACAGCTAGCTAGGCTATGTTGTTTGGGAGATTGATTGTAATGCTAGGAGTAATTTCAAGTGGAGGCATCTTCTACTAGCACAGGAAAGTGGTCATCCTGTGATCACACGCGTATGCCAATGTGTAGCTGCTCGCCTAGCTATAGCTTTCAGTAATACATGTAAATGTCTTCAGCATCTACCCTTTCTGCAAGAAACAGGAATAACTGATACACGTCCATACATCACTTCTGGTTCGCTGTGAAAAGGGCCCATTACCTGTTGATGAGGGCTATCAAAATGTATGGCCACTCCTTGAAGTATTATTGCTATATTTCAATAGGGAGAGCAGTTATCAATGTTTTGAAGTTACATGATAATGGGGGAGTCAAGCCAAAATAATCAGGGAAATTAAATGAAAAGGGATCACGGTTTTAAGCAAAATCAGAGGCTAAAACTTATGTATGTATTTTTTCATATTTTTATGAATTTACGGTTTAAACATTATTATAATCAAACTTATTCAAAATCATAGGAAGCAGTGGGTTAGGGACTACACGAATATACCAATTTCATACAATAGTTCCTGGTTTGAGGGTGTATTTTATGATGAGAAAGGGCAGAGTTCATCCACTCAGACAAAAAGCCAGTGGATCAATAAATCAAAATTAAGAAAGAAAAGTCCTGTTTCACAACATCTGTTCTCTCCTGTGTGTGTGAAAAACTTAAGTGGTAAATGAAGTAGAAAAAACAAATGACCAATGAAAAGGTCAATGGCCAACCTTCCTAATGAGAGAATGGGAGGCTTTCATTTGAAGCCGTGAATATATTTTAAAATAGTGTTTTTTTTTCTTTTCCTGTGCTCAGATTGTCACTGTGGGAGTGTCATATTAGAGTAAATAGCTGATTTCCGTAAGCACAGATTTAAGGGCTCAAATTCAACGTGGAAAATATGGAGGAAATATACGTTTACAATTAAAGGCTTGCATTGGTAAGAATACTCCTTCGTAAAACCTTTGTTACAAATACACTCAATAGCATTTCAGTGCCAGTATTGAATGGTCAGCCTTAATTTGGAATGTTCCATTTATATCTTTAATCATAATTAATGGCCATATTATGCTTTCCTCAAAACAGTACCAGTGCCAGCCTAATGAGTAACATAAAGAAATAGAGGTCAATATTGCCTGGCCCTCCACATTTACCAATGTGTCATCACACGAGCGTGAGAAAATGTTAACGAGAGCTGGAGAAGGTCTTGATGGAAAGAATAGGCCATTCGTTATTCCAAAATACATCTCAAAGGCTGCTGAGATGGATTCGAATAAAAGTTGGCCTTTTATTAAATATTTCATCTGGGGACAAGCGTGGACCGTAGCCAGATACTTAATTAGCAACCAGAATGCACAATCAAAGAACACATATCATTGTCCTAAAAGAATGCAAACCGGAATTTCCAATACATTTACATAATCTAAATCACAGTACAGAAATCAACAGAAAACTACCTTTGTACAAATAAAAGACGATATCTGATTGGTTGAGACCACAATGCTCATATTTTTTATTTTATTTTTTGATTTAACCTTTATTTAGACAGGTAATCTCATTGAGACATGGGGTCTCATTCTCAAGAGAGACCTGTTCAAGACAACAGCAGCAATACAACAGAAAGTTACAGACAGACAGGACATTCAATACAGAGACAAAAATATAACACAAATCATAAAAGTGCAAAGTGGTAGTCAGATTTTAAATACTATATACAAGAGCACACCCCCACAGACGCTCTCTCCAGATTACGTAAAAGTAGTTTAAAATCCCCTAGGGGAATCATGCTGGACAGCTTCAGTTCCTGCTGTAGCATATTCCAGGTTCAGGGGGCAGAGTAGGAGGAGGCCTTTTTTTCCAAATTCTGCACGGACTGAGGGGATGGAGAGAGTGATGAAGCCCTGGGAGCGTAGGCTATAACAGCACTGCTTACGTGACATATAAGTTGATAAATAATTGGGCAGCAAATAATTGGTTTTAAGAAAACCACGTGTGCCACAATTATTGGCACCCCTGCATTTATATATAGAATAAAGTAATAATTTTTAATATTTGGTCGCATATCCTTTGCATGCCATGACTTCCTGATGTCTGTGACCCAAACAACATCAAAAGACTCTTGATATCTTATTTTCTGGTACTCTTACAAGCGGAATACATGGTTGGTAAAATGGCTCTCAGTCATCAATGGTCTGAGGTATCAAACAAGCCTCAAACCATCACTCTGCTGCCAGATATGCAGTAGATATGGATGGATCACTTTAAGGGTTGTTTCTCCTGACAAATTTTCCTATTGAACTTCAGGAAAAGAAACCCTTCAAGTTATTCATCCATATCTACTGTATTTCTGGCAGCAGAGTGATGATTTAAGGTTTGTTTGATACGTCAGACCCTTGATGACTTAGAGCCATTTAGCCAAGCATGTGTTTCCATACTGTTCCAGTGTAATTTACAGTTAAATCTTGTCCCACCCCCCAATTCCCATAGAGATCCATTCAAATGCAGAGACTTTATAGTATCGCTTGTAAGAGTACCAGAAAATAAGATATCAAGAGTCTTTTGATGTTGTTGGGTCACAGACATCAGGAAGTCATGGCATGCAAAGCCAAAGGATATGTGACCAAATATTAAAAATTTAAAGGCACAGTCAACTTAGTGTATGTAAACTTCTGACCCACAGGAATTGTGATATAGTGAATTAAAAGTGAAATAATCTGTCTGTAAACAATTGTTGGACAAATTACTTGTGTCATGCACAAAGTAGATGTCCTATCTGACTTGCCAACACTATAGTTTGATAACATGAAATCTGTGGAGTGGTTAAAAATGAGTTTTATTGACTTCAACCTAAGTGTATGTAAACTTCTGACTTCAACTGTACATGTACAGCACCAGTCAAAAGTTTGCACACAGTTGATGGAATGTATCTTTCTCATTATCTTACAGACATTTTATGGTGTAAATCTTGTGCCACCAGAAAACTGAATTTGAATTTAATAAATTTGAATTTGTATTTCATAATTTGAATTTGTATTTCATAATTTGAATTTGTATTTCATAATTTGAATTTGTATTTCATAATTTGAAATTGAATTATGTGCTTTTAATCTGAATTTTGGTAGGCCATTCATCTCCGAAAGCTAGCTTTCAGTTCTCCGAAGGCTACCTGTCAGTTTGTGAAGCTCGGATTTCAAATTCTATAGAGTACTCAAGTCAGACGTGGGTGGAGTCTGGTTTTGGAAGTAAATTCCCTATGACAGATAGAATGGGGTATCGACTATTTCTTGAAATCTGATTTATAGAATGAGCCAAAACGTTCCTGGATTAGCCTGTGTGGTATAAGGACATAGGCCATGCATCGCATGTTCCAATTTTTAATTTTTAAAGTAATCGATTAATGATTGTAGTTCTGTTTGTAGTCCACTTTAACGGAATACATATCCATTACTGCAACGCACAGGTGGTTCTCAACCAATCAGATATCATCATCTCGCATTCTGGCGCAAAATGGCTGCCGTTGCATCACCCAGGTGGGTGCTACACATTGGTGGTGTTAGAGGCGAGTTTCCCACTCATCATTGTAAGCGCTTTGAGTCACCTGTTGGTGAGAAAGGCGCTATATAAATGCAAGGCATTATTATTATTATTATTATTATTATTATTATTATCTCGTCTGGACATTTTTGCCAGTGCTGCCACTGAAGACGAGCTAACGTTAGCTTGCTAAGTTGAAAAACCCACCCGACAAGGTCAGAAACTACGCTACGGTTAAGCACATAAAGCAATTCTAGCCCTGTTCCTGCCGGAAGTTCATATATGCAATCTTAAGTACAAAGATTCAGACAGCAAGCCTAAAAGCCTGGGTGCTCTGTTAGACAGATAATGCCTGGGCTGGGAGTGAGGTTCTCCACCAACTTCCAGAACGCATCCACTTCCCTGCAGCTCATACTCTCCACAGCTGAGGCTATGGGCTGGCACTGCTGCACAAGCAGCCTATCAATCAAGCAAACAGCTTATTATAGCCTACAAGCAAATCACCTTCATTAGCTTTTCAGTTGATGTCTAAGTTACCACAACATTTTTAGTGGTGGTGTGTGCATTAATAATGTTTACCTATTATAACAATACATGACCGTGAGCTGTGTATTCTGAATATTTCCTATCATTGTCACAGTTGCAGCTCAACATACTGATCCATTCAAAGTGTACTTGGCTTGCTAGTTATTTAGCTATACAGCCTAGGTGGCTATTTTAGTTACAATGTCAACTACGTACGGGGGATATCAAGATTGACCTAACATTAAAGGATTGGTTCACTTTTTTTGAAATGTTATTACTGTTATTCAAACATTCTGAACAAGGGGGAAGGAACACTGTACCCCACCCAACCCTAAATCACAATTAAAGGGATAGTTCGGAATTTTGGACATAATGCCTCAATTACGACTTACCCATGATGTAGTTGATTGATGGAAACCATTTTCAGCTAATTCCATGCTGTCCCTTCTTTTGGACATACACACATTGCTAATGCTAGCGCAACTCTATGGCAACCGGTAGCATCCACTACCAAACGCACTTAAACACTCCACAGTGCACCCCATGCAACTTGTTACTCTTCTTTGTTGTTGTAGTCGACCAGTGCCGGCACTACATTTGTAGGTAACGTAAAGTATCGCTCCCCCGATAGACTGTCGTCGTATTTTATTTGCTTTGGGTGCACTGTTGAGTGTTTAAGTGCATTTGGTAGTGGATGCTACCGGTTGCCATAGAGTTGCGCTAGCATTAGCAACGTGTGTATGTCCAAAAGAAGGGACAGCATGGAATTAGCTGAAAATGGTTTCCGGCGTCTCAAAGGTGACGCCTTAAAAACTTTCATTCTGGCCACTCGTGGGAAGTCCCACAGACACCACGGCCGATGTCGCCCGACGTTAGCTGGGATGTTCATAAACAACACAAGCTATTAGATGCAGCCTCTACCTGATAACTTTTAGCTTATGTAATTGCCTGATATTTATGCAATTAACTTGCCAATGAATGTGAAGTATAAAAAACCTTGTCATGGCAAAGTTGCATAGTTAACGGTGCTGTAACTTAGTTCTCACCAGTTCACCACAGGTGCTCCTCAGACCACAACTCCGTCTCTTGCCGCGCCCCGTTGTTTCCGGTCCCCCATTCTTGCCTGTTCCCGGTCCCTCTGACATCTAGCCGGCTTGAAATTTTAAGGCCGCATTCCATAACAAATGCTGGAAAGCGGATTTTTCAACTCATCTGCCTCGAAGATGTCGACATTGTGATCCATCTTGATGCAAATTTTGCTTACTTTACTATTCACTGACTCTCGCTCTGTTTGCCCTATCCAATGTTACGTCACCGTTCGATTTCCCATATTATTCAGATTTGAGGTGCACATGGCCAATTTCGTTACAAAAATAAGCACAGGCTAGATGTAATAAGTGTAGCCTATAACGTTATATTTTTTTATTATTTTAAAATCCCATTGCTACATCAATTTCCCACATTAATTCACTGGGAATGGCAACCTAAAAGATGCCCTTTAATATCGTAGGAGTGTTACATTACTGAAGCTACGTAGGTAGACAAGGGGAAATGTATTTAGATATAGGCCATTCTGATAGGGGAGTGTGTGAAGGAATTTTCTGTTTTACAATATGTGTGTATTAACATAGAGACAATCACATGATTATCAATAAGCATTTAATATAATAGATGAATTATATATTGAGTTAAGTAATTAAATAATGCATTCTTTGTGAACACTGAGTAGGTCATGGTTCACTCCCTCTGTGTCTCTCCTTCACAATCTGCAGAGACAGGCAGATGTTTTCGTTACTTGTTTTGAAGGTTATAGAAAGACAAAACACCAAGAATTGGATACCCTTGTCTCTGTATGTTTAGAAACCGCCCCTTGTGGCAAATCAGTAAAGCAACGATATTGTGTATAAATCTCCTCTGTATGCTGTTTTTGGGTCAGAGAGATTCTGATGAGACTCTCTCTCATTCTAAGTTTATCTCTAAATAAACTGAAACTCTTTTTCTTATTCTATTACATCGTTTTGTTGTGGTTCTGTTTGGACAGACATGCTCACTGTGGGTTGAAAGGGAAAAATCCACAACAAGTGTTACATTACTGAAGATAGGTAGACAGGGGGAAATGTATTTAGATATAGGCCATTCTGATAGGGGAGTGTTACATTACTGAAGATAGGTAGACAGGGGGAAATGTATTTAGATATAGGCCATTCTGATAGGGGAGTGTTACATTACTGAAGATAGGTAGACAGGGGGGAATGTATTTAGATATAGGCCATTCTGATAGGGGAGTGTTACATTACTGAAGATAGGTAGTGTAATGGGGTGTGACGTGAGAGATGGGAGGAGCCAAACGCAGCAAGGGGAATCATTAAGCCCTTAGGCCACTAAGGCGGGATACCCGCAGATAAGGGAGGAGACAAGACAAGGAACACAAACACACCACAGACGCTACTAACCGGCTAACTGTCAAACGCTAAGTAGAGCGCAAGGACAGGAATCTGAACAGCCAGACATAATACGCGCCCTGTCTCGGCAACGAGACAAATCAGAACGGGCGAGTAGCGTAAAGGCAAACATTAAACAATAAACAAACACCGCAAAATAACACGATGGTAAGAGAGGAGGCGAACAGGAACAGAGATTTAACGTTCCCATGGCGAGATAAATAGGCTCGCAGTCAAATGAATAAAACCAAGAGGGTAAACACCCGATCTCCCAGGAGAGAGAAACATTTTACAGGTGAGCCGACGAAGCACTGTCATCCCATAACTTTATTATCCACAGACTAACGCAAGCTTAAATTGGAACAACCGCCCTAGCCTCTCGATAAAGGAATGAATAAATTAAACGAGGCGAAAATGGAACCGAGATTTAACGTTCCATGGCCAGTTCAATAAGTAGCAGTCAAATGCAGAAAGCAAAGCGGTAAACACCCGATCTCCCAGGAAGGAGAAACATTTTACAGGTGAGCCGAACGGAGCACCGTCGTCCCATAACTACTATCCAAAAGACTCACGCAAACTTAGATTGGAACAACCGCCCTAGCCTCTCGGTAAAGGAATGAATAAATTAAACGAGGCGAAAATGGAACCGAGATTTAACGTTCCATGGCTAGTTTAATAAGTAGCAGTCAAATGCAGAAAGCAAAGCGGTAAACACCCGATCTCCCAGGAAGGAGAAACATTTTACAGGTGAGCCGAACGGAGCACCGTCGTCCCATAACTACTATCCAAAAGACTCACGCAAACTTAGATTGGAACAACCGCCCTAGCCTCTCAGTAAAGGAATAAATGAAAACGAGGCGAAATGGAACAGAGATTTAACGTTCCATGGCGATATAAAAGGCTCGCAGTCCAATGCATAAAACTTTACTATGCACAGACTAACGCAAGCTAAAATGGAACAACCGCCCTAGCCTCTAAATAAATGAATAAATTAAACGAGGCGAAATGGAACAGAGAGCTAACGTTCCGATGCTATATAAAGACACGCGCAGTCACACACAAACACGTCCACAACAACGCCCAAGCTCCATATAAAGAGACACACCCGGAGAACGAAACAGAACAACAGTTCCAAACAAAATCGTCCCGCAGGTAAAAAGGACGTACAGGACGGCTGCAACAAAAGACCTACGCAAAATAGCACGACAGCCTCAATATAAATAAAAACCCTGAGTCACAACAAAGGGGAACGTAGTCCACGAGAAGGACAACAGGGAATAAACGTACCACGGCTACTTACTGGCTCACAGTAAAACGGAATTGAGTAGAAGCAAAACGCCAGGTCTCTAAGAAAACCAAACAGGCGAAAATGGAACAAAGAGCTGCTGCTCTATACTTCTACGAGCAAATAACTAAGTAGAAGCGAAACGCCTGATCTCCCAATGGGAAGATATGTGCCGAAAGGCGAGCAGAACTACTGTTCTGAACACAATCGCCCAAAACTCCATACACGGAGGAAACGCACAAATAAAGGCAAAAATAGAGCAGAGATTAACGGTCCCAAACTCCTACGAGAAAACCAACCACCAAGCCAGCAAGAAATAAGCCCTGTCTCTAAAGAGACGCTAACAATGGGCGAATAGCCAAAACGGTACAAAAATTCACAGCCAACAATAACACCACAGTACATACAATTAACAATCAATGTCGAAGCCCCGAACGTAGAAAACGGTAGGCTTATATACCCCTCTCCAGGTGACAAGCAACAGGTGTAAACGCTTAACAAAAGATCCGACAACTCAGCAGGGCGGAGCAAGCATCTACCAAAAGGGCAGCGCCCTCGCGTGGCCACCAAAGAGAACGACCGCAAGGGGAAACAGGGTCAAAACCATGACAGGTAGACAGGGGGAATGTATTTAGATATAGGCCATTCTGATAGGGGAGTGTTACATTACTGAAGATAGGTAGACAGGGGGGAATGTATTTAGATATAGGCCATTCTGATAGGGGAGTGTTACATTACTGAAGATAGGTAGACAGGGGGGAATGTATTTAGATATAGGCCATTCTGATAGGGGAGTGTTACATTACTGAAGATAGTTAGACAGGGGGAAATGTTTTTAGATATAGGCCATTCTGATAGGGGAGTGTTGCATTACTGAAGATAGGTAGACAGGGGGAAATGTATTTAGATATAGGCCATTCTGATAGGGGAGTGTTACATTACTGAAGATAGGTAGACAGGGGGAAATGTATTTAGATATAGGCCATTCTGATAGGGGAGTGTTACATTACTGAACATAGGTAGATTGAGGGAAATGTATTTAGATATAGGCCATTCTGATAGGGGAGTGTTACATTACTGAAGATAGGTAGACTGGGGGAAATGTATTTAGATATAGGCCATTCTGATAGGGGAGTGTTACATTTCTGAACATAGGTAGACAGGGGGAAATGTATTTAGATATAGGCCATTCTGATAGGGGAGTGTTACATTACTGAAGCTAGGTAGACAAGGGGAAATGTATTTATATATGGGCCATTCTGATAGGGGAGTGTTACATTACTGAAGATAGTTAGACAGGGGGAAATGTATTTAGATATAAGCCATTCTGATAGGGGAGTGTTACATTACTGAAGCTAGGTAGACTGGGGGAAATGTATTTATATATAGGCCATTCTGATAGGGGAGTGTTACATTACTGAAGATAGGTAGACTGGTGGAAATGTATTTATATATAGGCCATTCTGATAGGGGAGTGTTACATTACTGAAGATAGGTAGACTGGGGGAAATGTATTTATATATAGGCCATTCTGATAGGGGAGTGTTACATTACTGAAGATAGTTAGACAGGGGGAAATGTATTTAGATATAGGCCATTCTGATAGGGGAGTGTTACATTACTGAAGCTAGGTAGACAAGGGGAAATGTATTTATATATGGGCCATTCTGATAGGGGAGTGTTACATTACTGAACATAGGTAGACTGAGGGAAATGTATTTAGATATAGGCCATTCTGATAGGGGAGTGTTACATTACTGAAGCTAGGTAGACAAGGGGAAATGTATTTATATATGGGCCATTCTGATAGGGGAGTGTTACATTACTGAACATAGGTAGACTGAGGGAAATGTATTTAGATATAGGCCATTCTGATAGGGGAGTGTTACATTACTGAAGCTAGGTAGACTGGGGGAAATGTATTTATATATAGGCCATTCTGATAGGGGAGTGTTACATTACTGAAGATAGGTAGACTGGTGGAAATGTATTTATATATAGGCCATTCTGATAGGGGAGTGTTACATTACTGAAGATAGGTAGACTGGGGGAAATGTATTTATATATAGGCCATTCTGATAGGGGAGTGTTACATTACTGAAGATAGTTAGACAGGGGGAAATGTATTTAGATATAGGCCATTCTGATAGGGGAGTGTTACATTACTGAAGCTAGGTAGACAAGGGGAAATGTATTTATATATGGGCCATTCTGATAGGGGAGTGTTACATTACTGAACATAGGTAGACTGAGGGAAATGTATTTAGATATAGGCCATTCTGATAGGGGAGTGTTACATTACTGAAGCTAGGTAGACAAGGGGGAATGTATTTATATATAGGCCATTCTGATAGGGGAGTGTTACATTACTGAACATAGGTAGACTGAGGGAAATGTATTTATATATAGGCCATTCTGATAGGGGAGTGTTACATTACTGAACATAGGTAGACTGAGGGAAATGTATTTAGATATAGGCCATTCTGATAGGGGAGTGTTACATTACTGAACATAGGTAGACAGGAGGAAATGTATTTAGATATAGTCCATTCTGATAGGGGAGTGTTACATTACTGAAGCTAGATAGACAAGGGGAAATGTATTTATATATAGGCCATTCTGATAGGGGAGTGTTACATTACTGAAGCTAGGTAGACTGGGGGAAATGTATTTATATATAGGCCATTCTGATAGGGGAGTGTTACATTACTGAAGCTAGGTAGACAAGGGGAAATGTATTTATATATAGGCCATTCTGATAGGGGAGTGTTACATTACTGAAGCTAGGTAGACAAGGGGAAATGTATTTATATATAGGCCATTCTGATAGGGGAGTGTTACATTACTAAGCGCGCTGACCTCAATGTGTTCGCCCTAAGGCGCTTCTGGTCCTCCTGTCCGGCGTATTGGGTTTTGCCGTTCGTCTTGTCAGGTGTACCTGTTTTAAATTAATATAAGCACAGCTAGTGGGGAGGGCGGGAAACTCTCTGGGTTGACAGGGCGGGGCGTGCCGTGTGACGAGAGACACCGTATTGAAGCTTGCTGTGTACACATTCTCAACTTTACCGGTGTATTGATTGGTTGCTGCTTAGTGTCAGGCAATAACTGAACTATATATATACAATATAGCCCACTGCCAGATGTGGTGTGGTGTGTGAAACCCCAGTGGGCTCTGTTATTCCTTGGATGGATCTTTGGCTCTTCTGCATAGCTGGTGCTTGAATGAATTCCTGTAATAAAGATTTGTCATTTACTATACTGTCCTTTACTGTGTGTGTCCTTTGTTTTCCCGCACTGGACCTAACCAGTTATTAAAGGTGGTGGCAGCATTATATATCTCTCTTAGCCAGTTATTAAAGGTGGTGGCAGCATTATATATCTCTGTTAGCCAGTTGTATTGCCCCCCTGTCTGGGCATTAGGGTAGGTTTATTTCACTACTTATTGCCGATAGCGTTAGCTAACGTTAAGGAAGTTAGACTAACTTACGTAGCCAATACACACACAGTAGTCCGACTCTGACAAGTAGTTTTATATATAATGGCGTGAGTATGGCAATAATTTGTTTCAATAACGTTTAACTATGTAAATTAATCTCAACATTACACAGCTGACCCACAGCTACCTAACTGGAACCAAATGAGAACTGCGACGTGCTCAGTGCCACTCCCTCCAAAGATTGATGATATCTGCCGACAACTGCTTTTCCTGAAGTACCCGGATGTGCACAAACTGAAAAACTGAAAGCTAGCTTTTGGAGAATTTAACTTTTACAAACTGAATTTCTGAGACTGAATATTTACAAACTGAAAATTTTGAGATAAAATTTTTATAAACTGAATTTCTGAGATCTGAATTTGAAATCTGAGTTTAACTGAATAGCCTACCGAAATTCAGATTCATATCACATAATTCAATTTCAAAACGTATTTACAAATTAAAATTATGAAATACAAATTCAGTGCAATAAAATTCCATTTCAAAACGTATACAAATTCAAATCACGAAATTCAAATTTACTAAATTCGAATTCAGTTTTCTGGTGGCACAAGATTTACACTATACACTTTTATCTTAATGCTTATGCTTAAATGCTTTCATTTTTTTTCTTAGACAAATATAAATAGTGAAGTTGATGCCTATGTATGAATTTCTTTCCAAAACAAAAATTTAAATAAAAAGAAAATTTGGTTTTGAAATGCACCCCCAAAAAGTAGTTTTAATTTAGAACTTCACCGGGTTGCTTTGCTGGTGACACTGTTGATGACACTGAGTTAACCAGCATGCCTCCCACAGAATTCTGCTGTGACACGCCATGCCATCTGGCTTGCACTTTAGTTGGGCCCTCATTTGATTTTCAACAGGACAATGACCCAAAACACACCTCCAGGCTGGATAAGAGCTATTGGACAAAGAAGGAGAGATGGAGTGCTGCATCAGATGACCTAATCTAACACCCAAACTAAACCCAATAGAGATGGTTTGGGATGAGTTGGACTGGAGAGTGAAGGAAAAGCAGCCAAGTGCTCAGCATATATGGGACTTCCTTCAAGACTATTGGAAAAGCATCCCAGGTGGCTCTTTAGTTGGTAAAGAGTATGCCAAGAGTGCAAAGCTGGTATCAAGGCAAAGGGTGGCTACTTTGAAGAATCAAAAATATAAGTTACATTTTTATTTGTTTAACACTTCTTTGGTCACTGTATAATTACATTTATGTTATTTCATAGTTTTTATGTTTTTACTATTATTCTAAACTGTAAAAAAAAAACATCTATGAGTAGGTGGGTCCAAACTTTTGACTGGTACTGTAATACATACATACAGTGGGGTCAGAAAGGATTCGGACAGTGACACAATTTTTGTTGTTTTGGCTCTGTACTCCAGAACATTGGTTAAAGTGCAGACTTTCAGCTTTAATTTGAGGGCATTTACATCCATATTGGGTGAACCGTGTAGCAATTGTAGCCCTTTTAATGCACAGTCCCCCCATTTTAGGGGACGAAAAGTAAATGGACAAACTAACATAAACTTACCAGAAAATAAGATATCAAGAGTCTTTTGATGTTGTTGGGTCACAGAAATCAGGAAGTCATGGCATGCAACCAAATATTAAATATCATGACTTTATTTAAGTTTATGTTAATTTGTCCAATTACTTTTCACTGTTCCATTTCAAATCCAATGTGCTAGAGTACAGAGCCAAAACAATGAAAAAGGTGTCACTTTTGGAGTGTACTGTAGATCCTAGAGGTAAGCAATGGTCAGACAATGCCCCAACAGTTGACATTCACTTGTGGGTTCCACACTTAATAGAAAACATTAGAGCCATAGCAGGACTGGGCATGGTTGTGCAGTAGCAGATATAGCATCCAAGGCTCCAGTCTGAAGAGCACTAGCCCCCTGTATGCAGCAGCGAGCACTATCGCCTAGTTCCTCATAATGAAGGGCCCTCACTCCAAAGCTCTCCTCTGCGATGCTCCATTGCTAGTACACTGCAGAGAGGCTGGCTCTCCTCTGCGATGCTCCATTGCCAGTACACAGCAGAGAGGCTGGCTCTCCTCTGCGATGCTCCATTGCCAGTACACAGCAGAGAGGCTGGCTCTCCTCTGCGATGCTCCATTGCCAGTACACAGCAGAGAGGCTGGCTCTCCTCTGCGATGCTCCATTGCCAGTACACTGCAGAGAGGCTTGCTCTCCTCTGCGATGCTCCATTGCCAGTACACTGCAGAGAGGCTGGCTCTCCTCTGCGATGCTCCATTGCCAGTACACTGCAGAGAGGCTTGCTCTCCTCTGCGATGCTCCATTGCTAGTACACTGCAGAGAGGCTTGCTCTCCTCAGCGATGCTCCATTGCTAGTACACTGCAGAGAGGCTGGCTCTCCTCTGCGATGCTCCATTGCTAGTACACTGCAGAGAGGCTTGCTCTCCTCTGCGATGCTCCATTGCTAGTACACTGCAGAGAGGCTTGCTCTCCTCTGCGATGCTCCATTGCTAGTACACTGCAGAGAGGCTGGCTCTCCTCTGCGATGCTCCATTGCTAGTACACTGCAGAGAGGCTGGCTCTCCTCTGCGATGCTCCATTGCTAGTACACTGCAGAGAGGCTTGCTCTCCTCTGCGATGCTCCATTGCTAGTACACTGCAGAGAGGCTTGCTCTCCTCTGCGATGCTCCATTGCCAGTACACTGCAGAGAGGCTGGCTCTCCTCTGCGATGCTCCATTGCTAGTACACTGCAGAGAGGCTTGGTCTCCTCTGCGATGCTCCATTGCTAGTACACTGCAGAGAGGCTGGCTCTCCTCTGCGATGCTCCATTGCGAGTACACTGCAGAGAGGCTTGCTCTCCTCTGCGATGCTCCATTGCTAGTACACTGCAGAGAGGCTTGCTCTCCTCTGCGATGCTCCATTGCCAGTACACTGCAGAGAGGCTGGCTCTCCTCTGCGATGCTCCATTGCTAGTACACTGCAGAGAGGCTGGCTCTCCTCTGCGATGCTCCATTGCCAGTACACTGCAGAGAGGCTGGCTCTCCTCTGCGATGCTCCATTGCCAGTACACTGCAGAGAGGCTGGCTCTCCTCTGCGATGCTCCATTGCCAGTACACTGCAGAGAGGCTTGCTCTCCTCTGCGATGCTCCATTGCCAGTGCACTGCAGAGAGGCTGGCTCTCCTCTGCGATGCTCCATTGCCAGTACACTGCAGAGAGGCTTGCTCTCCTCTGCGATGCTCCATTGCCAGTACACTGCAGAGAGGCTTGCTCTCCTCTGCGATGCTCCATTGCCAGTACACTGCAGAGAGGCTGGCTCTCCTCTGTGATGCTCCATTGCTAGTACACTGCAGAGAGGCTTGCTCTCCTCTGCGATGCTCCATTGCCAGTACACTGCAGAGAGGCTTGCTCTCCTCTGCGATGCTCCATTGCTAGTACACTGCAGAGAGGCTTGCTCTCCTCTGCGATGCTCCATTGCCAGTACACTGCAGAGAGGCTTGCTCTCCTCTGCGATGCTCCATTGCTAGTACACTGCAGAGAGGCTTGCTCTCCTCTGCGATGCTCCATTGCTAGTACACTGCAGAGAGGCTTGCTCTCCTCTGCGATGCTCCATTGCTAGTACACTGCAGAGAGGCTTGCTCTCCTCTGCGATGCTCCATTGCCAGTACAATGCAGAGAGGCTGGCTCTCCTCTGCGATGCTCCATTGCCAGTACACTGCAGAGAGGCTTGCTCTCCTCTGCGATGCTCCATTGCTAGTACACTGCAGAGAGGCTGGCTCTCCTCTGCGATGCTCCATTGCCAGTACACTGCAGAGAGGCTGGCTCTCCTCTGCGATGCTCCATTGCCAGTACACTGCAGAGAGGCTTGCTCTCCTCTGCGATGCTCCATTGCTAGTACACTGCAGAGAGGCTTGCTCTCCTCTGCGATGCTCCATTGCCAGTACACTGCAGAGAGGCTGGCTCTCCTCTGCGATGCTCCATTGCTAGTACACTGCAGAGAGGCTGGCTCTCCTCTGCGATGCTCCATTGCCAGTACACTGCAGAGACGCTGGCTCTCCTCTGCGATGCTCCATTGCCAGTACACTGCAGAGAGGCTGGCTCTCCTCTGCGATGCTCCATTGCCAGTACACTGCAGAGAGGCTTGCTCTCCTCTGCGATGCTCCATTGCCAGTGCACTGCAGAGAGGCTGGCTCTCCTCTGCGATGCTCCATTGCCAGTACACTGCAGAGAGGCTTGCTCTCCTCTGCGATGCTCCATTGCCAGTACACTGCAGAGAGGCTTGCTCTCCTCTGCGATGCTCCATTGCCAGTACACTGCAGAGAGGCTGGCTCTCCTCTGTGATGCTCCATTGCTAGTACACTGCAGAGAGGCTTGCTCTCCTCTGCGATGCTCCATTGCCAGTACACTGCAGAGAGGCTTGCTCTCCTCTGCGATGCTCCATTGCTAGTACACTGCAGAGAGGCTTGCTCTCCTCTGCGATGCTCCATTGCCAGTACACTGCAGAGAGGCTTGCTCTCCTCTGCGATGCTCCATTGCTAGTACACTGCAGAGAGGCTTGCTCTCCTCTGCGATGCTCCATTGCCAGTACACTGCAGAGAGGCTTGCTCTCCTCTGCGATGCTCCATTGCCAGTACACTGCAGAGAGGCTTGCTCTCCTCTGCGATGCTCCATTGCCAGTACACTGCAGAGAGGCTGGCTCTCCTCTGCGATGCTCCATTGCTAGTACACTGCAGAGAGGCTGGCTCTCCTCTGCGATGCTCCATTGCTCCATTGCCAGTACACTGCAGAGAGGCTGGCTCTCCTCTGCGATGCTCCATTGCTAGTACACTGCAGAGAGGCTTGCTCTCCTCTGCGATGCTCCATTGCCAGTACACTGCAGAGAGGCTTGCTCTCCTCTGCGATGCTCCATTGCTAGTACACTGCAGAGAGGCTTGCTCTCCTCTGCGATGCTCCATTGCTAGTACACTGCAGAGAGGCTTGCTCTCCTCTGCGATGCTCCATTGCCAGTACACTGCAGAGAGGCTTGCTCTCCTCTGCGATGCTCCATTGCTAGTACACTGCAGAGAGGCTTGCTCTCCTCTGCGATGCTCCATTGCTAGTACACTGCAGAGAGGCTTGCTCTCCTCTGCGATGCTCCATTGCCAGTACACTGCAGAGAGGCTGGCTCTCCTCTGCGATGCTCCATTGCCAGTACACTGCAGAGAGGCTGGCTCTCCTCTGCGATGCTCCATTGCCAGTACACTGCAGAGAGGCTTGCTCTCCTCTGCGATGCTCCATTGCTAGTACACTGCAGAGAGGCTTGCTCTCCTCTGCGATGCTCCATTGCCAGTACACAGCAGAGAGGCTTGCTCTCCTCTGCGATGCTCCATTGCCAGTACACTGCAGAGAGGCTGGCTCTCCTCTGCGATGCTCCATTGCTAGTACACTGCAGAGAGGCTGGCTCTCCTCTGCGATGCTCCATTGCTAGTACACTGCAGAGAGGCTGGCTCTCCTCTGCGATGCTCCATTGCTAGTACACTGCAGAGAGGCTTGCTCTCCTCTGCGATGCTCCATTGCCAGTACACTGCAGAGAGGCTGGCTCTCCTCTGCGATGCTCCATTGCTAGTACACTGCAGAGAGGCTTGCTCTCCTCTGCGATGCTCCATTGCCAGTACACAGCAGAGAGGCTTGCTGTGCGCGTGTCAAAATGGCTGCTGTGGTGAAAGGCTTGGAGTGTGCTTACATCTGTCATCTTTTATCTGCACAGTCAGACTGTGATTTGTAGTCAAAGGAGGGAATACAAGGTAGACAATAAGGAGGTCAGCTCATTCATTCTCTTTTGTAAAAACTAACCATGAATATAATGTTGGATCACGTAAAGACATGCTCAGTGAAATGTTATTGTAGAGCTGTCTCTGAATAACTGCTAAGTAGTGCTAGAGAGGTAGACGTGGAGCAGTGGTGGTTTGAAATGCAATTTCAATGTATGCAAATGCAATGTACACTGAGACCACTACCGGCAAGCTGGAGAGAGTGAAAGAATTGAGACGAGTGTTTTGCCGAAAGGCTTATTTTCTGTTAGTTTATTATTTTAGTTTAGTATTTTATTTTTTAGTACCTGCAGGGGGAAGGGAATATACATTTTGTTTTATTTTTTTTCACTGGATTAGTGTGCCTGCTCTCTCTCTCTCTCAAAATTCAAATTCAAATTGCTTTATTGGCCGGAAATGCAGATGTAAATATTGCCAAAGCATACAGAAATATATTAAAATGCATATGTACAGCAAAATAATAATATAAATAAGAACAACACAATAACAATGTTAATGATAAATCAACATTAAATCAACAGTATCTCAGGAGTCTCTCCTGTATGGGTGGATGGTCACTCAGTGTCCCTCAGGTTATGACAGGCTAAAATATATTGTGCCGCAATTGGGGCTGTTGGTCCTTCTCCTAATAGGATTACACATTTCTCATTGTTTGATAGGAAATTAAAGTTCTGTATGATTCTAGAAATTTTGGGGAAATATTATTTTCTTATTTTTGTGTATTTTGTGCAGTTAAGGAGGAAGTGCATCTCTGTCTCTACCTCTACTGTCTTATAATGACCGCATATCCATTGTTCTTTTGGTAACCATGAGTTTTTGTGTCTGCCTTTTTCAATTCCAAGGGTGTGGTCACTGAGCCTGTATTTGGTCAGGATCCGTCTCTGCTTTGTATCTCAGACAGAGAAGAGATACTCTGCTGGAGTATAATCTTTTTTTAGGGTCCGATAGCAAATTAGTCGATTCAGTGTTTTGGTTTCTTTATCCCAATGTTCCAAATCCAATTCTTTTATTTGTTGCATAATTTTGGTTACACTGATTTGTGGCTGGTTTGCAGTGCTGGACTGAGCATGGTGTAGGTTAGTTTGGGTTACAGAATTAGTAAGCTTCAGTACCAGCTGACTGAGGGGGCTCTTTTCAGGGTTCAGTTCTTGGGATTGTAGCGCCTTATATTGCAGCGTGTCATTGGGGCTTGATTTAAGGTGGATCCAGAATTTGAGTGCTCTTTTTTGTATATTTATTGCCAATGGAAACTGGCCTAATTCGGCCCTACATGCGTTATTAGGTGTTTTCCTTTGTATTTGTAAAATATTTCTGCAGAATTCAGTATGCAGAGTTTCAGTTGGATTCTTGTCCCTTGCAGTGTAGTTTTGCTGACTGAGTGGACCCCAGACCTCACTCCCATAAAGCGCAATAGGCTGAATTACACTATCAAATAGTTTAGACCAGATTCTAATTGGGATATTCAGTTTGAAAAGTTTTCTCTTTATTGCATATATTGCTCTTCAAGCTTGTTCTTTTAAAGTATTTACTGCCATGCAGAAACTCCCCGATGCAGTGATTGTCAGACCAAGGTAGGTATAATTCATAGTGCTCTAAGGCGGTGTTACCTACAGTAAATTTGTATCTGTTTTCCTGACATCTGGGCTTTTTTTGGAAAATGATAATCTTTGTTTTTTTTTTTATTTACTGCCAGGGCCCAGTTCTGGCAGTATTGCTCAAGCAGATCCAAGTGTTGCTGTAACCCTTGTTCTGTGGGTGATAGCAGGACCAGTGTAACGTTCCGTTCCCATCCTGTCCATTTTCCGTATTTTGCCCTTTCCCTCCGTGTCATGTTTGATTCCCATTGTCCGTGTTTTTCCCCTTGCTGCAGACTGGGCGTGTTCCCTCCGTTTGTTTCACTCCTTTTCCCCACTCCTGTCTCGGCCTATCTCCTTTCTCCATTTCAGCATGCATTCCTCACACTCCGCTCTGTTCAATCACCCACGCTTACATTTGCACGCTTTCTTAATTGTTTCCAATCTCACTCCCTATTTAACCCTCCTGCTGGCTGCTATCTAGCGCCAGTTCGTTAACGTTGTTTCATTTGTATCCTGGTCTAGAATTCCCTTATCTGTTTATCTTGCTACAGTTTGGTTCTGTCTCGGTGCTTAAATGCACACTGCCTACTGTTGTTTGCTAGTCTGTCCTGTTTATATGCGGTCCTACCTGCCGCGCCTTGCCTGTCTCGTTAACCACCACTCTATTGTTTCTGCCAGTCTGCAGTTGTGCGCTACTCCCTGATTGTGTTGCGGTACCTCCGCTCCCACCCGACGTTGCGCCCACAGCGGGGCGTTCTGCTCCTCCATTCTACAGTGGTTCCTGTCCAGCCGTGGCTACCGCCATTGTTACGGTTCCGGTTGCATCTACTGCTGTTGCCCTGCTGCCTCTACCGGGCCAACCCGAGGTCCGCTGCACTGCCCTGCCCTGCCGTATTCTGCCGCTACCCCTTCCTCTGCTTCAATTACCTGGTTACCTGTTACCAGTACACCCCGGTTTCCCCTCCTCTAAATTTCATGTATTTCCATAACCGGTTGTCTGTGCTTTATGTCCTCCCTCACTTCAGGAGACAAGTTCGAAGCTTATTTATTGGATGCCTAGCGCTCCCCCTATCCGTCCCGTCTGTCCAGATTCGCCAAGTCCAGTTCCGGTTTGGAACAATTCCTGAGAGACCCGCACAGTCCAGTTCCGGTCTGGAACATTCCAGTGTTCCAGTTGTCCAGTTCCAGTTTGACCCGATCCAGTTCCTGTCCAGTCCAGTTCCGGTTTGGAACATCCAGTGTCCCATACCAAGTCCAGTTCCGGTTTGGAACAACCCAGTGTTCCAGTTAAGTCCAGTTCCGGTGTTTCCGTTCCAGTTTCCCGTCCTGTCCAGTTCCAGTTTGGAACTCCAGGGTTCCAGTACAAAGTCCAGTTCCGGCCTGGAACATCCTGTGTTCCAGTTCAAGTCCAGCTCCGGCTTGGAGCAAAGTGAAGTCCCGGAGAATCTCCTGACTTTATTGTTTTTCTGTTTATAATCTATGTACAGCTTGGGACTGCCCCAAGCTATAATAAACTACCTTTTTCTGTCCCTCTGCCTCCTGGTCGTTGCATTTGGGTCCAGCCCGTATTCAGGTTCATGACAACCAGGTCATCTGCATAGAGCAAACATTTGACATCTTTGTCGAACAGTGTGAGACCAGGAGCTGCAGACTGTTCCAACAACACCGCTAACTCATTAATGTATATATTGAACAATGCTGGACTGCGATTGCAGCCCTGTCTCACACCACGTCCTTGTGTGAAGAATTCTGTCCTTTTTTTGCCAATTAGTACTGCACACTTTTTTTTTTTTGTACATACATTTCAATATGTCATAAACTTTACCCCCTACACCACTTTGAATAATTTTATAGAATAAGCCTTGGTGCCAAATAGAATCAAATGCTTTTTTTTAAATCAATGAAGCATGCAAAGATTTTTCCATTTTTTGTATGGTGGACATGTTTATTTATTAGGGTGCGTAGGGTGTAAATATGGTCAGTGGTACGGTGGTTTGGTAGAAAGCCAATCTGACTCTTACTCAAGACATTGTGCTTGTTAAGGAAGTTTATAAGTCTTGTATTAAGGATGCTACAAAATACCTTCCCCAGATTACTGCTTACACAAATGCCTCGGTAATTATTAGGGTCCAATTTTTCTCCACTTTTATGAATTGGGGATATAAGCCCCTGGTTCCAGATGTCAGGAAAGCAGCCAGAGCTTAGTACCAGGTTGAATAACTTCAGCACAGCCTTCTGCAGCTCAGCAGTGCTGTGTTTTAGAATCTCATTTCTGATGCTGTCAGGACCACAAGCTTTCTTTGGTTTTAGGGACTGGAGTTTTTCAGTCAGTTATAGCAAGGAGATTGGGTTATCTAGTGGATTTTGATTGTTTTTAATGGATGATTCTAGGTTATTTAGTTTTTTTAAAATTGTATTCTGATTGCATTTAAAATCTTTATGTGGGATTTCTTTGTATAGATTCTCTAAATAGTCTTTCCAAATGGTTCCATCTTGTAAAGCCAATTCTTGTGGTGTTGTTGCGCTTAAGTTATTCCATATTTCCCAGAACTGATTTTGATTGATTGATTCTTCAATTTCAATTAGTTGCTTATTGATATATCTTTGTTTCTTTGTTTTCAAGGTTTGTTTGTATTGTTTAAGCATTTCACAATAGTAGTATATAGCATATGGCAAACGTCAAAATTTGATTGATGGGCATAGGTCAAAGGTCAAATGGTCAAATGGGGATCATTATTTTTAATTTAAATTTTTATTATTTTTTAATTATTTTTTATTTTTTAATTATTTTTATTTTTTAATTTATAATGTATTATTATTCGGGGTGTTGTGGGGGGTTTGTTTCAAGGCTTTATTTTATTGGCATTGTGACGATGTCATTTTATTGGGGGTTGTTTGTTGTAAACATTGGTTTTTATGGTCGGTCTTTGGGTGAGGAAAAAAACATGTGTAGGAATTTTTTATTAGAACAACATCGTGAAAAAGTAACTTTGTATATACAGTATATATAAATATAAATGTGTAGGTTAGTGTCAATAGTTTGTGTTAGCAGAAGCGTTTTAAAAGAATAAAAGAATTCAAGATGGTTAATTGCAGACTTTTAAACGTGACAAATAGCGGTATAGAGAGCCGAAGGGAAAAACTCTAACAAGCTGTTGAGATGTCCGTGAAATGTATGCGAATGACTCCATAGCCAAGGTCCGCGGACAAATGTTGCAAAGCCGTTCATCGGGGGTCTGACCTGTGTACAGCTGAAATGGAACAAGCCCCAAGTAGTTTCCTACCACACATAGACAATCCAGAGACACAGGGCAGGCGTTCACAGCGGTGAACTACGAGCGGCTCTAGCATCAGCGGAACACATGGTCGGTGTTTACTGCTAGAGAGAGGAATACGTGTGTGAGACAGAATCCACAATTGACGGCCGTTTGCACTGAGGCATGATAACATGTAGTTTAACAACAGCTGCTGCTGGAAGGATTGGGGGCTGCTGACGAGATGCTAGGGGGAAACCTTTGATTGACAAGGAACAGCTGTATTCCTGGCGGGGTTATTCAAAATAAGTTTGAAATGAATGAATGAAATGCATAGACTGGAAATATTTCAACAGGCCGCAAAATGCCCCGACCCCAATTGAAAAGACCTCCAAGACGCGTTTCCAAAAAGCAATCTAAACGTCTATATCACTGGTTCAGAACCATGAAATAAATCTTTCAGGATTTTTGCTTTCAGTTTGCTAATACTTAGAGCCAATATGAGTGTTTAGTATCGAATGGAATGTAAAAAAATGGGGTTATTCAATTTTATAATTGAAATATAATATTGTGTAAACGTAACTCTTTCAAAAAGAAGAAGACGTCTATTTAAGCTAAACATTTTGCTTGCAAGAAATGTCGACTGTAGCCTTTCAACACAAGGTATGTGCGACTATTTTAATTATTGTAAAGTGTGAAACTTTCAAGTTGTTAATTAAACATATTGAATGTTCTACTTCTTAATTAACGTTGTTAATGTAAATGTATTACAGCTTTGGCTGAAATATTGTATAGCAACGGGGCACACGCAGGTGGATCTTTCAGTGATTTTGTTGAAACAATACCCGAAGACATCAACGTTAGACAGAGTAAGATGTTTTTACAATTTTTAAAATGTGGTTTTAAGATGATTTATATAATTGTTTTTAGATACTAAGGGGTAGACTACACAGAGGACCGAAGCCACGTGTTGTCTATAGGCTTGTGTTTTAGCTTTAACCTCTTGCTGCAAAACGCCCCCTAGCGGTAACGCTGGCGTTACGGAAATTATTACATTATACATTTCATTAATTTAATAATATATAATAAACTGCTCACCTCAATATTTTGATTAAATATCCTTAAGATATATCCATTCCTTCTGGGAAAGTGGTTTTTAAGCCCAAAACGTCGGGATAAAACTTCGTAAATAACGTTGGAAACTCGGACCTAATTCTCAAACATGTATTGCAGCTTGATGTCACACCATAAACAATGTGCTGGTAAACTGTTCTGCTTAATTGTATTTCACAAAACTTTGGTTTGAAAAATCATTATACCTTTAGGCTTCAAGAAAAAATACTTTAAAACTTTCATACGGCTGTACATTATTTTTTTCCAATTTTAAACCGACTTGTGCTTTTTTGCACTTGATTACGACTCGTTCGGCTGTGTTCACTTTGGCGTTGTGAAACTCAGCCAGTTTCTGGAGTACCAATCCCATGGCTTAGTATATGTTAGCCAGAGTAGTTTTGAACTTGCTTGCAGAGATTTATGCAAAACCGTCGTCAATTGTGTGTATTTCTTTGACTGATAGCACAATAGGCCTATCTGAAGTGGGAAAAACCGTCTTCCACCCGCCTCCACTCTGAGTATTATTTGCTTTCCATTGGGTTTTAAAACTGTCTGTCAAATATTCCAGGCAATAGCCAAGACTCTTATCTTTGAAACAAGCCCTCATTCAATACAATAGCCGTCGTAAAAAAGGAAATCCTGCCCTGCGTATAAGGAAGTGCCAACCCACGCGTAATTATCGAACCAAGATGGCGCAGTGTTTTTACCTTGTAGCGTAGCTCGCTACATTCCGTTTAGCAAAGCACAATTAATTAGGTAAGGCCCGCAGTTACATTTTTTTACTTTAGAGTATTTTTGAGACAGTTTTTGTGTAGTTATGTCGAGATTTTTGAGGCGTTTATCCGTGCACCAAGTGCTAGACGAACTGGATAAACCAGAAGATGTTTTTGCCGAGGGAGACTCATCCTGTCTCAGTGACGCTGAATCCACTGATGACCGAGATGATGTTGCTGACATGTAAGTTGTTTTATCATACTAACAGTGTTATGCTATAAACGCATTGAATTTCGCCATGGCAGGTAACGTCGTTAGGGCTGGTGGTATTACAGATTTTCTCGATATACCAGTGTGAATTCACGCAATGCCATGCGCGTTCGTAATTACATTGTCAACTGTATTTTATTGTTTTTCATACAATTAATATTACAAATTGCACATTCCAACGGTATGATAAATAATTTATGAAGTAAACTTAGGGTGTATTGTCTGTGTTGACAAACTCGCACGTGTTACGTGGCGTTGCCAACAACACAGATGTTTGTGGAAACGGTAAGTTTGGTGTAAGCATCGAAGGAAATGTGCAATTTAGCTGCAATGCGTGAATCCCTGTGTTTCTTCTGTGAAGCTAACTAACCTTATATACTTATGCATAAAATCGGTCCCTCTCAGCTAAATTAATATAGATAGTATTACCTTTACAGTGGCAAGCTAGCAAGCAAAATTACAGGTAACAAGCAGCTAGCTATCTATTTGTGTCTGAGATGAGCTACTAAATCGATTTTTTTGAGTGTGAAATGGCTTCTGGAAGTGTTTAGTAAAGTCATTGTTCCACATGAGTAAATTGTCTGTATGCAGTACAGAAGGCTGTGCAGGTAAACAAAATGGCAATTTATGCATGGTATGAGGGAGAGAACATGATAACATGAGGGAGTACTTGTTTATTATTATTATTGTTGATTGTTGTTGTATAAGGGGGACTAATGGGTATATCAACATGGTGGACAATTCCATGGACAGGGTTAGTGGGGTTTGTAATGATGCAGATTGGTCTCCTGAGGGAATGTGTAGTCTAAATGGCTTCTGTATGAATGGTTAAATAATCTCTCCTCACCCTCCACCCCCATGTTTTGATCCTTTGCCTTTTTTTGTTTTTAGTTCATTTTTTTTTAGCTTTTTGGACCCTGCCATTTTGTACTTTCTTTGTGTAAATACGGTAACTTCAGCAATTAGAGGGCAAGGATCTTTTTATTTGTTATAGCAGGGGTGTTTTTATTTTTTTTCTAGGAAACTGGTGGACTTTTGATTTTTTTATCCACTGCACTTTTAGTAGTACACCTTAGTGCACTTGTATATAGTTGATATATGTTTGTCATGTATAAAGTTTTGCCTTCTAAAACCCAACCCCAACGTCCCTGTCATAGGAGGTGGCAACAGAATAAAGGACAGGACTGGCAAGCAGTAATGTGTAGGGAAGTTTCATACTATTCCCATTATTCATTTGAAAACCTGTTTGCACATTCCTGGACTCATTTCTGGCTAATGGGGCTCTGGTGAAATACACAAGATTCACTGTGCTGCTACATGGGTTTTGACAGCTTTTTGTAACCTTGGGTAGTTAGTTGTGTAATATGAAGAGCACCAAGAACACGTCTAAAAATGAACTTTTATTGCCAATATTGACAAATTATCTCATTTTATTGTAAAAACCTAAAAAATAAATCATATTGAGACCTTTCTGGAACATTGCCATTTTTGGCACATTTGGCACCATTTGGTACCATTTGGATAACGAAAAAGGTTCACCTGAAAAAAACCCTGTAAAATTTGAATGGTTTGGAATATTGACACCAGAATGTTACCAGAGGTAGGCAGCATATTGATGAATCAGATAGAGGAGTCATTTCCTCCATAGCATTTGTAGCTCCCCAGGTAAAAATTCTTAAACTTGAATGTAGGTACCCGTTTTTTAGTTTTTTTATATTTTCTGTACATAAATTGTTGTAGTTAAGTATCAAAAACTGGATTTCTATGAGTTCTCATTGGTTATTCGTAATACTGCAGGTGTCTGCTTTAATAAAAGCCATGAACCATATTTGTACCATTTATAGTTTTTGAGATAACCACCTTTGTTTGTCACTAGTGAAAACAGGCAAAAATTGGCCTATTTTGCCCTCGGTAGGAAGAGGTTAACAGTAGCAAAACTACAATTGAAATGTATGAAACATTTGCTCAATATCTGATTATAACTATTGAACAGTGCTACGTGTTTTATTTTTCGGATATTTTGGTGAATGTTTATTTGTTTTTAGATCCTGAGGGGTAGTTTACACAGAGGGCCGAAACGACGTGTAGCCTATCGGCCTGTGTTTTAGTTTTTAGCAACAAAAAGCTAATTGTTAGTTAAATACAAGTGAATGAAACATCCTTTGCTCAACATCTGATTATAACTATTGAACATTAACATGTGTTTTTATTTTTCTGATATTTGGTAAATGTTTAATTGTTTTTAGATAGACCTACAGTGTACACGCGGCCTCGGGAAATTCCACGTGCCCAAGTTTTAGCTACAGAAGACGATCCACGTTACAGTTTTATACAGAGTATGTAACTTAAGTACTTTTGTTCAATATCTGTTCATGTGTTTTATTGTTAAAAAGGCTCTGAAATCCCACTAGAGACTGTTGCAAAGACAACATCTTGCAGGTCTAAAAGCCTCAAGAGAAAAAACTGTAAGTGTTTGTGTATGTGCGCATGTTTATGTGTGTGGTGGTGGTGGGGGCCGTGTGCACGCACGTTACAAATTTTTGGACGGAACATAAGGAATGCCCCTATGTTTGCCTAGCTAATTGTTAGTTAAATACAATTGAATGAAACTTCCTTTGCTCAACATCTGATTATAACTATTGAACATTGCTATGTGTTTTATTTTTCTGATTTAATTTTTATTGTTTAAAAGGTCCTGAAAATCCTCTAGAGACGGTTGCAAAGACAAAACCTTGCAGAACGAAAGGACTGAAGAGAAAAAGTGGTGAGATTTAAGTTTTCTCCTATTAAAATAAAATGTTTGCTTTTTTTTAGTTATTTTTAATTAGAATTTTTATTTTTAAATTTCGTAATTAGATTTTTATTTTTAAAATTTTAATTTAATTTTGTAATTTGATTTTTGATTTATATTTTTTAATTTGAATTTGAATTCATTAGATTATTATTTTTTATTTATTTTTTAATTTTAATTTTTTAATTTTTAATTTTAGATTTTTATTTACCTTACAGACTTTGAAATAACGGATGTGGTGATCGTCCCCGATACGCCTAAAAAACGTGTGACACCAGGACCACGGACATCAGCAAAAGCAACAGCAGCCGCAGACAAACAAGCCGAGCTGAACAGGACAACTCCTGCGAAGGCCTCGTAGAACGACAGTCTACAATTAAGAATCTTGGACAATTTTAGGGCCCTTGCTGACAATTTTATGACCATTGCTGACAATTTTATGACCCTTTCGGATAAAATATTAAAGTAAATGGCTCCTAAAAGACCTTGTACGTGTCCATGTTCAGGGTCCCAGAGTAAAAGACCTGCCGCAGAAAATGCTGAAAGCCAGGACCCTAACCAATTAGTTTTATCGCATGAAAATGTTAATCCGCATCTCTTAGCTCTTGTTAATGATGTTAATCATGCCTCTATTAACACACATGAGCCTAGTAATGAAACTGTAGAGCCTAGTAATGAAACTGTAGAGCATGATGTTTTTGCTGGTTTATTAAGAGCATTAGACTCTGTAAACCGTGAACTCGCTTGCCAACGTGAATCAGATATGACCCCAAACACCGCAGAAAATAACATGCATGGTCTTACAGAGCTAGAGATGAAAAAAGTGCCAAAGCACTGACGATAGTAACCTACATGGACTTCCAGAAGTCAACCAAAATGGTGGTGATGTGATTAATAACTCAGACCTTCAGGTGATACGTAGGCCAGCTTTCAACAGCTCCGTTTTAACTTTACATCTTTGTACAATGTTGATAACTATGCCGAGTTTTATGTACACATCTTAAACACTTTAGAAAATCTTCTGACTAAAGTTCGGGAGCTGTCGAACCCCAACAATGCCGTACAGTTAGAATTAAGGGGTGATTCTCTGTCTCAGGGTGTAACTGTACAGCTAAACGGTGATGAAATAGATTTGGAGGTTTTTTTGAATATGGTTGAAGAGTTGGTTCAAAGCAATTTTGATATCCTGGCTGATGAAACTCTGATGCTTGTGGCCCACATTATTCAGAACCCTAATGGCGGTGGAGGAGACCGACGAAAATTATCAGCATGTCTCAAGAGTGAAATCATTCGCAAAAAGCTAAGACATTTAATAGTTGTCTACAACGCCGATAATAATCTCTGTTTCGCAACATGTTTGACGCATCTTTTAAATCCGACATTCACAACGTGTGCCGCTGAGAGGCGGAACATTTACAACGTTCCGTAGGTTTGGGTGTTCAGGATAAGGTTCATTTTTCAGACATTCAAATGTTTGAGAGGTTCTTAAACATCAAGATAGTTGTATGGACACACAGTTCAAATAACGGCGTCTTAAAAACGTTTCAAACGAGGAACACAGCACACTCTAAAACCTTTTTTTTGTACCTCGAGGGCGGACACTATTACAGTATCAAATCATTAACAGGTTTCCTAGGCAGTCAATATGTTTGTACATTTTGTTACACTCCATACACATCGAAACATAGCCACTCCTGTTTACATTATTGTAACGTCTGTTTTGGCGCAGAATGTTTTACACATCGTTCATCAACGATAAGGTGTAAGGATTGTAAGCGACTCTGTCGGTCTAGGTTTTGCTATAACGAGCATAAAGTTTTGAAACTGCAGGAGTCTAGCGGTAAAATGCTCAGCTCTTGTGATACTAGAAAGTTCTGTGACAAATGTGCGCGAACATATGCAGTAAGTAGCAAAGCATCTAAAGCACACAAATGTAGTCTAAAGCTCTGCAAAGCCTGCAAGGGTGTATTGACCCCTGAAGTTGAGCATGCGTTACATACAAACTGTGAAAACTGAACACCCCAACGTACGTTATGTTTTTTATGATTTTGAGTGTCGGCAGGACCATGGCGAACACATTGCGAATTTCATATGTTGCATGGATTTTAAAGGCAAGCGTTGGACTGCAGAGGGTGAGTTGTGTACAGGCTTTTTAAAAAAGGTATCGAACCCCAAAGTACAAGGGGTATACATTCATAGCACATAATTCGAAGGGTTACGATGGGTACCTGCTGATGCAGTATTTGGTAAAGCATGGTGTGACGCCAAACATCATAGCGCAAGGCAGCAAGCTCCTGTGCATTACAGATGAGGCTTTCGAACAGAGGTATATTGATTCACTCTGTTTCCTAACTATGAAGCTGAGTGCCATGCCTGGCTTTCTAGGTTTTGCCAATGCTAAAAAAGGGCATTTTCCCCATTTCTGGAATAAAATTGAGAACCAGAATTACATCGGACCGTACCCGCCACCCTTGTACTATGGTTTTGATACAATGATGGCCAAGGAGAGGGAGGACTTTATGTCCTGGTATAATAATGTGTCTGGGGGTGTGTTTGACTTTCGAAAAGAAATATCAGAGTACTGTCAGAATGACGTTGTTATTTTGCGGGAAGCTTGTTTGCGGTTTAGGACAGAGGTGCTTGGGAGCACAGGCTTAGACCCGTTCCAGAGCATTACAATAGCCTCGGTGTGCATGAAACAATACTGCACAAACGTTTTGTCCAAAAACACCATCGCAGTCACATCGCCTGATAATTACGCGCAGCAGCAGAAATCCTTTTCCACAGCCGCCATTCAATGTTTAGAATATGTGAGTCATCAGGAAAAGATTTTCATTCAACATGCCTTGAACCGGGGGGAGGTTAAGATGGGTAACTATTATCTAGACGGGTATTCAGATGTGGCCGGCGTTCGGACAGCTTTTGAATTTGCGGGTTGTTTTTTTCATGCTTGCCCTCAATGCTTTAATTTAAGCACAATTAGCCCTCTCACAAAAACAGATTTTGGTTCAATATATCACAAATTTCAAGAGAAAATTGACACTCTGCGTAGCGTATACAACCTGAATGTTGTAGTTATGTGGGAGCACGAATGGGTAAGACTTAAACGTGAGAGTCCCGAGGTTCAGGAGTTCCTGCGACATCATGACTACCCGGAACGTCTGGAACCTCGGGCTGCTCTGTTTGGCGGTCGAACTAATGCGTTGCAACTTTACTACAAGGTTCAAGAAGGTGAACAAATACACTATTTTGATTTCACCAGTCTATACCCGTTCGTGAACAAAACTAAAGTTTACCCAACAAATCACCCCATCATCATCTTCCGTGACTTTGAACCGATCGAAAACTATTTTGGTCTGATGAAAGCCAGGGTATATCCCCCAAGAAAACTTACAATACCTGTGTTACCGTACAGAGTCTCTGGTAAATTAATGTTTCCACTTTGCCGGTCCTGCGCAGAATCTGAGCATCAAGGTGTGTGTGAACATTCTGATGAGTTGCGTTCTCTCACAGGTGTATGGTGTACCGTTGAAATGCTTAAGGCTATTGAAAAAGGTTACATCATCGACAAAATCTTTGAAATTGGGCATTTCCAAGATAGGTCCAATTCTCTTTTCAGTGACTATATTAAGACGCATTTAAAGGGCAAACAAGAAGCGTCAGGATACCCCTCTTGGGTTTCTGATGATTCTGACAAGGCGGCCTATGTGCAGAGTTATTGGGAGAAGGAGGGTGTTCATTTAGACCCAAACAATATTTCTGTAAACAAAGCCAAGAGACAAATTTCCAAACTGTTTTTAAATAGTCTTTGGGGCAAATTTGGTCAGAGAAGCAACATGCCAAGCACAACCTTGATCCATGATCCTGAACAGTTTCTGCAATTCATGTTTTCAGATGAGTATGACATCTCACACTTTTCATTTCTTACAGAAGACGTAGCTCTGGTACAGTGGAAACTTACTAAGTGTTTTCCAAAGGTCCCCAGATACAGCAATGTGTTCATCGCGGCCTTCACCACAGCTTATGCCCGGCTCGAGCTTTATGATGTCATGGATAAAATGCCTGACAGGGTTCTGTACCACGACACAGATTCTGTAATCTTTGTGAGCTGCCCGGGTGACTGGATGCCTTCTCTAGGTGATTTTTTGGGAGAATTTACTAATGAGCTAGACCCCTTTGACCACATTGTTGAATTTGTATCAGGAGGGCCCAAGACGTACGGTTATAAAACACGGTTTGGTAAAACATGCATGAAAGTGAAAGGTATAACCCTGCATCATACTAACACACAAGTTGTCAATCTTTCAGCCCTCACAGAATTGGTACAGCACTATGTACAGAATCCAGAGGCCCCAGCTCGCGAAATTACAACCAACACAAAACAAATTGTGAGGAATAAGAGAGGATTCTCTCTCCTCAATCGTTTAGTTTCTAAAAGATTCAGAGTAGTTTACAACAAAAGGGTCCTGCTCCCTGATTTCAAAACCTTGCCATATGGATTCTAGACAAGTGTTTGGGGTTGAGGGTTTTGACAACCGCCTTCAACATCTTTTTCATGCATAATCTCAGGTCCATCAAACAGCGGTAAAAGCGTTTTTGTGAAAACACTGCTCGAAAATGCACAACATGTATTGTCAACAGTACCGCAGAACATTGTATGGTTTTATTCGTGCTCGCAACCCATGTACGATGAAGTGCTTTGTAAAATAAAGAATGTACATTTTGTAGAAGGTCTTCCTGAATCCTTGACCGATGAAGTTTTGCTACCTTTACACAAAGCCAACATGGTAATTGTTGATGACCTTATGCAGGCTGCCAGTCAGAGCTCTGAAATTGAGAGAGCTTTTACCAAATATACACACCATAGAAACCTAAGCATCATATATCTTGTTCAGAATCTTTTCTTCCAGGGTCGAAACAGCCGTACAATAAATCTTAATGCAAACTATATTGTTCTGTTCAAAAATCCAAGAGATAAAATGCAAGTTAATGTTTTGGCACGACAAATGTACCCGAGACAAGTTTTTCCTTGAATGTTTTGATGATGCGACCAGAAAACCTTATGGCTACCTATTGGTGGACTTAAAAGCCCAGACGCCTGAGGAGTACCGCATCAGAACTGGTTTGTACGCTCCAGAGTGGCCGGTAGTTTATGTGCTAAAGAAAAAGTAATATGTCTGCACGTATTAAACGGAACTGGACTTTTCTAAAAGCCCTATTTGAAGGTAATGCCCGGCAAAGACGTAACATATTACAGTCTGCTTCTGGTGAACTTATAAACACAATTTGTGAACTAGCTCTCAATGTTTTACGTGGCAATATACCCCTAACTGATACACAACTGAAAAAAATAAGAAAACAAAAGGTCGGAATTAAACTGTTGATTAACAAAAGATCATCTATTCGAAAGAGGCGAAAAATTATTTCTCAAAAGGGTGGATTTCTTCTGCCTCTACCGAGTGTAGCAATACCGTTTCTCACCAGTTTGATAGCGGGTCGCAGCGGTGTTTAAAAAACATGGAGCATGCCCAAAAAATGTTTCTCGTGCCTAAAAGTCAGCTGGACAAATTAAAGAATCTTACTTTTACTCCGGAACCAATCCGACAAACTGTTGAAAATGATTTGGATCAAACCATACGTAACATCTTATCAAGGACTGATGTTGGTCCTCATGAGAAGGCAAAACTGTACACGATTGCTCTACAACATTTCATTGCTTTGGTTAAACATGGTGAAGCCGAAATGCAACATTTAACCCTATCATTGCCTGTTGAGGGTGGCGATAATGTCAGGACGGACACCGCCCGAGTTGAAGATTTTGTACAAAGCGTGCCACCTAGAAGCCGGAAAAATGCCACCTACGTATTGGATAAAATTTCTAAATCAGGAAATGTAGCAACGTGGAACGATAAAGGGGAGTTTGTGTTTAATGGTATGGTTGTCAGTGGTTCACATATGTTGGATTGTCGGGTAAGTGAGGACTAGGTAAAATGTCTATTTTCTGAATCCAGCGGTTCCAACAGTCAATGCCCTTGTTAAAACGTTCAGCACTCTGAATACTGAACACAAGCGATATTGCGTGCTAGAACCCCTCACTTAACCTACATTCAAAATAAGCTTTACGTGATTTAATTTAATTATTATTATTAAAAATGACAATCATCAATTAAATCGCCAAATTCTTTGATAGGTAAGTCGAACAGTAACCTGGTGGATCAACCAACAAGCCAAAACAAGGTCTAAATCAGGTCTTGAGATTAAGTAATTTTATTAAATGAAAACATTCAATTAGAATAATGACTGGGAATCATACATTCACGAAGGAATGTAGGCTGACTACTTATAATTTACAAAATGGAAGACATTAAATCAGGCATTAATTTGGATATACCAGTAAAAGAGAGATAAGCCAAAAATTGCCAATGTTATTTACCCTCCAGCTGAACAGGAACAAAAGGAAACGCACAAGGAACCAAAAGGATGACTTCTCCAAACAAACTCCACAATTGACTAACTTCTTTTTCTGCGGTACACTCATAAAATACCTCCACAGGAAGACCATCCCTGTCCTGATTGGGTTAAGGTATGGGGGAGGGGGGAGAGGGGTCATTTATGACAGACTGGCTTATCTTTGATGTTGGGGGGTGAGAGTGAGAGAGTGACAGAGGATCTAATAAAGAACATAACCGCCCCTCACAAGATTTCTGACAATAGAAGACCCCGGGGTTGGGGGTAATTTATAGAGGCTATGGCTATGCTTAATATGCCTATTTCTGTCATACCTAATCAAAATGTGTGCGGCAAGATAAATCTACACAAAAAGAAAATACCAAATACAGCACCCTTTACACCAATGATGCCAGAACCACGCCCTAAGGCTGTTTTTTCATCCCCCGTTTTAGACCATTCAGCTTGGCTAGTTTTCTGAAGCTGTTGAGTGTGTGTGTGTGCGTGTGTTTGTTTTGTTTTAAATTATCAAAATGTAAAGTTTAAAATGTTTTTATTTTATAATAAAAGACAAAGCAACATTCAAACAAAACATGTCTGTGTTTTTTTCAACAGTGACAGGCCTTAAACATTTCACCACAGCATGCAGTCTGTACACAGTTTAACATGTTTTTAACACACTTGTCCAAGTATATTTTATCAACATATCTTGAAACCATCGCATCATTATTTTTCAAATTATCAGAGTATAGGGTTATAATTTCACTAAACGGAACCCCTTTGGTCCTGTTGTGCAGATAAAAGACGCAATGCTGTCCACACTTTGTGCTGTGTAGGTCTTGCACTTGTACCTTGTTGTAAACAATCCTTTTACAGTTCTTTTGTAAAAAAATGTAGATGTAGTCAGGGGGGTTGCCATAGGAGTCGAAAAATTCACCAGTTTTATCCGCACACACATACAACGCTAACAAGTGTTCTCCAGGCTTGTTTCGAGGGTGTGTATTCACAATGTACAATGCTGGTAAATTATTTAGTTTATTATTCGGTAGCTCATCACAGGCCACAACCCCATAAAAGTTATTTTCTGTGTAAGGATTGTTACTCAAAATAGCCGTTAGTTCTCTGGTATTCATGATTAATAATAATCATACAACACGTTCCTCCTCTGGTTCACTTCAATGATGTTGTCGAAGCATGCGTAAACAATTAAATTAACTGTTCTGGGTAGCGGGTTTCTGAATCTCATCTCCAGACGTATATTACCTGTCTTGATCAGGGATAGATGCTGGCTGCAACCTTCATCGGGTGTCAGGTTGAAAGCATAAAGGGTGTAACTGTTCAGGTATTCTTGACGGTTTATACACAAAGGCGTGTCTTTGAGATGTCTTCCTGTGGCCTGCGTTAGGCTGTAAAATTTGCGAACCGCAGAACCGTTACCATAATTTGGGAGATATGGTTTACTCGGTATTGGAAGACCGTTCATAATGAGTGATACATATTCTGCATTGTAATGCTGGAAATTGAAAGGGTTCTTGTTGTAAACACCTGTAAAGGCGTCGTTATCTACCAAACCTATAATGATAGATTTATGATAGATTTTTTTGATAGATGCTAAACTGAAAGTTTTAAGACTAACACGGTCAATCGGATATTTAACATTTGATGTCAGTAGAGCCTGGGCATGTCCGAGCTTAACGGGCGGAGAGACCCCAATTTTTTGTTACAAATAGTGTGGCCGAGACCATTTTAAGATGGTATTGCTGCTGCGGTGCATCCTCCCTCATTAGACAGAACTCATCCTTACAACGGACCATCTTAATTTTTATATCGACTCCGTTTATAAGTAGTCTCTCCTGAAAAAACATGTCTGCGTGTATGGGTCCGAGCAACTCAAAAGTGTTACTCGCCGCTGTATATAGAGCTCTATCTTTCAAGCCTTTGTTGTCACCCGCAGGGTCTGTTTCGTCCATATGTCCACTGGTGTCCTTATAGAATAATAAATTGATTAGACATTGTGTCTTCAGAATAATTAAGTAGACATTCCATAATTGCTCTGTAGGGGTACGTGTTGCTAGACTGGCTCACCAGCCTGTCTCCCAGTGAAATATCCACCTGTGAAAAAATGGTCGCTATGGGATAATTAATAAGCCCAACCTTGGCATCGGCCGGAATATTGGTGCCATCGGCACGGGTTATCTGACACCGTAGGTATAAAAGAGTATTGTTTAAGTCAAGGTAATCTTCGCCATTACCGGCTATATAGAACTCTAGAGGTCCAGTATCCGAAATGGCAGACAGGGGTGGCACTTCTACGTAGATGCTCTTATCAATGCTTGTTTGTGTGTAAGGAACTGCAAAAAGGTCCAGTTCCGACTTCATACATTCCTCTGACATGTTGTGTATAAAGGTCATTTTTAAAAAATGTATCTACTTTTTCTCTTAGCCTTCTTGGTCTGTTTTTAGCCTTCCTCTTATGCTTCTTTGCGACTGTGACCCTAATGTATGCCGGCCGTCTCTTTTTAGAATTAGCTCGACTTGAGACCCGCCCACCTGGAGGCCTTTTCTGTGTGCGACATGTCATAACCAAAAGCCCCGAACCTTCTTGTTCGCCGGTGTTCAAACGACTCGTCACAACTTTATGGACAACATCCTTGGTTATGTTTTTAGCTGCTGATGTTAAATGTGGTCTGGCTATGTTGAAGCCTTTCTTTAGTAGGGGCAACGCCATTCGGAATAAACCTCTAAAAAGTCCTCCAAGACCGCTACCATACATAACACTCGCACCCTTATACCCGGGCAGACCATTACCGGCTTGTGCGGTATAATAGTCTATGTACCTATGTGGGTCAACGTATGGACTTGCCATTTTTTATTTGTGATATCGATGCTTCACCGGCCTGAAATGCAGTTTTATGAGGGCTTTACCGTAAGTGAAGCGTATGTTCTCGTTCTGATCCGATTTCAGCTCAATTGTTATGTTATCAATGTGTTTCTTGCACACATGAATGTAGTGTGGCTTTTCATACGAGATTGTGATGACATCGTTGCTAGACCCGGTTATATGTACACATCGTAGCAAGGGCACAAAACTATTTCCGACTCTCTGGTAGTCAATAATGTCTGTGTAAACATACATTGTGTAAAACCCCGCATGAATATCTGCCGGATGTGGTGCCACAGACCTTGCGACCGTTAAGGGTACATCAGGTTCCAAACCTAACATCCTGGCAAGTTTACCACTAGCCTTCAGCGAAATATTTTCGTTTGCACTACTAATATAAATTTGGTTTTTCATTGCTGAATGGGACACCTCAATATCCAATTTCCTTATTTTTAACGCTTTATTCATCTCCTCCACTAACATCTTCATGTTCTTGTAATACCCCCAGCTTATTACAACAACGTAGCTGAGTTCCTTTTTCTTACCATCACTAACGATAAAAGCAAAGATCCATGTACATGGGTATTGAATTTCTGCTAAAGCAACTTCCCATTGTCCATGAAATTCGAGGGGTCTGGCGAACTTCGTCGTGTAACACGATATTCTGTTTCCAGGATAGATATCTAGGCTGGCATTATTGGGGAGAGTGACATAAAAGCCTGCTTCCTCCATGGCGACCTAATGTTTTCTACTCTTTTAGATGTCAATCACGCTATCTTTAGGTATCCAGCTGTTGTATTTTTCAGGCCATCCGACCCACTTCACTAAAACGAGTTTCTGGTTCTTATGCTTCTTTTCGGCTATTATTTTTTCAACCTTAAAGGTTTTGTCTTTTCCAACTATAACCTTTTGTAATTCCTCCTCATATGTTCCGTCAATGCTCGCCCCATCATAATCCTTCAATCTATATATAGGAGGGATTCTGTGGACCCTTTCAACGACTGTAAAATATTCGTCGGTATATGTTTGCTCATAACCTTTTGCAAACTTTCCGCGTACTTTGGAAACTCTGACGGTGTCCCCCTCCTCAAACTTAAACGTTAGCTTTTTAGATTTTTTTGGAAAGAGACCATACATATTTTTAAAAACTTTAAAAGCATTATTTTCGTTTACTTCAAAGGGCTTCATTTTAATTGTGCTGTGATAGCTGTTGTTGTAACCCAGGACCAAATCCTGGACAGAATCTACATAGCGTCTAGTGTTGTGCGCTGTGAAGTATCTCCACATCCTGGATTTTAACGTTCTATTGAAACATTCGACCACAGATGCTTTCACATCGTCGTTGTCTGTGGCAAAGTGGAATATTTTGTTGCGTTTCATCAGACTCTGAAACCTTTTATTGAAAAATTCTTTACCTTAATCAGTTTGTATTTTTTTAGGTATACGTCCATTTGCGAGAATTTCTTGAAGGGCTTTTACCACTTCGATACCTGTCTTGTTTTTAAGAACACATACCCAGGCGTATTTTGACAATATATCTATACAAGTTAGCATAAACTTCATATTATCATTATGCTCAGATAAACTTGACATGTCTACTAAATCAAGCTACCATTGTGAATCAATGTTTCTCACAATAACCCTGTTTCTTTTGAAATTGACTCTGATGGGTTTGTGTAAAATGTATGCATCTTCCCCCGATAACCAGTCCGTAACTTTCTTGTTTGATATGTTACTACCTGTTGTTTCACGTAAAACCCTTCGCAAACGCTCTTTTCCACCGTAAGAACCAGGATTTTCTGGAGCATAATAAACATCTTTCATGCGTTTCTCACCCGCCATCCTTACAGTTATCACAATAATGACACAATATATAAAAAACCAAAGTATTTATTTATGTATTTTTAAAAAAGTTACAGGTTACATAACAGAAATTATACATATTAACATTTAAACGTTTCTTGAAACGTTTTAAATGTTGTCGTTCATCCGGGTTCGCACGCCTTCAGAGTGCTCACACCACAGGTGCTCCTGCATTGCCCCGTCAATCTCCCAGAAATCTGTGTTGACAGCCGCAATAGCCTTCTCACTTCTTTCCAGCAGTTTTTCCCTGATGTGTGGCTCCTCCCGGAGTTCTGAAACAATGGTGTCAACAGACCTCAAGATTCTCACAGGATCTGGCACCCCTCCGAACACTTTCAAGGCCTTGACCAGCAGAGGTTGCAGCCACGGATTTTTCACATTTGTCACAAAGTAGTTAAAATTATTTTTATAATAATACGCATCCGTTTCAAAGAGACAGCTGTGGGGTGATCAACTTCACAGCCGGGGCATTCGCTTCTCCATTGTTTTTCGATAACGCCATTCAGAAGACAGGCGACTATGGCTTTCAGCAGTTTAATCATCGGGGTTGTAAGACACCCGTCAATTTCATCGTTTATACACTCCGGGTTTGTTTTTTGGCTGGACTGTTGTACAACGTTTGGCATCTCGCAGCCTTTGTCTTCGTAGGCCATAGATTTTGGCTCTGATAAAAATAGGGCTTCGGCTTTGTCGGCATCGATCCAAGGCTCTGTAGCCGGTTTGTCATTGTTCGCTGAATACTCAGGCTCCCAAGATTCTGAGCAATCGGCCCGCTTTAGGGTTTTATACATTTTATAAACGTTCTGAGACATGCTTGTCAAGAGTTCTGTAAAGGCTGTGAAATCCTGAGTTTGTCGAGTGGCTTTTAAACACCTCTGAAACTTATAGCCACGCCTTAAAACTTTAGAGTTATGTTCTGTGGGTGGGGTCTTCCTTTTTGGGATTTGATTTGAATTTAACATATTTTAACGATTGATAATAATAATAATAATAATAATGAAACAATACGTCAAATAGCATGTAAAAGAAAAGGCTTTTTTATTTTAAAGTTCACAAAATCAATCAAAAAGACATTCTGTGTACATTAATATTGAACACACACAATCTAAAAATTTTAAAAACATTATTATTTTTATTTTTTTTGCTTACATGTTTTGACATGTTATTTACACAAAACTTGTTGTAGCGTCTTTGTCATCAGAGACAATTAAAAAAGACATTCTGTATACATTTATATTAAACACACAATCTAAAAAATTTTAAAAACATTTTTTATTTTTTATTTTATTTTTTTTGCTTACATGTTTTGACTTGTTATTTACACAAAACTTGTTGTAGCGTCTTCGTAAACTGGTGTTGTTGGTGGGGCTGGTGGTATATTTTCCTTATCTTCAGAATCTTCAGCCATGGCGTTGAAACTCGACAATAAGTTCGTTTTCACATCGGACATATTTCTCCAAAGCCTATGCTCCTCAAACACCTTATCGGCTCGCTCAATAGCCTTGTTCAACATTTGCCGGTCGTCAAAATTAAAGACAATTAGCGTATCCCCAATGTCTCTTGATTCATATGTCTCGGCAATGAACAGTTTTTTATACTCTTTGAGCGCTGACACACAGATAATGCTGCAGTCCTCCGAACAGCTCAGAAAATTACAAATATTATGTACATCGTCCACAACATTTTTGTAACATTGCTTGATTTTAAGCCAGTCCTTGTGCACAAATAATACAGACTCTGAATTTTCGCTGTACAATTCCCCCTCACACAGGTTGAAAAGGGTCATTGTTGGTTCCTCGCCAGACGTGTCGATATGGTACGCACATCGTCGTTTTGAAAATTCTGCAGACTAATCTTCGTAAAACGAACGTCCTTGAAGCCTTGACATCGCTGCAAAAGGCTTTTTTGGTCTTCTCAAAACTGTCTTGTTTGTCAAAACCTCTGGAGATTTCGGTGTTGAGTTTTCTGCGGTAGACATGCTTCTTTTGCTGGTTGTTTACAGGCGATTGTGTCAGCGTCTGTTTTGCATCTAGAAATTGTTCAAAAGGTCGGCACCTTTATAGGCCTGCATTCGTAAAAACCTGTGGTCAGCGTAAACTCACAGCTGTTTCGATCATTCAAACCCCATCCCGTTGTGGGTTGTAGCCCCCCAAAATTTAAAATGCTTTTTTGAAAGAGTTACGTTTACACAATATTATATTTCAATTATAAAATTGAATAACCCCATTTTTTTACATTCCATTCGCTATTAAACACTCATATTGGCAAAAATCCTGAAAGATTTATTTCATGGTTCTGAACCAGTGATATAGACGTTTAGATTGCTTTTTGGAAACGCGTCTTGGAGGTCTTTTCAATTGGGGTCGGGGCATTTTGCGGCCTGTTGAAATATTTCCAGTCTATGCATTTCATTCATTCATTTCAAACGTATTTTGAATAACCCCGCCAGGAATACAGCTGTTCCTTGTCAATCAAAGGTTTCCCCCTAGCATTTCGTCAGCAGCCCCCAATCCTTTCAGCAGCAGCTGTTGTTAACTACATGTTATCATGCCTCAGTGCAAACGGCCGTCAATTGTGGATTCTGTCTCACACACGTATTCCTCTCTCTAGCAGTAAACACCAACCATGTGTTCCGCTGATGCTAGAGCCGCTCGTAGTTCACCGCCTGCCCTGTGTCTCTGGATTGTCTATGTGTGGTAGGAAACTACTTGGGGCTTGTTCCATTTCAGCTGTACACAGGTCAGACCCCCGATGAACGGCTTTGCAACATTTGTCCGCGGACTTTGGCAAAAAAATTCTAAGTCCTTGGCTATGGAGTCATTCGCACACATTTCACAGACATCTCAACAGCTTGTTAGAGTTTTTCCCTTCGGCTCTCTATAGCCTACCGCTATTTGTCACGTTTAAAAGTCTGCAATTAACCATCTTGAATTCTTTTATTATTTTAAAACGCTTCCGCTAACACAAACTATTGACACTAACCTATACATTTATATGTATATATATATACAAAGTTACTTTTTCACGATGTTGTTCTAATAAAAAATTCCTACACGTTTTTTTCCTCACCCAAAGACCGACCATAAAAACCAACGTTTACAACAAACAACCCCCAATAAAATGACATCGTCACAATGCCAATAAAATAAAGCCTTGAAACAAACCCCCCACAACACCCCGAATAATAATACATTATAAATTTAAAAATTTAAAAAATTTAAAAAATTAAAAAATTTTAAATAATTTTTAAAAAATTAAAAGATTTAAAATAATTTTTTTTTAAATTTAAAATAATGACCCCCATTTGACAATTTGACCTATGCCCATCAATCAAATTTTGACGTTTGCCGTATGCTATATACTACTCACAATACTTAAGACGTAAATCTGGGTTTTCTTGCTGTTTATGTTTTTGGTTTGATAATTGTCTCAATTGTTTTCTGATATTTTTGCAGTCATTATCAAACCATTTTTCAGTAGGTTTTTGTTTCAAATTTTCATGTCTTGTTTTTAGAAGGTTGGCATCAATTGCTGCTCTGTGGAATATATAATTAATGTCATGAACTGCCAGTTTAGTTCCTTCTTTGTCATTAAATTGTTAATAGTGTTAGTTAACTCATTTGAACTGATTGCTTTGATAAATTTATCTTTGCTCTCTGAAGCCCATCTGTACGGTTGGTTGAGATTACATTACATTACAGTCATTTAGCAGACGCTTTTATCCAAAGGGACGTACAATAAGTGCATACAGAAACGTCATTGAAATCACTACAGAACAGACAAGACAAAGCACATCCTTCCCATATGGTAGCAGCGATCCCTAGTAATGAACGTTGAATGTAGTTCACAGTAAGCTGTGGGTAAATCAGCTATACTACACTTCAATTCTAGATACCATTACAAACTATAACAAACAGACAGGAAAACACAGGGAAATAGTGCCATGAGGTCCTAGATTAGAATAGCAATCAAGGTGGAGTCTGAAGAGGTGTGTCTTTAAACCACGACGGAACGCAGGCAGGGTTAGATTAGAAAGTAGGGGAATGAGGAAAGTTCATTCCACCACTGAGGAGCCAGGGTGGAAAAGCTCTGCAGTCGGGACGAGCGAGTGGGGGAGAAGTGAGAGTTGACCTGCTGTAGAAGAGCGAAGTGGTCGAGCAGGAACATAGTTCTGGATTAAGTCCTGCAGGTAGGCGGGGCCTGTCCTATTGGCTGCAGTGTAGCTCAGGGTCAGGACTTTGAACCTGATCCTGGCTGCAACTGGCAGCCAGTGGAGTGACCTCAACAGGGGGGTTACATGGGAAGATTTTGGGAGGTTGAAGACAAGCTGGGCAGCTGCATTCTGGATCAGTTGAAGAGGCAGAATGGCGCAGGCAAGTAGGCTTGCGAGCAGGGAGTTGCAGTAGTCCAGGCGTGAGGTGACCATGGTCTGGACAAGAAGCTGGGTGGAGTAGGTGGTCAGGTACGGTCAAATCCTCCTGATGTTATACAGGAAGAACCTGCAGGACCGTGCCGTCGCCCTGATGTGCTCTTTGAAGTCCAGCCGGTCATCCAGGACCACTGCCAGGTTCCTTGCAGAGCGGGAGGCAGCCACCACGGTCCCATCAACGGTGATGGGGAGGTCATGTAGTGGGGAGGTCTTGTATGGCATGAAGAGGAGCTCTGTCTTGTCAAGGTTGAGCTTCAGGTGATGGGTAACCATCCACTCAGAGATGTCAGTCAGATAAGCAGATATCCTCTCCTTAACCTGTGGGGTAGAGGGAGGGAAAGAGAGGAAGAGTTGAGTTTCATCAGCATAGCTATGGTATGAGAAGCCATGTGAATTAATTACTGAACCAAGAGACTTAGTATAAATAGAGAACAGCAGAGGACCCAGTACAGATCCCTGCGGGACTCCGGTAGACAGGGGATGGGGTGCAGAGACAGAACCCTTCCTTGGTATCTATCAGTGAGATACGATACAAACCAAGACAGGGCAGTCCCAGAAATGCCCATCTCAGCGAGTGTGGAGATCAGGAGTTTGTGGTTGACGGTGTCGAACGCTGCAGACAGGTCGAGGAGAATCAGAACAGAGGAGAGAGATGAGGCTCTAGCAGTGGCGAGTGCCTCCGTCATGGCCAGGAGAGCAGTTTCAGTGGAGTGGCCGGTTCTGAAGCCGGACTGATGCGGGTCAAGCAGGTTGTTCTGGTGGAGAAAAACAGCCAGTTGGTTAAGGACAGCACATTCAAGAGTTTTGGACAGGAAGGGCAAGAGAGATACAGGACGGTAGTTCTTGACATCAGAGGAGTCCAAGCTAGGTTTTTTAAGGAGTGGGGTTACACAGGCAGTTTTAACGGCAGCAGGAACATGGCCACAGATTAGGGAGGTGTTCATAATGGAGGACAGATATGGAAGGAGCTCAGTGGATATAGACTGGAGGACTGCTGAAGGTATGGGGTCTAGTGGACAGGTGGTTGCGCGATGGCGCGTCACCAGCTGGAGCACATCTGAGTCCTCCAGAATCTTGAAGGACGACAGTGTAGTGATGGGTTCAGTATGGGGGATGTGGGGTGTCACTGGATGCGTGAAGGAGTTTCTGTGCCTGTGAGGGCATTAAAGTCTGCACAGACCATCACATTTCCCTGGGCCTGGAAATTGACAATTTCTGTGTGGAGGGAGTTGAAGAACTCCTCGTTGAAATAAGGAGATTCTAATGGAGGAGTGTATGCTGCACACAAATATATATCTTTGTCACTGATGCCAATATCTTTGCTTATTTTTAACCAAATGTGGGATGTTCCTTGTTAAACAGTTGTTATGTGCTTGGCAAGATCCCCTCTGTACCACACCACTATTCCCCCTGAGTCTCTGCCATGCCGCACAGTGCTTAATTTCAGAGGGCACTATGATTTCATTGTAACCTGAGGTGCACTGAGTGAGCATATCGTTACGGCACCAAGTCTCTAACAGAATTACGGTCAACATT
Source organism: Synaphobranchus kaupii (assembly GCA_029718625.1). NCBI lineage: Eukaryota > Metazoa > Chordata > Actinopteri > Anguilliformes > Synaphobranchidae > Synaphobranchus > Synaphobranchus kaupii. The sequence goes on from CM056385.1 coordinate 53,045,884, forward strand.
TTTTAAATGTTTTTTAAGAATTCAGGGTCTGTACTTTTTGCTCCAAAAGTTGTGAAGTACAGACCTTGCAGATTCCAAGAACTGATGCAAAAGGATCTCATTCTGGATTACAATTAACATTTTAATCCTACGTATAATAAACATGTATCTAACACAAAAACACACATATATATATATATATATATATATATATATATATATATATACATATTATTCATATTATTATTAATATTTACTTATTTACTTGTGACTTATTTAATGAAAATTATTATTAACAATAATAATACATTTTGTCGGGTATTCTCTTCCTACCCTGTTGGTTGTACCCTGTAACTGCAGGGTTAGTTCAGCAGTCACCCTGTTGGTTGTACCCTGTAACTGCAAGGTTTGTTCAGCAGTCACCCTGTTGGTTGTACCCTGTAACTGCAGGGTTAGTTCAGCAGTCACCCTGTTGTTTGTACCCTGTAACTGCAGGGTTAGTTCAGCAGTCACCCTGTTGGTGGTACCCTGTAACTGCAGGGTTAGTTCAGCAGTCTGTTGCAGAGGATACCCAGCAGGTGCTTTATTTCTCCCAGTTCTGAGGAGGCAGGGGGGGTGGGTGGATTGGTGGGATTTCTTCAGGACTGCAGCGTAACTCTGGTGCTGCTGTATAGGGGGTCTGCTGGTGGGGCGAGGCCTGTACTCAGGGTGTGGGGGTCTGCTGGTGGGGCGAGGCCTGTACTCAGGGTGTGGGGGTCTGTTGGTGGGGCGGGGCCTGTACTCAGGGTGTGGGGGTCTGCTGGTGGGGCGAGGCCTGTACTCAGGGTGTGGGGGTCTGCTGGTGGGGCGGGGCCTGTACTCAGGGTGTGGGGGGCTGGGGTGGTGTGGGAGGACAGGTGGATGAGCAGAATTGCCTGGTCTGGGTGGGGCTCGGGGTGTGTGGGCTGGGGGGTGCATTCTTTGGCGCCCCCTCTTGGCCGAGCTGTAGGGTAGGACTGTTGGGTTGCGTCCCAGGGCAGCATCTTTTAGTGTCTTGGCAAAGATTTTGACCCCCTCCTGGAGTCCATCGTAGAGATGCCCGGAGTGAATGGTGGAGTGGTGTGCCAGGTGCACATTGGGTAGCATGGCACAACCCCTGGCGATCTCTGAGTTTATCTCCTGGAGGATGTGGGGAGGTGTGTCTGCTCTGGGCAGCTGTGTGGACATGACAACACGTGAGTCTGGAAACAATTGTGCTGCTCTCTCTGCCACCTTCCACACTGCACTGGCTGTTCTGTGGTGCATGTTGCACAGGTCATTGGTGCCAGTGTGCACCACGATGCAGGAAGGGTTTCCCAGTTTCTCTCTCTTCAGCAGCTCCATAGCCCGTCCTATGTTGCTGCAGCGGATTGCCTGGACCTCTTGACCCGGGAACAGCCTCTTAGCTTCCAGGAACTTACCATTTGAGTCCATGAGTAGGACTACCTGTGGCTTGGGCTTCTCTGCCCTGTTGCTGGAAGGAGATTGTGTGTCAGAGGGAGGCTGTGTGTCTGGGCAGGGCTGTGTGTTGGAAACAGCAGGGGTGTCTGTAGGGTGTGTCTGACTCTCCTGTGTGACAGGTAGTGTGGTAGTGTCAGAGTGTTCAGGTAGGGCTGACAGGGGCTGTGTGTCAGTGTCAGGGGGAGGGACAGTGTTTTGGGGGGAGTGCAGTGTGTCTGTGTTTGTGGAGCAGGGGGTTGTAGCGTGTTCCCGGAGCTGCTCCCTCAGGTCCTGCAGCTCTCTGGTGAAGGCCCTCTCCCTCTGCAGCGTGTTTTCCTTTATTTTAGCCAGCTGAGCTCTCAGGACCTGGTTGTCTTGCTGCAGCTCAGTGACCTCTGCTCTCAGCTCCTTAATGGCGAGGCGGAATTCACTTTTTACCTGGGTGATGTCATCTTTCAGTTGCTGGACAGAGCTGGACTCAGACAGCCGGGCCAGGGTGTGCTCTCTGAATTCAACAAATTACAATTCCAGCAGGGCGAGGCTCTCTGCGAGGTGTTGACTGTGAGGACTGAGTGTGGGGGGGTCAGGGACTGTCAGGCTGGCTGGCTGTGGGTTTGGGGAGCGCTGTGTCTTTCTCTTCATCCGATTCCTCACTGTCAATTGCGGAGGCCTTCTCATTCTCTACCTCACTTTTCAGCTGTGCAAATGTTTCCTTAAAGGAGTGGAAGCTGGCTTCATTCCCTTGGATCAGTACAGTGCCATTGTTGTATATATTAATAGTCTGGATGGGGCTATCCAGGTCTGCATCCTCATGGATGGTGATATGGCTGCCATGGCAGATTCCTCTCTGTTTAATAAATAGGTAATTTTTACACAGAACTGCCTTCCTCACATGTTTGCGTTCTGTGTGGAAGATTAAGTTGGTTTTGACCTTTTTGTCTTTCAGTGTGGTCATGTCTGCATACAAGCACTCAGCATTGTTACTTATCAGAGTGAGTTCATAGGTCTTTCTGGCCTGGGCCTCTTGAAGCTCTGCAGGGTAAACGATCTCCATGGCAACCATTCAAATGTAATGCTCTGATTCTGGCGAACTGTCACTTCTCAACTGAAATCTCAACTCTTAATAGGACTTTCAGTAGTAATTTTGTTTAAATATTTGGAGTTGGACCTTTATCAATTATTAGTTTTAAAGGCTGCACTAAATGAGGTTTTTACGTAAATGTACTTTGCCTACCTTTTGTTTTTGTGCTCCTATAGATAGTGTCTTTATTCAGTTTTTTTTGCAGTTTTTGTCTCCTGCATATACACTGCCTGGCCAAAAAAAAAGTCGCACACTCTAATATTTCGTTGGACCGCCTTTAGCTTTGATTACGGCGCGCATTCGTCGTGGCATTGTTCCAACAACCTTATTCAATGTCACAACATTTATTTCCGTCCAGAGTTGCATTCATTTTTGGCCGAGATCTTGTATTGACGACGGGAGAGTCAAACGACTCCGTAAAGTCTTCTCCAGCACATCCCAAAGACTTTCAATGGGGTTAAGGTCAGGACTCTGGTGGCCAATTCATGTGTGAAAATTATTCCTCATGCTCCCTGAACCACTCTTTCACAATTTGAGCCCGATGAATCTTGGCATTGTCGTCCTGGAATATGCCCATTGATGGCATAACCTGGTCATTCAGTACATTCAGGTACTCAGCTGACTTCATTTTATTGCTGCATAACGTTGCTGAGCCTAGACCTGACCAATTGAAGAAACCCCAGATCATAACACTGCCTCCAGAGGCTTGTACAGTGGGCACTATGCATGATGGGTGCAACGGTGACTTTTTTTTTGGCCAGGCAGTGTATTATTCTTCTGTTCTTGTTTACAGTCCTTTCTTTTCCTTTTTTTTGACTTGTCCTTGTTCTTTTTGTCGTCTTTTGCCTTATTTTGATTCTGTTCCTTGGATCTTCTTTTTTGTTGTTAAAAGATGTAGTTCTTCTCTTTCCAATTTTCTTAATTTGTATACAATTCAGATGTCTCTCTTCATTTGGTTGAAATACAGTTCAACTACAGTATATAACTACTTAAGTTTGTGTTCGATAAGCATTTAACTATACTTAGGATTAAAAAAAAATTTTTGTTTAGCAGGAGCACATAATTGCAGCTGCTATCTCACCAGACTCTCTCTCTCTGCGTGTGAGAATAAAAGTTTGTAAGACCAAACAAACTCTGATTTCCCTGCGTCTTGCTGTCTTCCCAGGGGTTTAGTGCCACTGCATGTGACAATAATAATAAATAATCAATAATAATAATAATAATAATAAATATAGCCCCAAGCGGCAATTAACGGGGTCCAAGCAGCATTGGGCAAGTGCTGCACAACTGCAGAGTCTTATGTAATGAATGACACAAAACACCTAACTCCTAACTTTTGTGGACTTGAGACAAACATGGGAATGTTTCAGTTTCATCCAGGTCGCACGCACTATTCAGAGGTATCTGCATCACATCCTTTTTACCCACCATCTCTTCTTTTGAAAGTGTGTTGTGGCCGACCGCTTTGGGTTAAATAAGTTATTTTGGTAATTTTTCAACAGCATACTCCAAAGGGTCAGAATCCTGTGTTTCATGACCATTCCCTTCTGGAAATATATAAATATATCACAATTATCGTCACAATATATTTAAAATATACTGCAGTATATTACCATAAGGGTTGGCCCACCGGTCTCAGTGGAGTTCATTTTGGCCATGGAATACAATATTTTAAATTGTGGAAAACATCATATGGCAGAAATTAAACAACTTTATATATCTTCTTCAGCCCTCTTTACTGAATAGACACCACGTTTTTTTTAATCTAGGCCACAGAATGACATAGGCTGTGTTCCAGTACTTGCATACTAGATAATACCTTCTTCCAAGTATACTAGCTAGAACATACTTCATAGTCATATGTAATCAGTGTCAGAATACCTTTGACTTTAAAATTACTTGATAACTAGCTACGGTACAGTTAGCATCATGAAGCAATGAAATTAAAGGGTAACAAAGCACTAAAACCATTTATTTTAGATGAGAACTGACACATTTGTGGCCGGATTCAGAGATGGCCAACTTAAGTCATGCAATTAAGCTGACTTACGCCGTATTCTAACTTGTGTTGCGCAGGTGCTTATCTCAAAATGTGGGTGGTACAGGGCATGATATTCTAATTACCTGTTTCTTGTACCTGCCACCCGGGTTGCCAGGTATCTACGAAAAAAATGTTTGTGGGGTTATGCCTTTTCAACGTGTCAGTGACAGTGCCTTTAATAACCGCATTTTCCTTTTGGAAAATCCTGCCTTTGCACATCGTAGTTGCTCTTTCTCGTGACGGGGTATAGGCATGCAGTGAACCATCGGCGTGCCTAGGCCCTGGCTATTGGGCTATAGCCCCGGGTCTTTTTCCATTAGCCCCAAGTCTCAAGAAGGTGAGTCGCCATGTGTAAAACTTAACTACTCCACCCCACCCCTATCTCTGTCTCCCTCTCTCTCTTACCCACATGCAAAGTAGCCTGCTGGCGGGATGGATGAAGTTGATTAGGGATGAGACGAAAAAAAATTTAAAAAGGTAGCCTTAACATTACAAGATATAGCGTATAGCTATACAGCAAAGATATCGCATATTACATTATTATTATTATTATTACGATATCCGTTTTATAACTTTGTACTGATGAAATGTCCTGTGGCCAGTCGAGCCATTTGTTCTAGCTGTCGAATTAGCTTATGTTGCCACCGCACCATACTCAAACAAGATCAACCACCCAGAAGCAAGTGCATTTTTATGCACATTAACTTTATTTAGTTCTCAGGGTCACTATTCGCTAGTGTTCCAACGAACGTTAGCTAGAAATCAAATGTGGGATAATGGTCTAACCGATGTTAAAAGTGTTACAGCTTGGGCTGATCCCCTTATTTGCTCTAACGCTCCTGTTATTGTCATGGTTTTTAACCGTTTCCCTATGCGGTCGTTTTCCTCAGTGGTCACGTGAGGGTGCTGCCCTTTTGGTAGATGCTTGCTCCGCCCTGCTGAGTTGGCGGAGCTTCTGTTAGCGTTTACACCTGTGCGTGGTCACTGAGAGCTATTTAAGCCTTCCGTTTCCTTCTCTCGGGGCTTCTATATTGATTGTTTGTTGTGGTGTATTGTGCTGTTTTGTGTGTGGTGTTATTCAGCCCTTTGTATTTTAAGTCAGTATTATTTTGGTCTAGGCTTTTTAAGGAGATCGTTTTACTCCGTAGTGTTTCATTGGAGTTATGCGGGACTCGCCTATGTGGAAGTAGCTATTAGGACTCGTCCCCCCTGGCTTACCTGCCTATGTGGATGTAGTATTCGGACTCTTCCCCCCTGGCTCTTTTCGGTCCTCGCTTCCTGGTTGTTTCCTTGTTAGTCCGTTGCCTAGATTTTTGCCTTTCTATGTCTCTTTCTCCTCTGTCTGTTTTCCTCCGTGAAGGCGAGAGGAGTCTCTGTTTGCATGCATCTGTATAGTAGGTTCTTACTAAGAGACAGGGCATTTTTATCGTACTGACTTTTGGGTTTTATTTATTTGGTATGTGCTATTTGTACCTTTCATGCTACTCGCCTGTGTTAACGTCTCGTTGCTGAGGCAGGGCTTTATTCTTGCCGGCTCTTTGGTTACTTATCTCGTAGAAGTATGGGGCCGCAGATCTCTGCTCTATTTCGCCTCCGTTTGGTTTTCTTGCTGAGAGACCAGGCGTTTTAGCTTCTACTCATTTCCGTGTTACAGTGAGCCGGTTAGTAGCTTCGGTACGTTTGTTCCCTGTTTTGTCTCCTTCTCGTGGACTACGTTCTCCTTTGTTGTGAGTCAGGGTTTTTTATATTATATTGAGAGGCAGTGCTTGCTATTTATCTCGATCAATGCGGGACTTGCCTATGTGGATGTAGTTATTCGGACTCTTCCCCCCTGGCGGACTTGCCTATGTAGATGTAGTTATTAGGACTCATCTCCCCTGGCTCTTTTCTGTCCCTGCTTCCTGGTCGTTGCATTTGACTGCGTGTTTCTTAAAATAGCATCGGAACGTTAGCTCTGTTCCTTCGCCTCGTTACATATTTCTTTACTGAGAGGCTAGGGCGTGTGTTTTCAATTAAGCTTGCGTTAGTCATTATGGATAGTAAAGTTATGGGACGACGGTGCTCCGTCGGCTCGCCTGTAAAATGTTTCTTCCCCCTGGGAGATCGGGTGTTTACCCCTTTGTTTTCTGCATTTGACTGCTAGCCTATTAAACTAGCCTTGGAACGTTGGATCTGTTCCTTTCGCCTCCTCAGATACTATCGTATTATTTTGCAGTGTTTGTTGACTGTGTTTTATGTTTGTCTTTACGCTACTCGCCCGTTCTTATGTGTCTCGTTACCGAGACAGGGCGCGTATTATTTCTGGCTGTTCAGAATCCTGTCCTTGCGCTCTACTTGGCGTGCGACAGTGAGCCGGTTAGTAGCGTCTGTAGTGGTGTTCGTTGTTCATTGTCTTGTCTCCTCCCTTATCTGCGGGGTATCCCGCCTTAGTGGCCTTAGGGCTTAAAGAATCCCCTTGCTGTGTTTGGCTCCTCCCACCTCACACGTCACGCCCCATTACAGTTACGCGTTATGCGGATGGTCTGATGGAGGAGATGGTGATGGTTTTCAATCATGACGTCTCCGGTCAGGAGGCCACCATGAACCTGACGCGTTTCCATCACTTTTCAAGCACTCGCCGGGGAAACGGGTTGGGCCGAGGGGCCGCTCAAGTCCTTGTTTTTGAATACGCTTTCTGACCCTGTTAAGGATGCCTTGGCAGTGCTCGAGCCCCCTGTCACGTTCGGTGCCCTGGTTACCACGGCCATTCGCGTGGACAACCACATCAGGGAGCGTGAGCGAGAGAGGCAGATGGATGGAGGGACCGTCAAACCCGTAACTTTCCCCTCCCAGTAGTGCCCCCAGTTTGCACTTCCGTTCACCCAGTCCCCAACTTAGGGGAACCCATGCAGGTGGATGGGTCCTCCGTGCGTGACTCCACCGTTGTTAAATCTTGGGAGAGCTGGTGTCGCTACAGCAGGAAGAAAGGCCATTTAAAGGGTCAGTGTCCTAAGCTGGGGGGAAACGAGGGGTCTCGCTAGGAAAATCGGGGCTCCTAGCGAGACACAATAACACACTCCTTCGTACTCTGCTTCCGGTCTAATTGCTGTGGGGTAAGCGTTCGACCAATATCAAAGCTTTTATTGACTCTGGGGCAGTCGAGTGCTTTATCGATGCCAAGTGGGCCAGACAATTAAAAATCCCCGCCCACCCTTTATTTCGGTCCTGTCTGGTCACCGCCCTGGACGGTTGTCCGCTGGGTTCCGGGACCATCAGAAAGATCATGTCCGTCCTGTGCATGTGCACCTCCCATCAGGGGCAATTTTTTTAGTTGATTCACTGGCCTATCCGCTTATCCTCGGTCATTCCTGGCTTGTGCAACACAGCCCTCATATCAATTGGGGAGGGGACAGTCCAGTTATTCTCCAGTGGGGTTCTCGGTGCTGGTCTCACTGCCGTTCTCTCAGCATTTTCGCCCCGGGCGTAGCCCCGATAGTGACTTAGAGGAGACGGAGCCGCTTCCTGAGCAGGAGAACTTTGATTCGCTTCCTGAGACAGGTGGGGAGAGTCTAGCCTGGGATTCTTAGTGGACGGGGATCCCTTTTGGGACGAGGATCCATTGGATTCTGAGATCTGATACCCCTCTTGACCACCAGAGTGGCGGGGTCACTCGTATTTCAGCTGCCCGCCAATGTACCCACCTTTTACTCTAACTTGGCCAAGGTTCTTAGCAAACAACGCGCCACGACCTTACCTCCTCATAGGCCCCACGACTGCGCTATTGAGCTTTACCCGGGCACGAGTCCCCCTAGGGGTCCCTTTATTCCCTATCGGCTCCTGAAAGTGCTGCTATGAAAGAATATATTGAATCGACTCGTTGAGTCATTAGCTAATGGGTTTATTAGACCCTCCACCTCGCCGGCAGGGGCGGGGTTTTTCTGCATCAAGAAGAAAGATGGGAGGCTGAGACCCTGCATTGACTATGGGGGCCTCAATGAAATTACAATAAAAAACAGATATCCTCTTCTGCTCATGAACTCCGCATTTGAACGTCTGCAGGGGGCATCGGTTTTTACTAAGCTGGACTTGCTCAATGTGTACAATCTCGTTCGTGTGCGTGAGGGTGAATGGAAAACGGCATTTAACACCAACAGCGGACACTATGAGTATCTTGTGATGCTGTTTGGTCTCACTAGCACCCCCTCTGTTTTTCAGGCGTTAGTGAACAATGTCCTGAGGGAGTTTTTAGAGCGGTTTCTGTTTGTCTATATTGACGATATTAAAATTTTCTCCTCAGATCTCGCTTCTCACATCGGGCATGTTCGGCAGGTCCTACAAGCCCTTCTCAAAGAAAGGCTATTCGTTAAGGCAGAAAAGTGCTCGTTCCACAAGAAATCCGTTTTCCTGGGGAAATTCCTGGGGTTCACTGTACAAGGGAATTTTTGGCACGGCGCTTTTGGTGGCCAAACATGGATAGCGACGTTCGGGAGTTTGGCGCTGCCTGTTCAGTTTGCGCCCGCAGCAAGGAGTCACGACTCCCTCCTTTGCGTCTTTTACGTCCTCTACCTATTCCCAGCTGTCCTTGGAGCCATGTCGCCCTAGACTTCGTCACCGGCTTGCCCGCATCCCAGGGCAATACGGTGATCTTGGTTGTGGTCGACAGGTTTTCCCACTTTATTGCCCTGCCTAAGCTGCCATCTGCACCTGAGGCCGCTCAGCTTATGGTGGACAATGTTTTTCGGGTACAGTCCAACCACAGTCAGCAATTTTGCCGCCAAGTTCTGGCGCTCCTTTTGTGCCCTATTAGGGGCGTCGGTTCCACCCGGAGACTAATGGTCAGACGGAGCGCACCAATCAGACTCTGGAGAGCACCCTCCGGTGTTTGGCCGCCTCCAAACGTACATCTTGGAGTCGCCACCTTGCCTGGACGGAGTACGCTCATAACACGCTGCGCAACGCCTCCACCGGTCTCTCTTCTTTTGAGGCTCTGACAGGCGTCCTCATCCGGCTCCTTCTTACCGGGTTGGTCAACGAGTGTGGTTGTCCATGCGGGACCTGCCGCTGCGCATGGAATCCCGCAAACTCGCACAGCGGTTTGTGGGCCCTTTCGTAATATAGTCCGTGAAATCAACCCAGTCACCGTGCGTGTTCTGCTGCCACGCTCTATGTGCATCCATCCCACTTTCCATGTCTCCCGTCGTAAGCCTGTGTTGGTGAGCGCTCTCGCTCCTGCTGAGAAGCCACCCCCCCCCCCCCCCCCCGGCCTAGACCGTTTGCCGCATTTTGGCCGAGAGACGTGTAGGCAGAGGCGTCCAGTTCCTGGTGGACTGGGACAGGTACGACCCCGGAGGAGCGCTGTTGGGTCCCGTCCAGGAACATTTTGGACCCAGCACTCATTAGAGCCTTCTGCAGGGAAAAGGCTCAAAGGCTTGCTTTTCTACTCCGCTCTGGGTTTTCGCTCTCTCGGGTACTCAGTCATCTCAGCTGTGCTGAGTTACCTGTCTGTTATTTAAGCTCCGTGCTTGGTCTGGTATTATATACCAGACAGTCAATCATAGCCTACTTTTACATATTTTTCTTTTTATGACAGCTCTTTGATAATTGTAAGTAGATAGGCAAAGGAAAATAAAACCAATATTTTTTTCAAAGAACATGCACTCATTCTATTTTTGAAAAAGATGCTGTATTTTTCATAATCATCTATTGGCAGCACTAGACATCCATAGCGCCCTTTGACCTTACAGGATAAATGATAGAATCCCCTCCGCAAACTTATTGATAACTAACATTAGCTATGGCACAGTTAGAATTATTAAGCATTGGAAATTAACTACAAATGTTATGGTACAGTGCATCACATCAGGCCCGCAGTCAGGGCTCAGATGGCAGACTCAATTCTGTGACCATTTTTGATTAAATTATCCTGCGGAGAAATTAAGAAATTGTTTTCATGTATGATCTCAACATTTACCTCTATATTAATTGAATCACTTGTAACCTACCGAACAGTCTGACTGCATTTCACCCATTTTTATTGTGAAAATGGTTTGGCCAGCTCAAAGCCAATCAGCATAGGCGATGTTCACTCACGCCCATGCAAACTGATTTAAATACGTGGCGGCCAGCGGTAGAATCATTTCCGTTGGTTAGCCAAAAGTCTGGCGCACACAAACGGAGAGATAGAAAAGATGTTGGGCTAGGCAGGCAATGGCCAAATATCTTGTGAAAGATGTGAGAGACAGCGCATCAACTCCCACAGCCCCCCTACCAGCAGTCTGTGATGCTGCAGATGGACAGGTGAGAGCTGGCTTAGCCATAAAAGGATTCAGAATAGACTAACTTATGCTATGTAGGAAAAAAGTCCTATATAGCGTAGCAGTCTCTGGTATAAAGCTAGGCTATGAGAAAAAAAAAATCTACTGTAGGCCTATAAACGTTTTAAAGTATTGTTTATAAATGAGTGAAATGCTTTCTTCAAAAATAGGCTAACGTTACCATAAACTTAGATATCTAAGCTAAATAGAGGACTTAGTATGAAGGATGTGCAGTTAGTATATCTGTTGAAATGAATGGTAAAGCTGTCTACAGTTTTTGACAGAAGCTAAACAAAATTTACACCTGCTAAGGACCATTAGTTCATTAATTCAAAATGTTTATAAAAGTAGCGGTTCATTTCCAGTGAGCAAAAGCCAGAATTTAGTCTAGAGGGGCGGAAATCTAGGTTGAAAGACGTTTTGACGCATTTTATACATTATAACGTGTCATTTTAGCCCTCCTCTAGCTGAGGTTTTACCCCGATATAGCCCTGTCTAAATTCTAGCCGGTTAAAAAAACTTTCACTTTTCAACCAAATTTAAGCGCTTTTTCACCTGAACGCGAGACGGCATTTTCAAAGTAAAAATACTATGGGTTGCCAATTAGACTATTAATTTCTTTCTGTTATATTCACATCACAAGACTTAATGAATGCCTTTGAAATGCACAATTAAAGTTCAATAAATTGATTTTTATTGTAAATAGGCTACAGGCAATGCGCTCGTCCGATAACAGGTAGGCTAGGCTGCCGAATTTCATCCGGAACAATTTTCTTTAAACTTCTTGAACAATTTGCGTGACAGCAATACGACGTGATTAAATGTCTTCTTGTACAACATTAAATGATCACACGTGGGTATCTTACACAGAAAGAAAACAAATATTAAAATAAATAAAAACTCCTGCATATTTTGTAGCTTAGCCTACTATATTCAATATTATGTGTATGTTGGGAATGTGTTCATCACTTTGTATAATAAAAACAAAAATACACATACAAATTATATTGTTTATGTTGATGGTGGGATGAGGGGTGTTTTTTTCTGGGGGGGGGGGGGGGGCACATGATTCTGTCCCGGGCCCTGCTGGGATTCCTAACGACGGCACTGCATCACATTATTGACAATAAATAAATAAATATTGTTTGGCCAAATTTAGCATTTCGTGCTGTCAGTAACTGTCACAACACAAGCTGACCTTTGGTTAACAGTCCAGTTTCCTCAGAGAAATTTAACTATGGAGCAGGTAGTTGCCGCAGCAATTTTGGTTGCGGCGCATTACATTTTAAATGAGAAGGCTGAAGAGCTACGGTTGCAGACCCGGTGGCAGAATTATGTGATTGACCGAATTAAGCCATTAAATGCACCAGCCAATCATGCATTTTACTCTTACAACTTCAGTTGACTTTTTTGAAATTCAAGCACTTGTTACTGTTGCTACAGTTGTGGATGGGTTTTGGATGAGTAGTGAGTGACATTTGCAAGCTATCTACCGAATTTGTTTTTTGAGATCCAGAAACTTTTAGGGCAGAAAAATTACGAAGAAGAATAACAATAATAATTAGAACAATCCTGATATTGTACCAGCAGCATCGCTGCTTGGACCCCTAATAACAAGAATGGCACTCAGAGAGATGCCGACACCCGCGTGAGTAGGCAAAACACTGAACTTTATGATATCGAACAAACAATATGCCGTCCAGTGCACCACACCTCTCCATTTCCCCTTAGGCCAGGGGGCCTCAGTCTTATCCAGTAAGGGCCGGTGTGGGTGCAGGCTTTTGTTCCAACCTGAGTAACACACAGTAACACACCTGATTCTACTTAGTAAAGACTAGTGGTTTATTGCACTGCACTGTACGCCTACATCGGGACCTTTAAATTAGGCTACATTGCGTGTTTTGTCCCAAAAGGCGGTACTGAACTTCATGAACTCAATCTGACAGGTCAATCAAAATAATTGTAACATTTAGGCTACAGTTTGTGTATAAAAATGTCAACGTAAAAAGTGAAACGTAACATGATTCGCAATACACTCACTGCAAATAAGACAACAGGGCCCCCAACTTTTCGATAAATCCATACTAATCGGTCCAATCACATTTACATGTAAGATAGGCCTACTCGTTGTCTCTCTTTTTTTCCGCTGGTGCGAAGGTAAGTTAGCTGAAACTAACGATACATTTACCTGCAAATGCTGCCAGTCAACCAATTAAAAGCCAGATTTGCTCGCTGGTTGTTTTTTTTCTTTCTCACTCAGCTGTCTGACATCACTGACGTAGCCTACAAGCTGTTCACATGCGAAACATTGGCAAATAACATTTTATTCAGGGGAGGTAAAATACATCAATAATGACTATTAGGCCATATTAGTCATTTTACAATTATTTATTGATTTTATTATTATTAGCCTGTTTTGGTGAGACACTTTGGGAGTCATATGATTTCTGGCAAAGAGCCAAGTAGGCTATGGCTCGAGAGCTGTAGGATCCTGACCACTGCTATAAACCATACTATATGCTCTATGACAAGCCTTTGATAAATACAAGTGCTGCTCTTTCCCATGTGCGCCCTCCAGCGTTCAAAGGGTGTAACGTCAACTCTTCCAACGTCTATTCATTAGAAACTGGTGGAAATTAATTATATTAAAATACTTGCAGTTGATCGATTTGAAAAATATTAGAGAATTCAGGTCCTTGGCTTCCTTTCAATGTATGTGCCAGAACTGTAGGCGATAAGGCTGTTACGGACAGACAGGTGGACGGACAGACACATGGACGGAATGATTATAATACCCCCGCTCGCAGCGCTATGCGTGTGCGGGTGTAATAATACCCCCCGCTCGCAGCGCTATGCGTGTGCGGGTGTAATAATTTATAATAACACCCAAGGGCAAGTGGAAGTATCATAGTAGTGGTCATCTTCTTGTGACATCCTGTTGGATGAGCTGACATTTGGGGCATGAGGGTCCTCCATCGATATCAGCATGCACCGAGGTGTTAATTCCTCCATCGATATCAGCATGCACCGAGGTGTTTAATTCCTCCATCGATATCAGCATGCACCGAGGTGTTTAATTCCTCCATCGATATCAGCATGCACCGAGGTGTTTAATTCCTCCATCGATATCAGCATGCACCGAGGTGTTTAATTCCTCCATCGATATCAGCATGCACCGAGGTGTTTAATTCCTCCATCGATATCAGCATGCACCGAGGTGTTTAATTCCTCCATCGATATCAGCATGCACCGAGGTGTTTAATTCCTCCATCGATATCAGCATGCACCGAGGTGTTTAATTCCTCCATCGATATCAGCATGCACCGAGGTGTTTAATTCCTCCATCGATATCAGCATGCACCGAGGTGTTTAATTCCTCCATCGATATCAGCATGCACCGAGGTGTTTAATTCCTCCATCGATATCAGCATGCACCGAGGTGTTTAATTCCTCCATCGATATCAGCATGCACCGAGGTGTTTAATTCCTCCATCGATATCAGCATGCACCGAGGTGTTTAATTCCTCCATCGATATCAGCATGCACCGAGGTGTTTAATTCCTCCATCGATATCAGCATGCACCGAGGTGTTTAATTCCTCCATCGATATCAGCATGCACCGAGGTGTTTAATTCCTCCATCGATATCAGCATGCACCGAGGTGTTTAATTCCTCCATCGATATCAGCATGCACCGAGGTGTTTAATTCCTCCATCGATATCAGCATGCACCGAGGTGTTTAATTCCTCCATCGATATCAGCATGCACCGAGGTGTTTAATTCCTCCATCGATATCAGCATGCATCGAGGTGTTTAATTCCTCCATCGATATCAGCATGCACCGAGGTGTTTAATTCCTCCATCGATATCAGCATGCACCAAGGTGTTTAATTCCTCCATCGATATCAGCATGCACCGAGGTGTTTAATTCCTCCATCGATATCAGCATGCACCGAGGTGTTTAATTCCTCCATCGATATCAGCATGCACCGAGGTGTTTAATTCCTCCATCGATATCAGCATGCACCGAGGTGTTTAATTCCTCCATCGATATCAGCATGCACCGAGGTGTTTAATTCCTCCATCGATATCAGCATGCACCGAGGTGTTCAATTCCTCCATCGATATCAGCATGCACCGAGGTGTTTAATTCCTCCATCGATATCAGCATGCACCGAGGTGTTTAATTCCTCCATCGATATCAGCATGCACCAAGGTGTTTAATTCCTCCATCGATATCAGCATGCACCGAGGTGTTTAATTCCTCCATCGATATCAGCATGCACCGAGGTGTTTAATTCCTCCATCTATATCAGCATGCATCGAGGTGTTTAATTCCTCCATCGATATCAGCATGCACCGAGGTGTTTAATTCCTCCATCGATATCAGCATGCACCCAGGTGTTTAATTCCTCCATCGATATCAGCATGCACCGAGGTGTTTAATTCCTCCATCGATATCAGCATGCACCGAGGTGTTTAATTCCTCCATCGATATCAGCATGCACCCAGGTGTTTAATTCCTCCATCGATATCAGCATGCACCGAGGTGTTTAATTCCTCCATCGATATCAGCATGCACCGAGGTGTTTAATTCCTCCATCGATATCAGCATGCACCGAGGTGTTCAATTCCTCCATCGATATCAGCATGCACAGAGGTGTTTAATTCCTGCATCGATATCAGCATGCACCGAGGTGTTTAATTCCTCCATCGATATCAGCATGCACCGAGGTGTTTAATTCCTCCATCGATATCAGCATGCACCGAGGTGTTTAATTCCTCCATCGATATCAGCATGCATCAAGGTGTTTAATTCCTCCATCGATATCAGCATGCACCGAGGTGTTTAATTCTTCCATCGATATCAGCATGCACCGAGGTGTTTAATTCCTCCATCAATATCAGCATGCACCGAGGTGTTTAATTCCTCCATCGATATCAGCATGCACCGAGGTGTTTAATTCCTCCATCGATATCAGCATGCACCGAGGTGTTTAATTCCTCCATCGATATCAGCATGCACCGAGGTGTTTAATTCCTCCATCGATATCAGCATGCACCGAGGTGTTTAATTCCTCCATCGATATCAGCATGCACCGAGGTGTTTAATTCCTCCATCGATATCAGCATGCACCGAGGTGTTTAATTCCTCCATCGATATCAGCATGCACCGAGGTGTTTAATTCCTCCATCGATATCAGCATGCACCGAGGTGTTTAATTCCTCCATCGATATCAGCATGCACCGAGGTGTTTAATTCCTCCATCTATATCAGCATGCATCGAGGTGTTTAATTCCTCCATCGATATCAGCATGCACCGAGGTGTTTAATTCCTCCATCGATATCAGCATGCACCCAGGTGTTTAATTCCTCCATCGATATCAGCATGCACCGAGGTGTTTAATTCCTCCATCGATATCAGCATGCACCGAGGTGTTTAATTCCTCCATCGATATCAGCATGCACCGAGGTGTTTAATTCCTCCATCGATATCAGCATGCACCGAGGTGTTTAATTCCTGCATCGATATCAGCATGCACCGAGGTGTTTAATTCCTCCATCGATATCAGCATGCACCGAGGTGTTTAATTCCTCCATCGATATCAGCATGCACCGAGGTGTTTAATTCCTCCATCGATATCAGCATGCATCGAGGTGTTTAATTCCTCCATCGATATCAGCATGCACCGAGGTGTTCAATTCCTCCATCGATATCAGCATGCACCGAGGTGTTTAATTCCTCCATCAATATCAGCATGCATCGAGGTGTTTAATTCCTCCATCGATATCAGCATGCACCGAGGTGTTTAATTCCTCCATCGATATCAGCATGCACCAAGGTGTTTAATTCCTCCATCGATATCAGCATGCACCGAGGTGTTTAATTCCTCCATCGATATCAGCATGCACCGAGGTGTTTAATTCCTCCATCGATATCAGCATGCACCGAGGTGTTTAATTCCTCCATCGATATCAGCATGCACCGAGGTGTTTAATTCCTCCATCGATATCAGCATGCACCGAGGTGTTTAATTCCTCCATCGATATCAGCATGCACCAAGGTGTTCAATTCCTCCATCGATATCAGCATGCACCGAGGTGTTTAATTCCTCCATCGATATCAGCATGCACCGAGGTGTTTAATTCCTCCATCGATATCAGCATGCACAAAGGTGTTTAATTCCTCCATCGATATCAGCATGCACCGAGGTGTTTAATTCCTCCATCGATATCAGCATGCACCGAGGTGTTTAATTCCTCCATCAATATCAGCATGCACCGAGGTGTTTAATTCTACCATCGATATCAGCATGCACCGAGGTCTTTAATTCCTCCATCGATATCAGCATGCACCGAGGTGTTTAATTCCTCCATCTATATCAGCATGCATCGAGGTGTTTAATTCCTCCATCGATATCAGCATGCACCGAGGTGTTTAATTCCTCCATCGATATCAGCATGCACCCAGGTGTTTAATTCCTCCATCGATATCAGCATGCACCGAGGTGTTTAATTCCTCCATCGATATCAGCATGCACCGAGGTGTTTAATTCCTCCATCGATATCAGCATGCATCGAGGTGTTTAATTCCTCCATCGATATCAGCATGCATCGAGGTGTTTAATTCCTCCATCGATATCAGCATGCACCGAGGTGTTTAATTCACAAAGTGACATTGAATGCTGCCTCAGGGAGAGGCTCTGAGCTCCAGACGTGCTGGACAAGCCAATTTAGCTTTGTTTCAATAAACATTTCCCAGGATGCTTTCATAAGGCTCCCGGAACATGGATACAGTAATCTCTCGCAACAAAAGGAAAATGCATCAATGCACAATTAACCTGCGCAAAAGTTAAGCACAATGCCTTCACAGGCTTTCAAAAAAATGGGGTACACCGTACATTTATAAATATATATATTTTTATTTATAAATATTAAGTGATATAGTCTAGCTTAGAAGGTTTTTGGTGGATTCTATTTGTGGCTATTTAGTTTGTCTAAATCCAAAGTCCAATCCAAAGATGGAAATTAAATAATAAGTGTATACTATGTGAATCAAATTCAGTGCAGTCCAAACAGTGACTCAGTATGCAACATCCAGTAGTCAGCTTAAATTAAAAAAATATGTCACTATTCCTCCTTAATATCCTTAATATCTGTTTGGTTTGCCTTCACACACAGTGAGAAAGATGATTCGAGAGGCCAACATTTCTCCACGGATCCTAGTTTGAGAATTGCAGAAGGTGCTTGCATCCTGGGTTCACCATGTCTCCAAAAGTATAATTAGACGGCACCTCAATGCCAACAAGCTATTTAGAAGGCTTGCCAGTCATTTAGAAGCCTCTGCTGTCATCATACCACAAACGTAAGCACCAGGAGTTTGATAAATGTTACTTTAGATTGGAATTTAGATCCTGTGATCAGGCGAGGCAAACATTTTTTGGACTTTTGGAATTTAGACCAAAATCTGGTTCTGTCATGGTTTTGACCCTGTTTCCCTATGCGGTCGTTTTCCTCAGTGGCCACGCGAGGGCGCTGCCCTTTTGGTAGATGCTTGCTCCGCCCTGCTGAGTTGGCGGAGCTTCTGTTAAGCGTTTACACCTGTGCGTAGTCACCTGAGAGACATATAAGCCTACTGTTTCCTTCGTTCGGGGCTTCAACATTAATTGTTAATTGTTCATTGTTTGTTTATTGTTTTGTACTGTGGTGTATTGTTGGCTGTGAGTTCTCGTACCATTTGGCTACTCGCCTATTGTTAACGTCTCTTTGTTGAGGCAGGGCTTATTTCTTGCTGGCTAGGTAGTTGATTACCTCGTAGAAGTTTGGGACCGTAAATCTCTGCTCTATTTCGCCTTGTTGTGCTTTTTCTCCGTGTATGGAGATTTGGGCGATTCTGTTCGGGACAGTAGTTCTGTTCGCCCTTCGGCACATGTCTTCCCATAGGGAGATCAGGCGTTTTCGCTTCTACTTAGTTTCTTAGCTCGTAGAAGTATAGAGTAGCAGTTTCTCTGGTCCATTTGTTCGCCTTTTGATTGGTTTTCTTACTGAGAGACCTGGCGTTTTAGCTTCTACTCATTTCCGGGTTACGGCAAGCCAGTTAGTAGCTTCGGTACGTTTGTTCCCTGTTTTGTTCTCCTTCTCGTGGACTACGTTCCCCTTTGTTGTGAGTCAGGGTTTTTATTTATATTAAGAGGCTGTCGTGCTATTTTTGCGTTGGTCTTCGTTGCAGCTGTCCTCCGTCCTTTTTACCTACGGGACGATTTTGTTGGAAGTATTGTTCTGTTCGTTTTCCGGGTATGTTTCTCCTTGTGTGGAGTTTGGGCGAGGTTGTGGACATGTTTGTGTGTGACTGCGCGTAGCATGGGACCGTTAGCTTTCTGTTCCTTCGCTTCGTTATATATTATTTTACTGAGAGGCTAGGGCGGGTGTTTAATTAGGTTTGTGTGAGTCTTTTGGATAGTAAGTTATGGGACGACGGTGCTCCGTCGGCTCACCTGTAAAATGTTTCTCCCTCCTGGGAGATCGGGTGTTTACCCAGGTTTGTTTGCTGCTTTAGACTGCGCACTTATTAAACTAGCCATGGAACGTTAAATCTCTGTTCCTGTTCGCCTCGTTACATTTCCCCTTACTGAGAGGGAGGGCTTGTGCTTGTGTTAGTCAGTTAGCCTATGTTTTCGGTGCAGCTGTCCTTTCATCTTTTGTGCTTTTTTTTCTCCGTGTATGGAGATGTGGGCGATTCGGTTCGGAACTGTAGTTCTGTTCGCCCTTCGGTGCAATTCGTCTCTTAGGGAGACCGGGTGATGATGTTGGACATGTTTGCGTGTGACTGCGAGCCTTTAAGCCTTGGAACATTAATTATCTGTTCCTTCGCCTCATTACATTTCTCCTGTCTGAGAGGTTAGGGCGTGGCTCTGTTTTAAGCGTGGTCATTTTGCTGGTAAGGCTATGGGACTGCGGTTCTCCATCGGCTCGCCTGTAAAATGTTTCTTCCCCCTGGGAGATCAGGCGTTTACCCCCTTTAGGTTCTGCATATGACTGTTAGTGCTAGCTTATGGATGTAGCCACGGAACGTTATCTCTGTTCCTTCGCCTCCTCCTATATCAATAGGTATTAGTTTTCTGTGTTTATTCACTGTGTGTTTTGTTTGTGCCATTGTGCTACTCGCCTGTTATTATGCGTCTCGTTTTCGAGACAGGGCGTTTGTTATTCCGGCTTACTCGTTGGTTGCTTGGCTTGTAGAAGTATGGGGTAGCAGTTCTTTGTTCCCTTTCGCCTTGTTGGGTTTTCTGGTTAGGAAACCAGGCATTTGTGTTTACACTCTTTTGTAGGGAACAGTGAGCCAGTCTGTAGCTGTGGTGTGTGTGTGCGTTGTTTTGTCTCCTTCCCTCTTCTGCGGGGTTTCCCGCCTTAGTGGCCTAAGGGCTTAATGAATCCCCTTGCTGTGTTTGGCTCCTCCCACCTCACACGTCACGCCCCATTACAGGTTCGTGATTGGATCTCCCAGCACAACAATGACCCAAAGCATTCAAAATCTATACAAAATTGGTTCACTGACCACATAATCAAGGTTTTGCAATGGCCATCCCAGGACCCTGACCTGAACCCCATTGAAAACCTGTGGGGTGAGCTGAAGAGGAGAGTGCACAAGAGAGGACCAAAGACTCTGAAGATATTTTGTATGGAGGAATGGTCTCAAATCCATTTCAATGTGTTCTCCAACCTCATTAAGCATTACAGGGGAACACTTAGTGCTGTTATCCTGGCAAAGGGAGGGTGCACAAAGTACTAATGATGGGATGCCAATAATTGTGACACACATATTCTTCAAAATAAAAAAGATTTTGCATTCAAGATTTGTTTTTCCTCTGATCATTGGTATCAAAATGAAACTGTAGAATGTTCTAATTTTTATGAGCGTAGAGACATTTGATGAACAATAACCTGAATTTAATCATGCGGTTTTTACTCATATTAATTGAGGTTGCCAATAATTCTGGTGAGCACTGTGTCGTCCAAGTGCAAAAATATTTCCCCAAACATACAGATTTAAAAACAAGAACTTGTAATGAATTGTATTGTTTAGCATTTAGAGCAGGGGGGTATACTACGAAGGAAGCTTAACATAGCCAGGGTTTCTTTGCGTTAGCTGGCTTCAGAAAGCCTAACCACCGCAATCTAGCTTAACCGGTACTACAAACGTGGCTATCTTAAGCTTCCTAAGTAGTATACCCCCCTGGTGAGCCTCTTCAATTTCACTTTGATTTATTTTGCTGTTATACACTGCCTGGCCAAAAAAAAAAGTCGCCGTTGCACCTAGGGTTGCCAACCGTCCCTTGAAATAAGGGACGATCCCTTATCAGTTCAATAAGCCTTATTGAACTGATAAGGGATCGTCCCTTATTTCAAGGGACGGTTGGCAACCCTAGTTGCACCCGTCATGCATAGTGCCCACTGTACAAGCCTCTGGAGGCAGTGTTATGATCTGGGGTTGCTTCAATTGGTCCGGTCTAGGCTCAGCAACATTATGCAGCAATAAAATGAAGTCAGCTGAGTACCTGCATTTACTGAATGACCAGGTTATCCCATCAGCGGACATATTCCAGGACGACAATGCCAAGATTCATTGGGCTCAAATTGTGAAAGAGTGGTTCAGGGAGCATGAGGAATCATTTTCACACATGAATTGGCCACCAGAGTCCTGACCTTAACCCCATTGAAAGTCTTTGGGATGTGCTAGAGAAGACTTTACAGAGTGGTTCGACTCTCCCATCATCAATACAAGATCTCGGCCAAAAATGAATGCAACTCTGGACGGAAATAAATGTTGTGACGTTGCATAAGATTGTCGAAACAATGCCACGACGAATGTGCGCCATAATCAAAACTAAAGGCGGTCGAACGAAATATTAGTGTGCGACTTTTTTTTTGGCCAGGCAGTGTATGTTTAATAGATGAGTGTGAGATTTTTGCATAAAGGTCAAATGTCTTAGGGTTACAGTATGTTTGTGTGCTTGTTTTGTTTAATTATAAATTTTTTAAAGATATTATTTTCTTCATTAATTAGTTTGGAGAGCTAGACACTGTGCTGCTTTTAAGTGAACATAACCAGAGGCAGTCAGTCACCTCTGGACGTTCTGTAGTGGGTAAACAAAAAATGACAAAATTCACAATCGTGATTTTATTACATGAATTATCACTGGGGAACCAGTAGATGTTATTGGTTGAAAATAATTAGCACAGGAGCACATCTCGGCTCTTAAATCTCCACACAAGTGCTAATTGGATAATGGGTTATCAAACAGAATAGTCCACAATAATGGGATTCATAATGGGATGTCTAGGCTATTGAAAGGCCAGAAAAGATAATTAATCCCATTGAAGGTGTTCAGTTCAGAAAAAGGTAGTTTTATTGAACCTTCATCAGAGTACGTACATGTGTTTCTGTCAGATAACTCTTACATAGAGAAAACTGTGACATTAAAACTGTATTTTCATAAGCTGCTAGCAATTACTATTAGCCATCAGAATATTATTAATATGGCAATAGGCATAAAGTCAATAATTGATTCACAACCATAATTCTATATCATAATTTAGACAAAGAAAGGAAATTAAAAGTTCAAGGCAGGTGGATATTTTTGTGCTGTCTAGAATGAACTCGGGCATTTCAACCTGTTTAAAATGTGGGAGTCCTTGATTGGATGGAAAGTCTTTCCACATAAAGATTGTCAAATCTGGATTCACTCTTCTCTCTGTGCTGTTGCTAATGAATACAGCCCTGTAATGGTTTCATAAGAGCAAGACTTGAAAATATGTGGATAACTGTAACAAGAAGTCACATGCAGTGAATATTTCTGTGATGGACATACTTAAATTTTCAAACCTCAAAGCAAGTTCCCAATTCATTCTTCTTATTGTTGAATAAAAGGCAAAGGCTCAGACATTTTTTAACCCGACTCAGTGCTCAATGCTTGTAGCTATAGAAACAGACAGGTTCCCATTCACACAAAGTGCTCTCCAGTACATAAATGCTGCTCTCAACCATACACTGTTTGAAGGGATGCTGTCGTGTGCAAACAAAAAGCGAACGCCACAACGGAATGAACCCAAGATCATTTGTGAGCAGCATAAATGCTTCCCTTTAATTCTGAAAATCATTTGGCTAACAGATGTATGATTTCTTGAGCTCAACCATGGGTATTGTTCCCTTATGTTTCAAAAACTCATCCAACCGTGCTGACCGGGGAGTAAAAGAAAAAGCTGGCCATACTGCCGATCCCGCTGATCTGACCTTGCCCAGAGGAGTGCACAACCAGATCCAAATAAAACCTGACAAAACCAGAACCTGCCATTGACCTAAAGAATGGCCCATGTATTCAGAATGCCCTTTGCCAAAAGACAATCCCACTCATGCTGCGCATGCAGGACTGAAAAAAACAGCAAGGAGTAATCCCTTCCCTGCCACCTCAAAAACAGGGCAGGCTGCCTTTCTCTCACAACACACTACCCGAGAGGGGGGTTGTTCAATGCGATTTCTGCTCTGACACAATTTGATGCAAAATCCAGTGGTATGAAGATTATCTGCTGATTCCTTCATGAAATGGGAAAAAGGACTGAATGGTACTGTCAGAGCAACAGCACTACAGCCTGCTGTAGGCATTATATCATCTGACTAGAGGCCAGTAATGTTTTACATTGTAAATTCCTCAGAGCTTCTGTGGCGTGTGGAGATACTTCAATGTCCATAAGGCCCTCTATGTCTTCCAGCGATGTCAATCACTCAGAACTGTAATTCTACACCCAATCTGAGCCATTTAGTGTAGGTTTCTAAGGCAGTTGTCCAAGTGAATATCAATTTTGCCATGTCTGCATGTATTTTTGCTCATCTGCTGACTCCTGCTCGGTCCTCAAACCTGAATTTATTATGCAAATTAGATTCCAGGACGTACTTTATCAGCCTGTCTGTCCTTCTGGAGAAATGTGTCAGTTTTGCAATGATTAAACCATGGGCCTTTCGGGATGTACAGTATCTGCATATTATATCGCGCTGTCTCATTTGTACTTGTTAGAAAGACAGACTACATTTCCACAATCGGCTGCTGCCAATTTATGAGTAAAAAAAGACTAACTGGAAAGGACAAACCGCCTATGAAATTCTGATATAGTTTCATATATTTTCATCCGACCGAAACAATCATCTTTCATACCCGGCCCTTATTTTCTTTATTGATTGTTCAATGCACAAATAAATTATCGGAAACAAAAAGACCACCGAAATAATTATTAATATGCCATTTCTCATTCTGCTTAGGCCTCCTGCCTGTGTCTTGCATTAAATCTAGGATTGAACGATATAGGTTGTCACTGCGATCCTTTCCTGGATTCAGTAGCAATACCTGACAGTTTTCATTTTTGAATACGTGGCCTTGTTTGCTGCAAACAGTATACTGAGTGTGCAAGTCAGTGTGAGGTTATTTATGCAGGCAAATTCATTAACCATGTTTATTTATTTATATATTTTAATTTGTAATCTCCTAAGTGAAAAGTATGTGACAAATGCTGCCATTTGCGGGTAAGGCAGGGGGTAAGGATTGAGTAATTTGTAAATTGCACTAATCAAAGAAATTGCTGTGCACTTCTCCTTTGCTTTCAGCCCTCGGGCTCACAGCTGTAATGCAAGGAGGTGATATCTGAAGCCAATGACATACAGAATGCCGTCTCCCTGTTTGACTCTGATCTCCAGTGTCATTGCACCCTCATACACTATTCCAAAGATAAACATTCACAAGGATTATATTTAACCTGTTTGCTAAGACCCCCTAGTGGCCTGCATCATGAACATCCTACTGTGCCAAGTCAGAAAGCGTGGTATCATGGAACACTGTATATTGTCTTCATCAGCACTTGTTGGGTTATTATCAGGCAAAATATGAAGTTTCTACATGCCACCATTCTTCCGTATTTTATAAAAGTATCTTGACCATTGGACAGTGTGATCTACATGAGAGCAAATCGGGTTGAAGATACTGGACATTTAAATATATTTAGGAGTTGGTTACAGTTCTTCTTTCACCACTAAAAAATTGTATACTACAGGTATCACAGCAACAATAAAAAACACATGATGTCCTGAAAATAGGACAATGAAACTGTTATTTTGCGTGCTCACTTATTAGAGTGAATTTCTGTCATCATCACATACTTTTTTCCGCTATAAAAATCTCTCAAAGTATGGAATATGCACATTGTGTAGTGACCACCGGTGAGAAATTGTTTTGTTTGTACAATGGCGAAGTGACCAAAAGATTTTCCGTGCTTGAGGCTGCTGAACTGTGTAGTTGTCCTCTGGACTCAGATGAGAAGACATCCATCTGAACCGGAAAGCATGGATTCCATAAAGGGTGGGAAATTAGCACCTGCCACCCGCCAAATGCGGGTAGATTTCAGAATTGTCGGATAAATGTATCAAACCTTCCCGCCACAGTGGCGTGTAGCAAAGTGGATACAAGAAAAAAAAGTGCCTGTTAGAATATCCCGAGGCGAGAACTGATTTACCATAAGGCAAGTCTAGCAAAATGACCAGCGTCGCACAGTAAAACAAACTGACCAATATGCTCTGAGGTAAAAGTAATATCTCCAGACAGCTCACTCTAACGTTGCTGGCATTTGTCCGTTCAGAAAAACAGCAAACATTAGCTAACGTATCTAGTATTAGATAATAGATAATTTAATAACTATTTATCTGACATGTGGAGACGTAGGCTATAACCAGAGTTAAACGACCCGCACCACTGGCCTAAAGTAAATAATGTGTTTTGTTTATGTTGTCTCAAGCTTTACCTAGCTGTTATCCTTATACTTCTCGGACTATTAGCCTACTTACAAACCCCAATTCCAAAAAATGTTGAGACAGTATGTAAAATGTACATAAAAGCAGAAAGCAGGGATTTCTAAATTCTCTTTTACATATATTTAATTGAAAACAGTACAAAGAAAAGATATGCAATGCTTTACCTTATCAACTTTATTGATTTTTGTAAATATACGCTAATTCAGAATTTGATGCCTGCAACACGTTCCAAAAAAGTTGGGACAGGGGCAAAAAAAGACTGGGAAGTAAAAAAAAAACATTCCACAGGTGATGCTATCATGACTGGATATTAAAGGAGGGGTGCACCAGCATAGCTAATAGTGTACTCAAGTGAGTACGTCAGTCGTGGGCGGAGTCTGGTTTCGGAAGTGAATTCCCTATGGAAGATAGAATGGGCTTTGGAGACTATCGACTATTTCTTGAAATTTGATTTATAGAATGAGCCGAAACGTTCCTGGATTAGCCTGTGTGGTACAAGGATATAGACCATATATCGCATGTTCCAATTTAAATTTTTTAAAGTAATGCATTAATGATTGTATTTTGACATGTAGTCCACTTTAACGGACTACATATCCAGTACTGCAACGCACTGGTGGTTTTCGACCAATAAGATATCATCATCTCGTCTGTCTGCACTGTGGCACATGGGAGTAGGCTACTGCCGCTGAAGACTTCAGACGAGCTAACGTTAGCTTGCTAAGTAGAGAAGCCCGCCTGACAAGGTCAGAAACTATGCTGCGATTAACCACATAAAGCAATTCTAGCTTTTAGTCCTTCAAGATAGCTAGCTAACGTTAGAAAAAAGTGTTTAAAAACGGAGCTGTGTGCTACTGCTGGCTAACGTTATATGACAACGTCTGGCGACAAGGCTGCTCATTCGGAGGGAATTATGGGACGTGGCATTTTTAAACAGTGTCAGCGCTGGTATGTTCACAAAAAAAAACTAAAAGGTAAAATATACTCAAAGCTGGTCCAGAAAAACGAACATAGTTTGCGAACGGGCGTTATATTGAACAATCCGGGAAATTGACAGTAAGACATAATCAGTAGAAATGGTTTAAAAGTAAGCTTTAGTTAATGTCTACGCTCTAAATGAATGGGGAATTTACTTCCGAAACCAGCGTGATGTAGTCACTTGGGCTGGTGTATGTTTATATAGTAGATTGTTGTATTAATACATATGACCCTGTAAATTGTGCGCATTGATTGATACTCAACATACATTGTGTTCTCATACACTATTAGTCTGATTGGTTAGTAATAAGTTACCTTTCATGACCAGAATGGAGCTGTGGTGGACATTTATGGCACCGGAAAAGAAACTGAGACAAATTTATTGATTATCTAAGGGTCATTCCCCTCTAATTGCCGCCTCATAGGACGTAATAATGTGCTTCAAATTGACAATAAAGCTGTGTTCATGTTTGGATAGGTTTTGGTAGGTTTTTGTATACCTATATCAATTTCCCTAATATTTTGAAGATTCTGAGTATCTCCTGAATATCTATGATGCACAATTATCCATTTTGGATAGATTTTTCAACACCAAGGTACACTCTGTAAAATGTAAAGTCTTACCTTTGACTCATTGACTCTCAGGTTCACTGTAAACTAGAGTGGTAGAACTTTATTTTTCACCAGGGCTTGTGTATTCACTGCCCATACTTTACATATGAATTATGAAAATAAGTAAATTTAAGGCATGATAATAAATGGTAAAGGACGTTCTTTAAGCCGTTATTGACATCTGGAGTTATAAAGCTTTAACCCCTTTGTGCAGATGCCAAATTTGGTCAGTTCTCACCTATTTAGGGGGTTCTCTATTTACAGTACTTAGATTAGTTTATTTTCATAATTTAGGTCAAAATAGAGTGCCACAAATGCTAAGAAATTAGACCCCGACCGAATCGGACAACCGATATATCGGGCCGATATTTGCACTTCTGGACCACATCTGTATCGGTAGTCAAGGATGACGTGGCCAATGTGTAGGACCAATATACTATATATATATTTTTTAACACTGACACATGGGCACTCCTAGCACTCCATCTAGTGTTTCTCGCTACCCACAACATCAAGGTTGATGGGACATGAGATCACTCAGTCAGAGAGCTCAACATTTGCATAGTCATATTGGTGCTAAATCAGCGCACAATCCACATATAAAAGGTCTATTTTCATTCAAGATATCGGCCGCCAAAACTATACATTTCCTGGATCATACACTCCTTGTCCACAAGTGTGAGAAATCTGAGGGTGATATGCAGAACTACTAAAGATCTATGATGCAAAATGTAGGCAGTGTGCCCTGTTGTCCCTTAGTGTCTCCAAATCTATCCAAAATTCCTAAATTGTGCACTGCTGTAAATCATTAAATAATCATATATTTAAGTACAAATCAACTGTTTTGACACATAAAACTCACTTTTGCATCTAGTTTTGCAACAAGTGGAAATTACCATCTTTTAATCAGTATAAGAGAGGGGTCGACAACCCTGGTTCAAAGTCCTTGAGAGCCGCAGGGTCTGCTGGTTTTTGTTGTTACTCGCCACTTAATTGATCAATTAAAGCAGTTGATTACACAGTTAACTCACTTCACCTGGTTTATTTGGTCTAAGTAGTTGTCGTATTTAAGGTGCAAGAAAAACCAACAGACCGTGCGGCTCTCAAGGACCAGGGTTGCCTACCCCTGGTATAAGATGATAGATATCTATGGGTCCAAAAACCTATCCAAAACCTGTCATAAATTTAATAAAATATTATTTTGTCCATTATAAAGCATATACACATTCATACTCTCTCACTAAATGTTACATTCATCCAGCAAATGTGTACAGTAAATTGGAATGAGTATTTTCCATGCCCTAATTGACAAATATGGCCCAGATAGATACTAATACGCCATAGTTTATATTATGTATCATAAGATTACAATAAATTATAATCCACCATTAGGAAAATGATGGCAAATGTTCTAGCTTAAGGACAAATCAATCATAAAGCATGACTGAGCCACCTATGAACACTGACACTACAGTATGTGAAATGCACTCAAAATGCGAAAATAACAATATCAAACATATGGCACAACACTGTGAAAAACTGAAATGGTGAAAAACTAACGTATATATTTGAAATATCACAAGCCGAAATACTTGCATATCGAGGAGGAAAATCGTAGGCATGTCCTAGGTTGTTTGTGTAAAACTAAACTAACTAAACTAGAAGTTCTGTTACGGCCGGCTGTAATTTATTGTTCAAAGTAGTGTTGTCACAATACCAAAATTTTGACTTCGATACCGATACCAGGTTTAGTATCATGATACTCGATACTGAAACGGTACTTGAAACTGAAACGATACTGATTCGATACTCGGTACCTCTACTGAAATGACCTTAACCCTATTTACTTTGGCCCTTCAGAGGCAATTTTCTCCTCGTTTCTACTAGTTTTATTTAAATGTCAATATCTAAATAAATATTCCCTGCACATCCATGGTTTTAAGTTCGAACTGAAGAAGAAGCTGTATCATTCAGAAATTTGCTACAGAATACATTTATTTCAGAATAGTCACATACAGTACAGTGTTTCCCCTAGATTTTTTTTCAGGCCGGGTGGTAGGCCCCTCGAAACTACCAGTGTTGTTGCGCGTACACGGTGTCATCAAACGCGCATGCAGGGCCGAGGTAGTATCATCGCGCAGGTCGGGGGTGCGGAGAGTCGTCGCACACATGGGGAGGGTGTTGGTAACAAAGTGGTACATTTCTCCATTCTGAGCTAAAATAACATTTGCTCACAAAGTCGTATGGTAAATAAATATTAGTTATTTATAATATTAATAAACTTAAAACAGAACTTATATACAATAAACCCCCCTTAGCTTCACAAATGATATTCAGAACTATACAACTTAAACCCAGGACAAGGAGTTTGTTTCTACCGGTTTTTAAGGACTGTTTCTGGATCAGCTATCTTTGCAGCACTGTAGAGCTGCTTTTGAGACTCCTCCATAGTGCTGATCCATAATCAGTCCTTAAAAACAGGCAGAATCAAACTCCTGCCTCTGCAGTATTAGCTTTTACTCTACACTAAAATGTAAGAGTTCTGGTCAGATAGCGAAACGGACGAAAGTGCGCCATTTTGCGTAGAGGCGGAAACTATAATTACACCCTCATAATATCAGCAATGCCATTGAAAATTTAATTAGGCCTAACGGGAAACCGAAGCTGTTTTGGCAAGGGTTTTTCCAGATGCTATTTTGATCATTCCAGCAATCTGCGGTAAGGGAAATATTGCAGCTACATAAAAGAAAAAGAAAAAAAAGATTATATTAAAAAAAAGAATAATATAAATTTTTTTTTTTTAAGTACCGAACGTCGGAAAATTCTAATACCGAACCGTTTTTTTTTTTTAAGTATCGAAAAAGTACCGAAGTTTCGGTGTACCGTGCAACACTAGTTCAAAGCATCCAATAAGACATTGAAAACACTATTGTGAAGGTTATAATGTACTATATTGGACAGTATAATGACATAGTACAATTACACAAGAATTTCACTTGTTTATTTTGCATTGGAGTGAGCAGGGCTTTTCACGGCTGTTTTGGCATACGTTGTTGGCTTTATCTTGTTGCTATGACGAAATACAAATCTTTGGTGGTGAAAAAATATTTGGCAGTGGGGGGGTTGCTTAGAAACACTTAGAAACTCCATATTCGGCAGTCACAAATCGTATACTAATGAAGTTAAAACCTGGGCTGCATCCCAATATTGTTCACTCCCCACCTCCCTTCCTCCACTCCCCCACTACCACTCCTCTCCTACACGGAAGTATGCAAAACTGTCTGAATGTTTCGATTACAAGTATTTGCATGTACAGTATACAATGTACCTGACATTGCAGTTTGCGTTGAGACATTAATTAATATGTAACCATTAATACGTAATTAAGATGTAATCAGCAAAACACAAAGATCCATTTCCAGGGCACGGAGTTGAGGAGGTGGTAGTGGAGGAAGGGAGGGTGCATTTTTCAACTATTGGGGTTTGCTGTGTCCACACATAGTTTGGTTGCAGGAGCAATTACTGTGAGTTCAGCAAAATCTTGGCCCCGGTGCCATGGCCACTAGGAGGTCTGCGTGAAGGGGTCAAACAGAACAGTACAAAATGGCATATAAGGACTTATGCAAAAATATTTATTTATTTATTTTGTGTACAGCGCATTGGGTTCAAGAAATGCGCTCTATAAATTTGATTTATTATTATTATTATTATTATTATTATTACAAAACAGGCGAAAATGGGCAAAATTAAGCCTCTGCATAAAGGGATTAACAAGCTATTTTAAAATCATATTGTGGAGTCACACAGACTTAGTGACTTGGAGAACAGAAAATCTTGGGATGATACCTTAAACTGCTTAGACACACTAGTGGGTACTACGCATTGGGGTGTAATTTCTGGCTTTACTGAGACTGAGGTTCAACCACAAATTGTCATGTAAATCAGCTCACCCATGAGTGTTTATGACAAACAGGCACCGGAACATGATTAAACCTTGCTCTGTTCTTACACCCCATACTGCATCTATAGTGTTCTTTTACAGGCACATGGACATGATTAAACCTTGCTCTGTTCTTACACCCCATACTGCATCTATAGTGTTCTTTTACAGGCACATGGACATGATTAAACCTTGCTCTGTTCTTACACCCCATACTGCATCTATAGTGTTCTTTTACAGGCACAGGAACATTATTAAACCTTGCTCTGTTCTTACACCCCATACTGCATCTATAGTGTTCTTTTACAGGCACATGGACATGATTAAACCTTGCTCTGTTCTTACACCCCATACTGCATCTATAGTGTTCTTTTACAGGCACATGAACATGATTAAACCTTGCTCTGTTCTTGCACCCCATACTGCATCTATAGTGTTCTTTTACAGGCACATGGACATGATTAAACCTTGCTCTGTTCTTGCACCCCATACTGCATCTATAGTGTTCTTTTACAGGCACATGGACATGATTAAACCTTGCTCTGTTCTTACACCCCATACTGCATCTATAGTGTTCTTTTACAGGCACATGGACATGATTAAACCTTGCTCTGTTCTTACACCCCATACTACATCTATAGTGTTCTTTTACAGGCACATGGACATGATTAAACCTTGCTCTGTTCTTACACCCCATACTGCATCTATAGTGTTCTTTTACAGGCACATGGACATGATTAAACCTTGCTCTGTTCTTACACCCCATACTGCATCTATAGTGTTCTTTTACAGGCACATGAACATGATTAAACCTTGCTCTGTTCTTACACCCCATACTGCATCTATAGTGTTCTTTTACAGGCACATGAACATGATTAAACCTTGCTCTGTTCTTGCACCCCATACTGCATCTATAGTGTTCTTTTACAGGCACATGGACATGATTAAACCTTGCTCTGTTCTTGCACCCCATACTGCATCTATACTGTTCTTTTACAGGCACATGGACATGATTAAACCTTGCTCTGTTCTTACACCCCATACTGCATCTATAGTGTTCTTTTACAGGCACAGGAACATGATTAAACCTTGCTCTGTTCTTACACCCCATACTGCATCTATAGTGTTCTTTTACAGGCACATGGACATGATTAAACCTTGCTCTGTTCTTACACCCCATACTGCATCTATAGTGTTCTTTTACAGGCACAGGAACATGATTAAACCTTGCTCTGTTCTTACACCCCATACTGCATCTATAGTGTTCTTTTACAGGCACATGGACATGATTAAACCTTGCTCTGTTCTTACACCCCATACTGCATCTATAGTGTTCTTTTACAGGCACATGGACATGATTAAACCTTGCTCTGTTCTTACACCCCATACTGCATCTATAGTGTTCTTTTACAGGCACATGGACATGATTAAACCTTGCTCTGTTCTTACACCCCATACTGCATCTATAGTGTTCTTTTACAGGCACATGGACATGATTAAACCTTGCTCTGTTCTTGCACCCCATACTGCATCTATAGTGTTCTTTTACAGGCACATGGACATGATTAAACCTTGCTCTGTTCTTACACCCCATACTGCATCTATAGTGTTCTTTTACAGGCACAGGAACATGATTAAACCTTGCTCTGTTCTTGCACCCCATACTGCATCTATAGTGTTCTTTTACAGGCACATGAACATGATTAAACCTTGCTCTGTACTTACACCCCATACTGCATCTATAGTGTTCTTTTACAGGCACATGGACATGATTAAACCTTGCTCTGTTCTTACACCCCATACTGCATCTATAGTGTTCTTTTACAGGCACAGGAACATGATTAAACCTTGCTCTGTTCTTACACCCCATACTGCATCTATAGTGTTCTTTTACAGGCATATGAACATGATTAAACCTTGCTCTGTTCTTACACCCCATACTGTATCTATAGTGTTCTTTTACAGGCACATGGACATGATTAAACCTTGCTCTGTTCTTACACCCCATACTGCATCTATAGTGTTCTTTTACAGGCACATGGACATGATTAAACCTTGCTCTGTTCTTACACCCCATACTGCATCTATAGTGTTCTTTTACAGGCACATGGACATGATTAAACCTTGCTCTGTTCTTACACCCCATACTGCATCTATAGTGTTCTTTTACAGGCACATGAACATGATTAAACCTTGCTCTGTACTTACACCCCATACTGCATCTATAGTGTTCTTTTACAGGCACATGGACATGATTAAACCTTGCTCTGTTCTTACACCCCATACTGCATCTATAGTGTTCTTTTACAGGCACATGGACATGATTAAACCTTGCTCTGTTCTTACACCCCATACTGCATCTATAGTGTTCTTTTACAGGCATATGAACATGATTAAACCTTGCTCTGTTCTTACACCCCATACTGTATCTATAGTGTTCTTTTACAGGCACATGAACATGATTAAACCTTGCTCTGTTCTTACACCCCATACTGCATCTATAGTGTTCTTTTACAGGCACATGGACATGATTAAACCTTGCTCTGTTCTTGCACCCCATACTGCATCTATAGTGTTCTTTTACAGGCACATGGACATTATTAAACCTTGCTCTGTTCTTACACCCCATACTGTATCTATAGTGTTCTTTTACAGGCACATGAACATGATTAAACCTTGCTCTGTTCTTACACCCCATACTGCATCTATAGTGTTCTTTTACAGGCACATGGACATGATTAAACCTTGCTCTGTTCTTGCACCCCATACTGCATCTATAGTGTTCTTTTACAGGCACAGGAACATGATTAAACCTTGCTCTGTTCTTACACCCTATACTGCATCTATAGTGTTCTTTTACAGGCACAGGAACATGATTAAACCTTGCTCTGTTCTTACACCCCATACTGCATCTATAGTGTTCTTTTACAGGCACATGAACATGATTAAACCTTGCTCTGTTCTTACACCCCATACTGCATCTATAGTGTTCTTTTACAGGCACAGGAACATGATTAAACCTTGCTCTGTTCTTACACCCCATACTGCATCTATAGTGTTCTTTTACAGGCACATGGACATGATTAAACCTTGCTCTGTTCTTACACCCCATACTGCATCTATAGTGTTCTTTTACAGGCACATGGACATGATTAAACCTTGCTCTGTTCTTACACCCCATACTGCATCTATAGTGTTCTTTTACAGGCACATGGACATGATTAAACCTTGCTCTGTTCTTACACCCCATACTGCATCTATAGTGTTCTTTTACAGGCATATGAACATGATTAAACCTTGCTCTGTTCTTACACCCCATACTGCATCTATAGTGTTCTTTTACAGGCACATGAACATGATTAAACCTTGCTCTGTTCTTACACCCCATACTGCATCTATAGTGTTCTTTTACAGGCACATGGACATGATTAAACCTTGCTCTGTTCTTGCACCCCATACTGCATCTATAGTGTTCTTTTACAGGCACATGGACATGATTAAACCTTGCTCTGTTCTTGCACCCCATACTGCATCTATAGTGTTCTTTTACAGGCACAGGAACATGATTAAACCTTGCTCTGTTCTTACACCCTATACTGCATCTATAGTGTTCTTTTACAGGCACAGGAACATGATTAAACCTTGCTCTGTTCTTACACCCCATACTGCATCTATAGTGTTCTTTTACAGGCACAGGAACATGATTAAACCTTGCTCTGTTCTTGCACCCCATACTGCATCTATAGTGTTCTTTTACAGGCACATGAACATGATTAAACCTTGCTCTGTTCTTACACCCCATACTGCATCTATAGTGTTCTTTTACAGGCATATGAACATGATTAAACCTTGCTCTGTTCTTACACCCCATACTGCATCTATAGTGTTCTTTTACAGGCACATGAACATGATTAAACCTTGCTCTGTTCTTACACCCCATACTGCATCTATAGTGTTCTTTTACAGGCACATGGACATGATTAAACCTTGCTCTGTTCTTGCACCCCATACTGCATCTATAGTGTTCTTTTACAGGCACATGGACATGATTAAACCTTGCTCTGTTCTTACACCCCATACTGCATCTATAGTGTTCTTTTACAGGCACAGGAACATGATTAAACCTTGCTCTGTTCTTACACCCCATACTGCATCTATAGTGTTCTTTTACAGGCACATGAACATGATTAAACCCTGCTCTGTTCTTACACCCCATACTGCATCTATAGTGTTCTTTTACAGGCACATGGACATGATTAAACCTTGCTCTGTTCTTGCACCCCATACTGCATCTATAGTGTTCTTTTACAGGCACATGGACATGATTAAACCTTGCTCTGTTCTTGCACCCCATACTGCATCTATAGTGTTCTTTTACAGGCACATGGACATGATTAAACCTTGCTCTGTTCTTGCACCCCATACTGCATCTATACTGTTCTTTTACAGGCACATGGACATGATTAAACCTTGCTCTGTTCTTACACCCCATACTGCATCTATAGTGTTCTTTTACAGGCACAGGAACATGATTAAACCTTGCTCTGTTCTTGCACCCCATACTGCATCTATAGTGTTCTTTTACAGGCACATGGACATGATTAAACCTTGCTCTGTTCTTACACCCCATACTGCATCTATAGTGTTCTTTTACAGGCACATGAACATGATTAAACCTTGCTCTGTTCTTACACCCCATACTGCATCTATAGTGTTCTTTTACAGGCACATGAACATGATTAAACCTTGCTCTGTTCTTGCACCCCATACTGCATCTATACTGTTCTTTTACAGGCACATGAACATGATTAAACCTTGCTCTGTTCTTACACCCCATACTGCATCTATAGTGTTCTTTTACAGGCACATGAACATGATTAAACCTTGCTCTGTTCTTGCACCCCATACTGCATCTATACTGTTCTTTTACAGGCACATGAACATGATTAAACCTTGCTCTGTTCTTACACCCCATACTGCATCTATAGTGTTCTTTTACAGGCACATGGACATGATTAAACCTTGCTCTGTTCTTACACCCCATACTGCATCTATAGTGTTCTTTTACAGGCACATGAACATGATTAAACCTTGCTCTGTTCTTGCACCCCGTACTGCATCTATAGTGTTCTTTTACAGGCACAGGAACATGATTAAACCTTGCTCTGTTCTTGCACCCCATACTGCATCTATAGTGTTCTTTTACAGGCACATGAACATGATTAAACCTTGCTCTGTTCTTGCACCCCATACTGCATCTATAGTGTTCTTTTACAGGCACAGGAACATGATTAAACCTTGCTCTGTTCTTACACCCCATACTGCATCTATAGTGTTCTTTTACAGGCACATGAACATGATTAAACCTTGCTCTGTTCTTACACCCCATACTGCATCTATAGTGTTCTTTTACAGGCACAGGAACATGATTAAACCTTGCTCTGTTCTTGCACCCCATACTGCATCTATAGTGTTCTTTTACAGGCACATGAACATGATTAAACCTTGCTCTGTTCTTGCACCCCATACTGCATCTATAGTGTTCTTTTACAGGCACAGGAACATGATTAAACCTTGCTCTGTTCTTACACCCCATACTGCATCTATAGTGTTCTTTTACAGGCACATGGACATTATTAAACCTTGCTCTGTTCTTACACCCCATACTGCATCTATAGTGTTCTTTTACAGGCACATGGACATGATTAAACCTTGCTCTGTTCTTACACCCCATACTGCATCTATAGTGTTCTTTTACAGGCACATGAACATGATTAAACCTTGCTCTGTTCTTACACCCCATACTGCATCTATAGTGTTCTTTTACAGGCACATGGACATGATTAAACCTTGCTCTGTTCTTACACCCCATACTGCATCTATAGTGTTCTTTTACAGGCACAGGAACATGATTAAACCTTGCTCTGTTCTTACACCCCATACTGCATCTATAGTGTTCTTTTACAGGCACATGGACATGATTAAACCTTCCTCTGTTCTTACACCCCATACTGCATCTATAGTGTTCTTTTACAGGCACATGAACATGATTAAACCTTGCTCTGTTCTTGCACCCCATACTGCATCTATAGTGTTCTTTTACAGGCACATGGACATGATTAAACCTTGCTCTGTTCTTACACTCCATACTGCATCTATAGTGTTCTTTTACAGGCACATGAACATGATTAAACCTTGCTCTGTTCTTACACCCCATACTGCATCTATAGTGTTCTTTTACAGGCACATGAACATGATTAAACCTTGCTCTGTACTTGCACCCCATACTGCATCTATAGTGTTCTTTTACAGGCACATGGACATGATTAAACCTTGCTCTGTTCTTACACCCCATACTGCATCTATAGTGTTCTTTTACAGGCACAGGAACATGATTAAACCTTGCTCTGTTCTTACACCCCATACTGCATCTATAGTGTTCTTTTACAGGCACAGGAACATTATTAAACCTTGCTCTGTTCTTACACCCCATACTGCATATATAGTGTTCTTTTACAGGCACATGGACATGATTAAACCTTGCTCTGTTCTTACACCCCATACTGCATATATAGTGTTCTTTTACAGGCACATGGACATGATTAAACCTTGCTCTGTTCTTGCACCCCATACTGCATCTATAGTGTTCTTTTTGTTATTGCATTACTTGAACATGAGTCTGATACTTGCTGAAAAAAGCTACTGGAATGTACAAATGTGACTGGGAGAGTGAAAATATCATTTGAAAAACGTAGGTTTTCCATAAAAATCCCTGTACATCTTTATACGGCTAAATCTTCCCCATTCTACCGTATAATGTCTTGGGGAAAGAAGGAGTACATGTATTATAATCAGCATTATTTGGGTCAGGCCTCATTAGATTAGAGTTCATGAGTCTCACTGGATCTAAGAGCTCAGTTTGCATTCTGATGCAATGTGTCTGGCCTCAGGTTTGGCTGGGATTCATTTCCAATACCAACCAAAAGTCCACTCTTGGGAGTTCCCGTCACATTTCAATCACATTTTCTGAGATACCCCTTACCAGCTCTAGCTCCCTCAATCACTGCTTTCTGAGATACCCCTTACCAGCTCTAGCTCCCTCAATAACTGCTTTCTGAGATACCCCTTACCAGCTCTAGCTCCCTCAATAACTGCTTTCTGAGATATCCCTTACCAGCTCTAGCTCCCTCAATCACTGCTTTCTGAGATACCCCTTACCAGCTCTAGCTCCCTCAATAACTGCTTTCTGAGATACCCCTTACCAGCTCTAGCTCCCTCAATAACTGCTTTCTGAGATATCCCTTACCAGCTCTAGCTCCCTCAATAACTGCTTTCTGAGATACCCCTTACCAGCTCTAGCTCCCTCAATAACTGCTTTCTGAGATACCCCTTACCAGCTCTAGCTCCCTCAATAACTGCTTTCTGAGATACCCCTTACCAGCTCTAGCTCCCTCAATAACTGCTTTCTGAGATACCCCTTACCAGCTCTAGCTCCCTCAATCACTGCTTTCTGAGATACCCCTTACCAGCTCTAGCTCCCTCAATAATTGCTTTCTGAGATACCCCTTACCAGCTCTAGCTCCCTCAATAACTGCTTTCTGAGATACCCCTTACCAGCTCTAGCTCCCTCAATAACTGCTTTCTGAGATACCCCTTACCAGCTCTAGCTCCCTCAATAACTGCTTTCTGAGATACCCCTTACCAGCTCTAGCTCCCTCAATAACTGCTTTCTGAGATACCCCTTACCAGCTCTAGCTCCCTCAATAACTGCTTTCTGAGATACCCCTTACCAGCTCTAGCTCCCTCAATCACTGGTTTCTGAGATACCCCTTACCAGCTCTAGCTCCCTCAATCACTGGTTTCTGAGATACCCCTTACCAGCTCTAGCTCCCTCAATCACTGGTTTCTTAGATATGTGACAAGTGAAATCTATCTAGTTGCTTTAGTCTCACCTGCCAGTGTGCAGGTAGCAGAAATGGCATCACTCAGTAAAGTAAATTTATTTAAGGTTGGATTGTGTTGCAAAATTACACTTATATATTCTAATTGTCCCCAGTCTGCAGAAACTCCTTTATTCTTGTCAGCTCTTACCTTTCTACAGAATTTCACAGAGTGGCTCACAGTTCTTGAGGATCTTCATTATAAATTGAAAGACTGCCTTGATGCACCACGTGTTCACTTGCATTAATATCATTAAAATAGCAAAACTGATTCAGGCATGCCACTTTGATCTACAGTAGTGCTTGCTCTTGCGTCCCCAGAATGCAGCTCTTGAAATACGTACTCTCTCAACTAAAGGATCATTAGTGTTACACCAGGCTAACTCTTTGTGCAGTTCACATTAAAAGTGTTTATTTCCCAGGCATGTGCGTATTTTACATCTATGATCTTTATTTATTATGGATATTAGAAAGGCTCACTAGGTCTCATAAAAGGAACCGTAACAAAGTCCAATACACATCATGTGTATTTCATGCCCTGTCAACATTTATTTTTATTATGGTAAATTTAACTGCATTGAAAATACCCCAGTGGAAATTAATTATAAATCATGCAGCAGATATAGAGGATTGGCTCTCATTATAGTATGAGACCCATATTTTTTTGCATTTTTTCTTCTTCCTCTTCCTCTTTTTCCTGCCGACTTCATCATCAAAAATTCTCTATAGCCTCAAAGAATAATTTGACCCATTGGACAACAACATGGCATACATGCCACCCCAATCTTATATATTGTGTCGTGTATTTCCCATGAAGCTATTTTGGCCTAGTGGTCAGAGTTGCTGCCTTTCACGCTGGAGATTGGGGGTTCGATCCCTGCCAAGTACTAAATGTTAAATTTATTTTCGACAAAAACAACGTGCAAATGTTATGTTTTTCATATGTAAGAATGTTCTTTTCACATTAAAGAACACATTTTTATTGCAGGCCTGTCCAGGGTGTATTCCTGCCTCTCGCCCAATGCATGCTGGGATAGGCTCCAGCACCCCCCGCGACCCTGACCAGGAATAAGCGGGTTAGATAATGGATGGATGTATGGATGGACGGATTTTTATTGCAAAGGCAAATACATTTAACAATATTAAGATTGCATTGTTGCATTAATGTAAAAAACCCCCAAAAAAACACACATTCTCAACAAACGTAGTTTCAAAGACTGTCACTAGTCTCAAGCCAAGGGAAACCATGTCAACACTAGCCTAATGCATGTGTTCTCACAGGCTTGATTCTGTTCATATCTTCCATAGGCTAGGCCAGCTATTCACTATGCCTAAGACAAACCAGCTTACAGCAAGTCAGCTAATTTCCAGCTAGAACATGTAAAAATTGAGGTTGAATAATATGTGCCTGCTCTTTTTCTACTGATCCTACGCTTAAGCCATTTACATCGCCTCCATTAATTTTCAATGAGGGGCGATTCTTCACTTTGGCGAGGTATGTTGGGATTGCTTGCAATGCGAGGCAAGCAGGTGAAATGACCGGCAATTAAAGATTCGACTTGTAAATTGTTCCCTATTTAAAATTTTATTTCCCTATCTGTCAAGGAGGACCCGTTAATTATTGCAGTGTAGGGATTTCCATATAATGAAAGTTAAAAGTGTTTTAGAACTCACTTAATATAGTATAGAAGATATTTAAGATATCTCATCACATTATCTAATCACAGATATCTATCACAAATATGCTTGTTAAAATCATGTTTGCCGGGGGCGAAAACGAAGATTGGAACGGCGGCTGTAATTCTCAGTGTTCGGCTCTGCAGCAGGTGAGTGTTATTTATTTCCAGTTTGTCAACTCGAGCCATCTATGTTGTCTTCATTAGCACTGATGCATGGTTCCATCTCGTTTGCTCGGTCAGCCAAAGCAGCGAGCTGTCCAAGGATATCGCTGCCCATTTGATGAATAGCGTTGCCCATTTGATGAATAGCGTTGCCCAATTGATGAATAGGGCTGCCCATTTGATGAATAGTGTTGACCATTTGATTAATAGTATTGCCCATTTCATCAAATGGGCAATGCTATTCATCAAATGGGCAATGCTATTCATGAAATGGGCAGACCTATTGATCAAATGGGCAACGCTATTCATCAAATGGGCAATGCTATTCATCAAATGGGTAACGCTATTCATCAAATGGGCAATGCTATTCATCACATGGCTAGACCTATTGATCAAATGGGCAATGCTATTCATCAAATGAGCAACGCTATTCAATAAATAGCGTTAAATAGCGTTATTGAATAGCGTTGCCCATTTGATGAATAGCATTGCCCATTTTATGAATAGCGTTGCCCATTTGATCAATAGGTCTAGCCATTTGATGAATAGCATTGTCCATTTGATGAATAGCGTTACCCATTTGATGAATAGCATTGCCCATTTGATGAATAGCGTTGCCCATTTGATCAATAGGTCTGCCCATTTGATGAATAGCATTGCCCATTTGATGAATAGCGTTGCCCATTTGATGAATAGCATTGCCCATTTGATGAATAGCGTTGCCCATTTGATGAATAGCATTGCCCATTTGATGAATAGCGTTGCCCATTTGATGAATAGCATTGCCCATTTGATGAATAGCATTGCCCATTTGATGAATAGCGTTGCCCATTTGATGAATAGCATTGCCCATTTGATGAATAGCATTGCCCATTTGATGAATAGCATTGCCCATTTGATGAATAGCATTGCCCATTTGATGAATAGCGTTGCCCATTTGATGAATAGCGTTGCCCATTTGATGAATAGCATTCCACAGAGAGTCTCAGGTGATTGTGCCCATGTTTCCATTCATTGTTGTAGCAGCCAGGGACAAAATGTTTGGCTCAAAAAGTGAAAAGGTGAAAAGAAAGTTGTTCTCAAGTTATGAATTATAATAAGTTAGGTTCTGAAAAGGCACATTCAAATTAAGGGCTAGCTACTTGTTATGAAAGTTTAAACAAACAGACACGACCATGCAGCATTCACACATCTGTGGCCATTTTGATTTTTGAAAGTTTTAATTAATTACTTACTGACAGTGCTTTGTAGGCTATGTGTGAGTAACTTGCCATTTTTGTACGTTGAAAACATTTTTTATACAACAGAAGTTACATTTTCTTAAAAAGTGATTTTATGTGAAAGGGGAAAGGCTAAAAAGTAATAATCAGAATGTACATAATTGCAAATATCATAGTAATTACCACAGAGTTTAAGAATACTTTATTTCCCAGCCATATCCCATTAACGCCATGCAGCTATTTAATGTCATTCATTAGTGTTCAGTATCATGCACTGATGTCCTGCTGCATAACTTCTCATACAGAAAATTACTATAAACAGTGTCACCAAGGGAAACAAAACCCCTGAGATTTAGAATTAGACAAAAAACAAAAAACATTCATTATCCAACTGGCCATTAAGTTTGAAGGTAAGATAACACCTGTAATTGTGTTTTTTTTTTCAAGTTTTGGCATCTTGCTTCCTCATCCTCAATGCCAGCGTGGTTCTCCTACAGAAACGTTTTGCTAAATGTTTATGAAAAATGCCTGCTAGTAATCAACAATTAGCTTCTAGACTCTTGCCGTTAGTATTTCAAGTGGATTTCTGCTCAGGGTCATATTTTAAGACTTAAAAAAATAAAAACATTTATTCAGGCTGTGATCACAATAAATGCCTCACTCTACACATCTGAATATCATATTGTGGGATTTTCACAGGAGGAAACCATTAGAAGCCTTCCCATATTTTTAATACATTCAATAATGTGATACTTCTTTCACAGCTGCGACAAAGGTAGTGTTGCCTCCCAAAGTCTGTCCACTGTTACGGAGTGATTACATCACAGTAAATACATCACTGCAGATGTTTGGGCAATCCAGGGGGAATCTGTGTTCATAATGAGTTTCTCATTGGAGATTGCATTATTGTTCTAACCGTGCGGTAAACAGATCTCTATTTTCACAGCAGCACTGTTGGCTCTTGTCTATAGGATTGGGGAAAAAAAACTCCAGGGCTATTCTCTTATTAGTTTAATGTAAAAAGGAGACTTATTCTTCTTGTTCACATTTCAACATAATTTTATTTACTGTCCCATGTGAGAGTGTGTGCTGTAGAGATATTGCCTGCGGACCGACAGAGTAATTCGGAAAAGCATGCACGTTTCATCAATGGGTGAGTACATTTTGAGTAAAAGAGGACAAACAGGGTGAGGTAAACTACATTGTAAATGAATGTGAAAGGGCTCATCTTCACTTCAACTTTTGATTTTATTCAAAGAAATGTTTATAAATGTGTTAATGTCTTTATTTAAACTGTGTAGTGCGGGACTACGGAGGCGGGGCACAGACAAGGCAAGAGACAGTAGATTAGACAGAAAAATAACGTTTATTCGGCCAAACAGCACAAATAGGGGAAAAGCTGGGGCAGGAAAAAGGTAAGGAGGGGTCAGAAGCCGGGCCAAGGTCCAGGTTCCACCACAGGAGTCTCAGAGCCCTGTTCCCTGTACACTGTCCCCTGTCCACTCAGACCCCTGTCTACTATGTGCCCTGTCCCCTCACATTGCAAGCAGTGTGCGAAAGAAATCCCGCAAAACTCCTTCCAAACTAGTGAGGAAGTAGTTTGTAAGATCTTTTAAAAAAAAATTTGTTTTTATTGAGAATATCAATCAGTTAA
The DNA here is from genome assembly GCA_029718625.1 of Synaphobranchus kaupii. Lineage (NCBI taxonomy): Eukaryota > Metazoa > Chordata > Actinopteri > Anguilliformes > Synaphobranchidae > Synaphobranchus > Synaphobranchus kaupii. The sequence goes on from CM056385.1 coordinate 53,089,773, forward strand.
CATATGACAATTGTTACAAAGTGTAGACTATAATGAAGATAGAATTAACAAAATAAAAGTATTTCGCAATATGACCCACTCTCGTACCATATATATGCACATACGCTCTACGTCTTTTACGTTTTTACTTCCGAGTTACTTACTGAAATTGTCGGGTGAGTGCACAGTTCTGCAGATGAGTGTGCTCCTGAATTCCCTCAACGAAACCCTGGAAATAAGGGGTTCATCCTGGTATTTTAAGTGCTCCCATTTGTGAGAAAAAGTCACCCACTCAAAAGCTTTTTGACGAAGTGGACTCAAATATGCGTACTCAAAAGGGTGTAGGGCTCTGATTTGGACACAGCCTAGGTTTCTTGGCGGATCGCAACCAACGTCAAAGGTGCATACCGCCACCTACTGTACCGGAGTGTGTAACATCATGTCAAAAAACCTTCACTCAAATCCTATAGACTAGTTCTGTATTACATAAAAAGTGAAAAAGTGCTCCCCGAACATCTCTTACCCCTTCCCCCCTTGACAGAACTCCCTGTCTGCAAAACTAAGGGCCTTTTATAGGAAGGCAGCCAATTATATCAGAACAGGCTTCAGGTGGTCGTGGCTCCAGATCACCAACTGTCTGATTGAATAATTGGCCTGGTTGGAGCTGTCTAGGCTTGAGTGGGTAGCAGAGGTGCTGAGGTTTCCTCTTGTCCCGTCTGCGCTGGATTCCCCTGCTTTGGAAAGGGACAGCAGGAGTCGGTGCTGCCCGTACCCGGGCAGGGGCGGGGATTCTGGTCCCCGCTCCACAACCCATTCTGTATGTGCTATAATTGTAAGGTAAGGTGTAATCTACCTGCTAATTGTCTGTCAGGAGCTGTGACTGATTAAAGCCAACTGTACACCTGCTGGTGATTACAATTAACATGGGATAAAAGCAGGTGTGCGGGAAGTAGGGAGGTCATTTTGTAAGAAGCAGAGATGTGTTATCAGGTATAATGCTGGGGGGGGGGGGGGGGATTCCCTTGGTCATTTTAAATGGTTGACTTTTTATTTTTTAAACTTTGTAAATTGCTCTGTGATGCAAGGCAACATTGAAACCGTTTGTACTGTAAACTACTAACAAACTTTTATACCTTCCGCTACTGGGCTTCCATAGCTGTATAAATACTAACTTCTAGATTGTGATTGCATGTCGCCCTATCAGAATGGATCCAGCATCAGCAGTATGGTTAAGGTGATTAGGATCTAACTGATCTAACCCAAATGTGGTGATATTAATTTCCGAGTGGGTCACTGCTGTTGTACTGAGTTTGACTTTGGCACCCGTGTTCTCATACTTTCATACAAGCCAGACGTGACATCAACCTACCGCTTATCTTGTATAGGGCTATTTATACAACTGCATACTTGTTTTTTTCCCCACTGCATGTAGTGAGAAATGCCTACTGTGTGCTTATTAAATGGGTCAAGCAACTATAGACTTTCATTTGTTCGTCTTTCCTTTAGTTTGGATCACGTTCGTCACCAGAGGTCGACAGGCCTGACCCCACAGCTGACCCCACAACAATTCTACCCTTGAGAAAGGTACCCGATAAGAGTTACTTCCATTACTATGCAGCTGTTTTAATGAGCATGACAAAAAAAAGTCAACTAGAGCTAAACTGAACGCATTCTGGTTGAGGATGTGTGTATTGTGGAACATGCCCATGTTACAGCACAATATCTTCAAATCGGACCATTTTCAATTTTAAGGATAAAAATGTATTGCGGTGCATTAGTTTAGACTAAATGGATGCAATGTTGCATCCAGAGAGAGACAGACCGTGCAGGACAACATGACTGCATTTACCTGATTTGAGTTGCACTATTAGACCTGGCTGACAATATTCCCACATCAGTGAGTACTTGTGTAATATGACAAAATCACAATTACAAATGATCTGTGCTAAATAAGAACACGTACAGATTACAGCTATGACGAGCCCTAAGAAAACATGTAAAACCATAAAGATAGCGTACTCTGAATTGGAAGAAAAGATGCACGCTGAAGACGGACAACAATTCTGCTGCCCTGACCACCAAGGGAAGCTCCTTCCACCTTTGATAGGCCAGTACTGTGACAGGCGTCAAGACTGAGACGGGCGACTGTGGAGGGAAGGGGCAGCCCGTCGCCCTAGGTTGTGCAGTGCAGAGACCAGGATGTAGGGTTTGGAGATTGAATGGAGGGGGAATTCTTCTGTTAGCTGCCCTGTGAAAGCAGTAACAGGCAGCCAGTGGGGAGAGATGGCAAGGGGTGGGACACGAGCATGCTGGGATAGATTGCGGATAAGTGACATCACAATTTCTGCATCTTATTGCATCTTATCTTTATTTGTCGTCCTCGGCTGATTTTTCTAATTTTGTCGCTAAATTACAAATGTATGTTTTTGCTCGAAACACCAACACAATAACAAAAATTCCGGCGTCCAGGGAGCAGCCATGAGTGTTCTAATCCCACTTAAAGAGAAGGGAATTATAGGAAGCCTCTATGTGCTGGGTCTTCGATTAAAAATGCATCTATTACCTCCCATATTCTGTGTTTTATCATGTAGTCTGTTATATCTACTTCCATAATACATTACTGTATACAATACATTTTCCAATACACAGTAGCTATTCAGACCACAATAGATTATTGATAACTCAGTTATTGGTAGTTCCCTCCTAAATGACTTATCATTATTGTTAATGTAAATCACTTCCCTGGCACCCCATACTGGAGGAAACCATTGGCCCACCTCTAAGGTAGATAACTCAGAAGACAGCAGTCTTATTTAATAGCCAATAATCATTATGCATGTATATAACTTTGATTTTAGGATGATAATGGCTCTTACAATTATTACATTCCAAATATTAAAGAATTACTTCAATATTAAAGCCAAAACAGGACTTTATTTTTGATATTTTATACATATCAAACGCCAGAGAGTTTTGAATTTCACAGCTCAACATTATGGAATGAACTATGAAATTATTAAATAACTGGTTGACAGAACTCTATATTTTAACTCTGAAGCATTTATACACAATATACAGCATTTGCAAGTCAAATATACCTTTGTCTTCCCTGGCAGATTTATTATTCTTACCAGGTGCCATTTCCAGTCAGACAATGTTGAGGCAATTTTGAACAAATGGAATGTTGGAACAAAATAGATGTATTACTTAATTTAATAAGCTGTATGGGCAGAAACCTAAAAGTCCACTCAAATCCAATGTTTGACCCGAAAAAAAGGTCAAATACGACAGATTGATTTTTTTTTTTACAACCATTTTTCAATAAAACAAGCCGGAGAGGCCTAACCTATTGTAACCTTTTACGTGCAGCGCATTATTATTTAGCGGGTAAGACCACTACAGTTGGTATTCTGAGTGCAGGACATGCACAGACCCCATGGAGAAGGCTATGTGACTGCTAAAAGAAAAGGCAGGTTCAGTTTCTGCACATGCTGGTTGGTGAAGGTGTTTGTAGCCATACAGGAACTACTACATTTGTAATTCACAAACTTATTAGACTAATGTAATTGTTCAAAAAAGCATAGGCTGAGTAAGTAAGTACATTTCAGTTATAAAGCACATTTAAAAACAACAACCGTTGACCAGTGCTGTACAAACACATACAATTAAAATGTATAGATACATATACCTACAAACACATACATGCCTAAAAAATAAATAAATAACATTTAATAAATAATGTTTCATTTAAACATATTATTAAGAACCTTAAACAATTGGAAATGCGAGGGCAAAGAGTTGTGTTTTGAGTCTTTATTTAAAAAGGGAGTTGGAAGGGGCAGATCTGATATTTAGTGGTATGGTGTTCCATAGCCTCGGAGCAAAGACCGCAAAAGCACGATCACCCTTCAGCTTTAGCTGGGACCCTGGAACAGCCAAAAGCAGCTGGTTAGACGACCTCAGTGACCTAGAGGTAGAGTTGGGGCAGAGTAGGTCGGTAATATATGAAGGATCCAGCCCATTAAGTGCTTTAAAAACTACAACTAAAACCTAAAATGGACTGGAGGCCAATGCTAAGACAGGGGTGATGTGATCCCTCTTCTTAGTACCAGTAAGTAATCTGGCTGCTGCATTTTGAACTAGTTGTAAGCGAGACAAGGATGACTGATTGATACCGGCATATGGTGAATTTCAATAATCTAGGCGGGATGAGATGAAAGCATGGATGACTTTTTCTAGGTCATAAACAGAGAGAAATTATTTTTAAATTTTTGAGATTGCTCTCAGCTGGAAAATACCCCCTGTGAGTTAATTTTCTTATCAAATATAAGGTCAGAATCAAAGATAACACCTAGATTTCTGGCATGTGGTTTAACTCGTGTAGATAGTTTACTTAAGTTATCCTGTAGACTGTTTATGGATTTAAGGGGTCTGAATATAATTACCTGAGATTTTGAGTCATTTAGCTGGAGGAAAATGTTAGTCATCCAACTCTTAATCTCCATATCTCATTTAGGTTCTGCAAGGAGCAATGATCTCAGTATCTCAGTGGGAGCATATATAGAGAAGAGGATAGGCCCTAAGATAGAGCCTTGAGGGACCCCGCAGGTGATGGAGGCGAAGGAGGAGTGGTGGTTTCCGATATTCACTGAAAATGGTTGAGGTAGGAGATAAACCAATTTAGTACTGTACCCTGAATGGCAATATTATGCTTGAGACGTTTAACGAGTATGTTGTGGTCAACAGTGTCGAAAGCGGCACTAAGATCTAAAATAATTAAAATGGCACAATTGCCAGCATCAACAGCTAGTAGCAGGTCATTTGTCACTTTCAGGAGGGCAGACTCTGTCCAATGGAAAGCTCTAAAGCCGGACTGGAACATTTCGATGATGTCATTATTACTCAGAAAATAAAACAATTGGCTTTTTCCAGCATTTTGGAGAAAAAAGACAGTTTGGAAATAGGATGAAAGTTACTTAGGGTTTTGGAGTCAAGGGTAGGTTTTTTTCAGAAGGAGCTGAACCACTGCATGTTTAAAGCAGGCAGGAACAGTACCAGTGGCTAAACAGGTGTTGATGATGTGGAGAACACTAGTACTGATTACATCAAATAAGTCTTTATAGAGACGTGAAGGAATAATGTTGAGCGGGGAGGATGTGGACTTTGTGAGATACTAAATCTGATAAGGAGGGGAGAGAGAAACTGGCTCAAACTGGTTAAGGACAGCAGTGCACGCCAGACGGGGAGAGGAGTCGGAAACAGAGGGAGTAATATGCAATCTGGTATCATCAATTTTGCTAATAGAAAACTTCAAAAACTCTTCGCAGGTCTCAGAGGATACGTCAACACCATGGCAGACGGGGGTTGAGTACAGAATTTACTGGTACTAAAAAGAACGTTAGGTCTATGGCAGTTTTTGGAAATAACGTCTGAAAAATATTTTGCCCTTGCTGAAAAGTGGCTAGGCTATTTTTTTTTTTTAAATATCACGAGAAACTGTCAAATTATCTTTTTTCCATTTCCGCTCTGCTTTCCTACACTCCTGCCTAAAGGCCTGGGTGGTGTCATTAATCGGTGGCTGGGCTTTAGTTTTGGGCCGTTTAAGTTTAATAGGGGCAATAGAGGTGGTTGAACAGGAGGAAAAGAAAACGGTGACTAACCCGTCTGCGCTCAGCTGGGAAGAAGAAGCCACGATAGTGCTAGTGAGGCGGGCGTTTAGGCAGCTATCTGAAAAATAGGCAGCAGTGAGAGAGTTTATGGGTCGAGAGTAGCGAGCTGGGATACTAGGGGTAGGATTAGGGCAGGGCAACGTCATTTTAAACTTTAAGTTACTGATAGTATAACCAAAGGATAAAATTAGGTCAAGTGTGTGACCATGCACATTAATGGATAGGGAAAGATTAAAGAGTAAGCACCAGATAATGGACTTTTATATTTACAAACTAGACCGATATCTAGACAACAATATCAATTTTCTTTTTAATATAACTTTAATATAACTACATGGATTATAAAAATTATATAAATTTAAATAAAGTTTGAAAAATCCGCTGACAATAGAATCATAGATGTATGACGTCATACATGGAGGAAGTGTAGATTTTCTCTACTGTACATACAGTACTGTGTACAATATTGGTCTGTAAAGGTAAATTGTCTATCATTTTAAATTTGCTATATTAGCAATGCCTTTCTACATTTATACGTGAAATTGAATGAATATCGGTGGTAGAGGTGTCACGGTATGCACGATATCCAACATTTATGTAACATTCATATACTTTGATTACGTAATTTTATACCAGAGTAATTTCTTTCACATTTTTTTAATTTCCAGCATTTAAAATGATCTGGTGGTTACACTTTAAAGGAGTCAAGAAGATGAGTCAATTCATAGGTTTCTTAGGGCAGCAAACTCGTACATTAAAATCACCTAGAATTAAGTAATTCTTGGCAGGAAGTAGGCGATGCTTAAAACGATTTTTAAAAACACAGCCACACCCCCACCTCGTCCAGTGGTCACGGCCACGCCCCCGCCCGGTCCAGTGGTCCTAGGGGAGCTTAAATAACTACAGCCTGATGGGGCAAGTTCAGACAGGGGGCTCGACTCACGAACATCGAGCCAAGTCTCTGTTAAAAAGTCTAGACCACGGGATAAAAATAAATAATTTAAAATAAAGGTTTTATTGGAGAGCGATCTAGCATTGACCAGCACCATCTTCACCGAGACCGGCCTACTGGCCGCCAGCGGCTTAGGCCTGCGCTACAATAGCCGGAGATCGCTCGTCCAAAATGACTATCTATTAGCGAGCTGGATGTCTTGAGATGGCGGGCGGCAGAAGGAGCGCCTCCAATTCCATCACGTTTACGACCACCAACTACAGACCATGGCGCCGGTTGTTGTAGAGTGGAGCTGCCAAGGGCCTGTTGCTTGGCGCCCAGCTGGATCCTCAGTCACGATCAGGGCAGCGGTTGTGCATGGGACAGCGGAGTCCATTTTGCCGGCGGCAGTGGCGGTTGACGCAAGGCCAAAGGACACAAAGGAATCGATGAGCTTTTCATCTTCCTGTGTTTGGTGGAAGACGGAGATTCTTCCTTCCAACTCTGTGATCATCTGCCTGAGACAGGCACAGCTCTCACAAACAGGTGGGAAGGTAAGTGGAGGCATGACTGTCAGGGGCTGATGTAATTGCTGGGGGAACAGAAAAACGCCAGAAAAGGAGTCAAGCAGTAAACAGTCGGTAGATTGTAGCTGTTGTCAGGCAGGAAAAGCACACTCCGGGCACTTACATGGGACGGCTCCGTCGAGATGATATTCGCTCTATCCAAAGATCTTGCACCGCAGTGAAATCTCCAGGCCGTAGAAACCTACCGTCACAGGCCCAAAACGCTAGGCCCAAAACGCAAAACGCTAGGCCCAAAACGCTGGGCCCAAAACGCTGGGCCCTCTGCGTAGATCAGCTAACAGAGCAACGCAATTGCAAAGTTTGAACAATGTCATTGCTCAGAAATACCCATTATTTCTCAGTACATTATTTGTACACACTGGTGCACATGTAATAGGCTAGTTCTCCTGGGCTGAGAGTGGTACACTGAAGTGATTGCTGCTGCAATGGTGGGGCAAAGCTCACAGACCATGTGAAAGGCACTCGGTGCCAGGATTTAGCATGGTAACTTGGGCTTTCAAAAGCAAAAGACATTCCCAAGATTACTGGTGAATGTGGATATGCTGTATTTTAAAGAGGAATCTATTGTTCTGTACATGAATACAGTCCTGCCTTCAGGTATACTGACTGTCCATGACAGACCATTTTCTTCAAAGATTTTTCAAACTTTTTTTGCAGTAACTTTTTAAATCAAAGCAATTATATTTTTCAAGATAAATAGGCGTAAGCTTATATACTGTATCTATGTATTGCCATTTTTACATTTCTGAATAGCCTTAATCCATTGTACATGAGTAAATGTGTGAAATTTTGCTCTGATATGCCATCCTCAGCGTATCAGAGCGAAATGACAATTCAGCACAACTGTCCCAAAAGCAATACAAAGGAAAAGACATTTCAGCAAACTTCACAGCCAGAAATATATTTAGGCCAACAAAATGATCCAAATAAATAAGCCTACTCAGTGAGCATCACTGAGATTCCCATTTAATTTCTGCTGACAAACATTAAAGCTCAGATTCAATTAATGTTGATTGAAATATGAAAGGGGAATACTGTCTCCGGCAAAACAAAAGCATATTCAATTTAGAAAAATATGCTCATGTTGCTAAATGTTTAATTAGTTATGGTCTAAGGTAGAGAGTGAAACCTGCATATTTTAAGCCTCTAACTATACCACAGACACAATCATAATAGTGTTAGCAGTTAAATAGATCAGCAGAAAAGAGGAAAACATTGGAAGCCAAATGAGAAGGGATTGTATAAATGTTGAGGCAGAGGAGTCAAAGGCTTCCATAATTATCGTTAGTTATTAATGTTACTAATAATAAATCCTTATGTAAAGTTCAATAAAGGGTACAACTTGTCATATTTGCTACAGGAAATATATATATTTTGAACAGATATATTTACTGTTTCCACTACAGCTGTCCAACTGCGGACATATGAATGCGCTCAATGTATACTTCCCTGTGAGGAGGGGAGAACGTGCTCTCGAAATTAAAATAAAAACTTCAAGGAGTGAGGAGTCGGGGCCGCCATGTGATACTGAACATATATACTCTTTCATTCAGCCTGGATATAAAGCTGAATCCTTAAAAGCTTTCCCGATAAGCACATCCCATTACTTACACAGCAGCTGAAAAATCAAGCCCTGCTTGTCTTGCTCTTACTCCGCCCCTATTCTGATGCAAGGGATAAAGGACCATGCATCAGATTTCACTGGCGATTCCTCATCTTGATGAGTTATCTTGTCAGTGTACAGAATTGGTTTCATTTAGCTGCATTTTGTTGGAGGTAGCAGGGGAGAGATTTGCCTCGATTGAAGTTACACAGGTTTTATGAATAATTTATCGCATTTATTTTTGACATTTATAATTTTGGGCTCTATTTTCTGGAATCAATGGCGTTTGGTGCATGGGTGCAGTCAATGGCACAGCACATGGGTGCATTGGGCGTGGCTACTCAATTTTGGTATTTTCGTGACCAGGAGGAACGCACAACTAACAGGATGCAGTGCAGGTGGAAAATAGGCTGGATAATTCTGCATATATTATCAATGGGTGTATTGCAGCTGGATTCAATCATAGCCAATCAAATGACCTGTTTTCATTCATTGCATGGCAATTGAAATGCACAAACAAAAACTGTGAGAAAAGAAATGCAGTTATATCGATCACATTGGGCCTCATTCATGCGTACGTTCAATTCTGATTACAAAGTGTGCGTACGACCATTTTTACGCAAATTTCCAGATTCATCAAAATACACGTGGGTGTATGGTACGATGAAATCTCATGATAGCTCTTTGTACGTTTTTCCAGTGGCGATTTAAACTTGTATTTCAATGCACATTTTTGTGTCTCTAGCTCATTGTTTAGGTGTATTAAGCCACAATAAGCAGTTTCATTGTTAAGCATTTTAGAATGTCCCTTTTAAAACACACTTGAACTACACGTTGCGGCTCTAGACATATGTTGTGTAGTCTAATTGGCAAAAATAATAAAGTTGATTTTTAATTAGACATTGTTATTAGTTGCTCATCACATGTAGCCTAAATGGAATGAAGCATGAGCCAGTTAAACTGATTCAATCAGGAAATAGCCTCTGTATAAGGATTTATTGGAGACAGGCATATGAAAATAATGAACTACGCAGCACCAGTCATGTTGTATGAAAGAGGAAAGATGTAACCTTTTTCTATTTTTTATAAGAATGGCCAATCTGGCTTTATTAGAGAGACCTAGAAAACGCCGCACCCCGGTGTGAGAGAATATTGTTGCCTCCAGTTTAAGTGGAAAAAAGATGCTGGTGGGGTAAATCACAGTCTCCATCTTCACGCCTTCCTGGGCCACAAAGATATCCCCCATCCTCTCATCTGCGGGATGCCCTTTCCTCCACCTGTACAGCCCTTTTTTAAAATATTTATTTATTTATTTTTTATCTCCGCTGTAGTTAACTATTCAGACAGAGGAAGCAGTATGTCAAGAAAACAGAGGAAGTGACATTAAGAAAACAGTTAGTTGCTAGCCTATTTTTGCCTCAGCTTGACTTTGGTGACACTATCTATAGGTCCGCCTCCTCCTCCACCTTATCCAAGCTTGACCCCCTGTATCACTCAGCCCTGAGATATATCACAAACTCATCATTGCACTTTATACAGCATGGTTGGTTGGTCATCCCTCACTTTGCGTAGGTTACAACATTGGTACACTCTTATTTATATGATTATTTTAGGCAAATTTCCTATGTACTTAGGTCTGAAGTTTTTATTTGTGCAAAGCTATTATAATTTGAGATTGCACAAATGGCTTCAGTTAAAAGGTAAACAAAGGCAGCACTAGCAAAAGACAAAAGGAACGAAAGGAGATCCTAAGATCTAAACCTAACTAAATCGCTAAAGGGACTTCCTGCTTTTCTTATTTGAAACAACCAGAAAAGCAGTATCCCAAGTCCTATACCTAACCGGCTACATGAAGTCGCAAGACAACAACTAAGCACCTGGAAACGGATTATATAACCGGCAGGTAAACCTACAGTAACCTAGGCTACACCATGGAGGCTAATCACTCGGGGGTCTGGGGGCATGCTCCCCCGTGAGAGAATTTGTCCAAAAGCACTCTGAAATGGTTCATTCTGATGATTTCTGAGAGTAGAAAATTACTTCTTTTTAGTTACGCACGTAAGCATAATATTAGGTTACTGACGTGGCCTAAGGGGAAATTGAGAGGTGCGGTGCACTGGACGGCATGTTGTTCGCTGCGACGTCGCCATAGAAGTAAGCAGTTACATCTGTTCCATATCATAGAGTTCAGTGCTTAGCCCACTCATGTGGGTGTCGGCATCTCTCCAACTGCCATTCTAGTTGTTATTGCAATTTTCTAGTTAGGCTGTGCATATTATAAAAAATGTTTCACATATTTGTTACAAAAATACCAGTTTTACATATCTTAAGTACAGTACGACTACACAAACTCCAGAGAGATGGCACACATAAATGTGAATTGTCTTGAAAAACCAGTTTAAACCGGTCACAGCAGGAGAGTTATGAAGCAGAGCATTGCCTGAAGCCGGAGCTGTATGTGCTACAGGTACCATAAGACGCCACAACGATGCTAAAGGCAGACTCTCAAACTCGCTTCAAAAGATTTGCGTTGCACAGGAAATAATTGGTTTTCGACGGGAGCTTTGCAGTGGAGCTTGAAACATCTGCCAGCTTTGAAGCCAGACTGCGCTTTGCTTTCATGCATTGGAAATAGATTTCTCTGTCCCCCATGCTTCAACCATAAGCACAAGACAGACGCACCAGTAATCAGGAAATTGAGGAAGGATGTCGGTAAGGCTGTAATCTCTCCTCAGGATGGCATCACCCTTTTAATAATTCTTTTTAAATTTACTTGTACAGGTGAGTTTGAGCAATGTCAGGGGACAAATATAGCTATAAAGAGACCCCTTGTTGAATAAATGTGAAAGCTTCAAAAGCAAAGGTGTCAAAGTGATTTAATTTATTGTTCCCTATTCATGTCCAATTTTCCAGATATCACCCAGTTTAAGTATTGTGTTGACTGGCCTTTGTAAGGGTATACAGTCGCTTCCTATTTGAATATGCATTATGTTTAAACGTGTTCCTAAATGTCATACTTGGAATACAGTACAATATACAGCAATAAATGTCACCTGATATTACGCATCAGGTTTTTAATGCAAGGGCCGTTCTGGTGCTTCCTTTTACATTTTTACCGTGTGATTTTCAGTCACACAACAAAAATCTGATGTTGCTGAAACCACAAATGTCCCTTTTAATACAACATGCATATCAACTTTTCAATACGTGCAATGGACGTCAGTGCAGATGCTGTGAATGGGCGTCAAAGGCTAACGCGTGACTCAAACCTCCAAACGTTCACAGAACTAAAATCTTTTGGGGACAGTCATCAACCCAGAGGGGAAGGGGAAGGGAAGAGTCACCCGTGGTGTATATAGGTAATTATACTATGGTATGGGTGAATACTCGATTCTGATTGGTCAATGACTGGTCGTTATTCTGTATAACCGGTCAGTCATCCGGGTCACAAGTTTTTAAAGATCCTTGAATTCCTTAAGGCTTTGTACCTAACCATTGCCATACCATCATATCAGTCGATATTTCTGCATACCACTGTCTTTTATTTACATCAATCCAGTTTTTGACGAATGGAGGCTCCAATTGACATGGTACACACATGGAATACGTCCAGGGGAAATATGAATACTATTAAATCCAATTAGTCTATGGAACATTAGTGATACAAATCCAGGGTTTCCCACAAGATCAAAATCCTCCTACCCCTAGATTTTTTTTTATGAAAGGGGCCAATCATATTTCATTCTGTATTGATTGTTTAGCCTGTGCTCTGATCAACTTAGCCCATGACCTGACAATGTCACACCAAGTCTTACTGCTCTTTGCTTAAAAGATGACAGTGAATTGTGTTAATGTTGGCAGCCTGTTTTTTCTTTTTGTTTTGTTTGGTCCGTGAAAAGGATAATTTGTCTTCACTCTCCATTGTCTTAAAACCTGGTAAGTGGTTTTCAGTTATGGCAGATAGGGATGGTGCTTTCTCTGTTGTTATTAATTCTCTTTTGATGTGATTGAGATTATGATCATATGAGAATATCATTAGCCGTCTATCTGTACATATTTTGACTTATTAAAATACAAATTCCCTAAATTTATGCCGTCAGGGTTTTAACTTCAGAAAATGAAATAGATAGAGAGTACAGCATCAGAAAACCTTTCAGTGTCGCCAGAGTATTAATTCAGCAAGCTCAATATGGCCCCTTGAGGCGTACACCTGAACTACTGAATTGGTAGTTTTCTACATTTTTGCTAATGAAGGTTATTAAAAATTATTTATATAGAAAGTCAGCCATATGTTTATTTTTGTGTAAATATAATTTAATCCCAAAAACTTTTATTAGTATGTAAAATGCTAATAAAAGCATAAAGCAGTGTAAATGTAAATTCTCTTTTACATATATGAAAATAGTACAAAGGAAAGATATTTAATGTTTTACCTTATCAACTTGATGCCTGCAACACGTTCCAAAAAAGGGGGCAAAAAAAAAAGACTGGGAAGGTTGTGGAATGTTCCGAAAACACTCCACAGATGCACAGGTGAATAGGTAACAGGTGATGCTATCATGGGTATAAAAGGAGCATCCACGAAGGCTCGGGCGTTTACCAGCAAGGATTGGTCAAGGTTTACCACTTTGCGAAAAACTGTGTGAGCGAATAGTCCAACAGTTTAAGAACAACGTTTCTCAATGCACGATTGCAAGGAATTCAGGGATTTCACCATATACAGTCCATAATATTTTTAAAAGATTCAAAGAATCTCCGTGCATAAACGGCAAGGCCAAAAACCAATATTGAATGCCCGTGACCTTCAATCCCTCAGACGGCACTGCATTAAAAACTGACACGCTTCTGTAATGAATATAACCACAGGGGCTCAGGAATAGTTCGGAAAACCTGATGGACTGATGCAAAGTGGAAACGTGCTGTGGTCTGACGAGTCCACCTTTCAAATTGTTTTTGGAAATAATGGACGCCATGTTCACTGGGCCAAAGAGGAAAAGGACCATCCCATTTGTTACCAACGCATGGTTCAAAAGCCAGCATTTGTCATGGTATGGGGGTATATTAGTGCCCATGGCATGGGTAACTTGCACATCTGTGAAGGCACCATTTACGCTGAACTGCTGAAGGGTACATAATATATGCATTTTGGAGCAACATATGCTGCCATCTAGACAACGTTTTTTTCAGGGACGTCCCTGCTTATTTCAGCAAGACAATGCCAAGCCACATTCTGCATGTGTCTTCGTAGTCAGAGTGCGGGTGCTAGACTGGCCTGCCTGCATTCCATTGAAAACCTGTGGCGCATTATGAAGCACAAAATATGACAACGGAGACCCCGGACTGTTGAGCAGCTGAAGTCTTATATCAATCAAGAACGGGAAAACATTCCACTTTCAAAACTACAACAATTAGTGTCCTCAGTTCCCAAAAGATCACTGAGTGTTGCACAACATCCTGTATGCACAACATCCTGATGCAAAATGGACTTCCCTTGCCACTGGAAAAAACTAGTGCTGTGATATGCCTGGGGAATCACATTCTTCAGAAAGTTGCACAAGATTTCCTCATTTCCTCTGCTTAAAAAACAACCTTCCTTTGGGGCAGCAGTTCATAGACTTTGTAGCCCAAACCGCCAATCATGGTCTCATCTTTCCTCACCTATTTTTGTCTTTCCTTGACTTCTGTGATCGGCTTCTTTCTCATTAAAGATGTGGGTCCTCCATAGTAAATTGTAATCATTTGTTAATCAGAATAATTATAATTGGTATAATTTTTTTCCCTTCAACCTTTTTTGGTTTCTATTTTACTTTATTAGCTGCACCTTTTATTTTCCACAGATGAAGCATGACATTGAAAAGATGTTAAGAGATAATTCTGCTGCTGTGCCTCAGAGTTAGGGGTCGGGAGTTGGGGGGTTGGGGTTGGGGTTGGTGGTTCCTAGCAGAGATCCCACTCACTCTTGTCTGTATGTCTGCCAGAACACAGAATTAAATTGTACCACTTATTTGCAGGCTATATGCAGGAATCTCACATTGTATCAGGGACATAATATGCCCTTCTGTTGACCAGACTCAGAGGTGTTAAGTGTGTCTCAGCATGTACTAAACAACAAGGAACAGAGGCCCCATTTAAAAACATTTAAAGTGGAGTGCTATCCAAAGATATTCAGACTTTTCCAAAAGTGACTGGTCAGAGTAAAATTCACCTTCCCATTCAAATACAGAACAGATTCTCATCAGGTATGGAATACAATCAAGTGTGTATTCAATATATTCTATATTTGTGTCATTCCATTTTCCATACAGTAAGATGAAAGATTAAATGGATTCCCTCTGTGACAGAGGCGCTCGCCACTGCTAGAGCCTCCTCCCTCTCTTCTGTCCTGATTCTACTTGACCTGTCTGCGGTGTTCGACATAAAAAACTGTGGTGGACTTCAGTCGCCCTCAGCACTTTAGACCGTTCGTATGTTCGTGGATTAAAGTCGCCCGCGGCACTGAATGAGTTAATACCCTTTTTGGTATACGGTAAGACCCGGATATGGTATCTGTCTGTTACGGCGGATTGTGCAAAACGTCCCCTGCCATCACAGCGCCATGATTTATATGTTATAAGGTTAAGGAAACCTTTTGTTTATGCCTTAGATTTTAGTTAAAGCTCCAATGGCCTTTGTGTCATGCGCTCCATTCCGTTCTTATTCTCATGATAGGCATAGCCTAATTAAGTGTTCTTGCAAATTAAGCCAATTTGTGTTGTTTTCATGATTTTTTTTAGGCTGTGGACATCCTGCTCCAATGCCAGTGGTGCTAAGTCTTATGTACAAGAGGCAAGGTAAAAAACAAAGCTTATATTTTACGGACAAGTTATTATTTGCTCATTTAAATGCTGAATTATTTATGGTTTTTAAAAATTCTGTCATGGTTTTTCTGGTTGCTGCCCCTTCTCCACCTAGGGTTCCGCAAAACTCCGGGACGGCGTCCGTGCTGTGTTTTCTCCTCTTGCTCACCTGTTCCAAGTGTTTTGCTGGCTGTATAAATGCCGTTTTCCCTTTTTTCTGTGCTTTGGTGTCTACTCGCCACGTTATCAAAGCCGGTAACGGTATAGCAGGAGGACTGCAAGAAGAACGCAGGAAAGTAGGTTAGAGTCTTTTCCTTTTACTACTCTGTTTCGTTGTTCTATTTCCTTCTCCTACTATCCCCCATTGGGTGGATTTCCTTTGTTTGCCTTTCTTTTGTTTTGTCTCATTATCGCCGCTCGCATTTACTTTGCTGAGCTCGAGACTTACGTTTCGTTTTTTTGTTTTCTCTGCTCGTAACAACGAGTCTTTCGCCCTTATTATTGGGGTTGTTATTAGTTTGGCTGACGCCGGGATTATTTCCCTGTTTTCTTTTATTTTCTGCTTCCCACTTTTCCTGGGTCGCTATCATTTACCTGTTAGTCGGGAATTTTATTCCCGTTTCTTTATTTTCTTTCTCTGCTCTGTTTGCGGACTCCTTTTCGCCTTCCTTTAGTGGTCCCCAATTACGTGGAAGACTTTCTGAGTCCCTCTTTGTCGCATCTGGTCCTCCGAAACCGGTCCCATTATAGAACACCAAAGGTCCCATTATAAATTGAAAGAGGGAGCAATCTGTGATTTGTAAGAAAAGTATTGGTGTAAGGGTCACACATAGCCTAGAGAATTTATATTAGGGTGGCATTGTTGTATAAAGGTTAAATAACTTGCAACTCCCAGGTTGTAGGGTTGATTCCCATTTGGGGCACTGCTGTTGTACACTAGGTACTTAACTTGAATTCAACTTATCCTGAATACTTCACCTGAATACCCAGCTACATAAATTGATTGTATTTAAAAGAATATACGTGTGTAATGTCTCCATTGAAAAAAACAGGACATAGTAAACAAGAACGGAATGTTTTTTTTAAATTTACCCCTTACTGTCTCAACTCAGGGGCAGAATTCCATTATTTTACCTTTCATTTCAAACCAATCTCAGGGAGAATGATTGGGCTTGAATATGGAAGATTTTGCATGTGCATGTTTAAACAAAAACTTCCAGAAAAATAGAATGCTTCTAATGACTTCATGACCACATGGTACTTAACAATTTACATGTCATAGCTATTTCTGCAATATTATATAACGGGGGCGGGTTTGATGATTAAATAATTGGTGTATTAGGAAATGACGATATATATTAGTTAATGGTAAAAACAAGTTAAGCTGTTGTTTCATAATACATATGACTACCTTATGATATCCCTGTGGTAATAAGTCATGTCATTGGATGCATTGATCAGTAAATTCTACAAAGGCATGCATGTTTAAAAAAAATAATAATGAGTATCAGACACTGATGACTTAGAATGTACCCAAAAAGAGTGATGTACAGGAGGGGGCGGAATTGCTGACATGGCATCAGCATCTTGTGATTGATGAACTCACCCCTCCTTCCTGTAAACCTGTTTTAAATGGTATAAATATGTGAAGGAACAACAGATGAGCAGGCTTGCTTGTGCACTGAATATTGTGTTCGGTGTGTTCTGCTTCTCTGGACCAGACTTCTATCGCAATAAAGAACCTACTATTCACCAGCCCCGGAGAGTTTGACTCTTTTCCTGAACAACCGATCTGTCAGAACTAATAGACCAACTGCAGGTAAAGGTATCCAACTATAGCTAGCTAAAGTTAGCTCATCGCAAATTATTGTTACACTAGACAGAAATAGGCATTAATTTGTGTCTTGCATTGTCGTATGCTACTGTCTAGCTAGCTGCTACAGGAATAGGTTAGCTAGCTAACGTTATGCTACGGTTACACAACGACAGTAGCCCAGGCCAGGGACACTCTCAGTCCCAGCACCACATCTCAGCTCGTCATCGGTATTTTATCATACGCGGATGAATAGCATTAAAACACACACATCACCGTTTCCTTTTAAACTGTAGACAGTAGCATACGACTGTCTACAGTTTAAAAGGAAACGGTGATGTGTGTGTTTTAATGCTATTCATCCTGCAGTTGGTCTATTCGTTCCCTCCTTCTGCTTGGTCTGTTTTACAATCTCGAGTCCACAAGTAGGCTACTGCAAACATTCGGCAGGACATCAAACTGTTTGCTGCAGTAAGGGCAAACCATGTTTGAGTCCTTGCTTTTCCTTCTTATAATTATCTTCTTCTTCTTTTCTTTTTTCTTCTTTGAATTTTAACGATCTCATGACAAACGGAGCAAACACTAAAGTGCTTATAAGCTACTTCCTGTACACCCAGACTGACACGTGCGTCCAATCAGCGACGAGGAATCACTGATTAATATGTTCCTACCCTTTCCGGTTTGAGTCAAGTTAATGTGTTTTGTTTTCTGAAATGTTAATGTGTTTCCTGAATTGTTAATGTGTTTCCTGATTTGTTAATGTGTTTCCTGATTTGTTAATTTGTTTTCTGAATTGTTAATTTGTTTTCTGAATTGTTAATGTGTTTTTTGATTTGTTAATGTGTTTTTTGATTTGTTAATTTGTTTTCTGATTTGGTAATGTGTTTTCTGGTTTGTTCATTTGTTTTCTGATTTGTTAATCTGTTTTGCACTTCAGGGCCACCGTACAAGCAGGATAGAATTGCAACACTTTTGTTTCATGTTGCATTACATTTAGCAGACGCTCTTATCCAGAGGAACATGCACAGGTTAAATCTTTTACATAAAGTCCATTTATACAGCTGGATATTTTACTGAAGCAATTAATGGTAAGTAAGGGTACCACGTCAGCACCCCAGCACTTGTAAGTCCAGTTCCTTAACCAATGTTCCCCATACTACATGGGGATCCCAATGCCATGGGACATTGTGACCTGCATGGAACACAACCCACAATCCTAGTAACTCAATTAGCTTGAATTAGACTTTTAAAAAAATGCAACTGTGCTTTTTGCCCACTACAGTTATGAAGTTAGTGTGAACAGGCACAACATTCCTCATTAATATTATCCCGATAGGTAGTGTGGACAGACATGTCTATGTTGTAATGCAACTTTTACCACAGTAGACATTTCTGTGAAAGAGAGTTAACAACATGGAACGTAAAAAGAAAGTCTTCTCTGTACAACATAAATTGTTTTTTCCAGGGTCCAGCGTTGGCGAGCAATTTGTATATCATCTGTGAATTCTACAAAGCCTGGTTTTATTTAGTTCCTCCGACCATTAGGGTCGTCAACTTACGAATATATGGCGTAACTTCCTCTATAAATAGAGACACTTCAATGCGGGTGTCCTCTTCTTCTTCTCGCCGATGCGAGAGTGGAGACATAAATACTTGTTTGTATAATT
Organism: Synaphobranchus kaupii; assembly: GCA_029718625.1. Taxonomy (NCBI): domain Eukaryota; kingdom Metazoa; phylum Chordata; class Actinopteri; order Anguilliformes; family Synaphobranchidae; genus Synaphobranchus; species Synaphobranchus kaupii. The sequence goes on from CM056385.1 coordinate 53,108,858, forward strand.
GCGCTATCCCCCGCGTCTTGTGACGACGGTCGAAGCTTGACGTGTCTCTATAGAGGAAGTGACGTCGTCACGCGGAGGTCATGGTCATGACAAATGGTTGGTATAAGAGTCTCGATGCATCCGGCAACAAGAACGTTGTAAGTTGACGACCCTAATGGCCATCCAGAACCCATAAAACCATGGTTACAGTCGTAAACTTTGTTATATACAATTTAGGCATTTTTAGCTGAATGATTATGAGGTTCTGCCTGAATCTACCCACTTACCTTTTTAGTGTGTCTCTTCAAGACTACTGGTCTTTGAGCAATTAGTTGCATGCAATTAAAATGCATAAATATACAGTACATATGTTGCCTTGATAAACCAGAAGAGGTGTACACAGTAATGGTCTATTGCTAATGAGATAGTAGCTGTCACAAGAAAATTATAAAGAAGGTTCCAGATTCAGGTTCATTTGTGGCTCACTTCCACATGATTTATTTCCAGGTCCCAGTTTGTCATGAAAGAGCTTGTGTACTTTCTGTGTTTCAAGATAATAGGGACATTATCTGGTGCTACACGATAGAGAGTTAAATGATTAGGAATGTAACGCTCAGGTAAGCCATGGCAATTTTATGCTGGAGCATAATATGTGCCATCTAATTTATCCTTGACAATCGTTGTTGTTGTTATTATTATTATTATTATTATTATTAGTCATTGTACAGTCTGTACCTTTGGGATTCTCAAAACAATCTTAATAAAACCCCAATTATGACATGTGAATTTAAGTCATTGCATCTGCTTCCTAAAAGCTAAAAGTGTGGTTAAACCAAATCCAATTTAGACTTAATTACTCTCAGGGGATTCCCATGCTTCAATGAAGTCCAGTCAAGCAAACGTAATTGGCCAACGCAAGTACTATCCTCCTCTACAGGAAGCACCCTTGGGCTTTCTTCTTCCCGTGTTCGGGCAACAGAAATAATGCAGAGGGGGAGGGAAAGGGGGGTTTTGTTTGGGAGGAAAATCAATACCATGGTGATCGGATTAGAGCCCCTGCTGTTTCTAACTGCAAGTGAAAAACATCCTGTATCCCTTGAAAAATAACTGTTTATATTTAACTGTGTTCATGTTGCTGTTCTCTATGAATACAACTATGAGACAGCAGATGCAGTTATATTGAAATGAGTGATCAAATGGTATAAGAGATGTAATTTAGCAACTTAAAATTGATTTATTTTATATGGATGTGATCTACATAATACATCAGTGAGTTGCTGGTCAATGATGAGGCCTTAAGTTTTTCACCGAAATAATATAGTATCATACTGAATCTGAACAGTCAAGGCTCTAGCTTCACGATCTTAGCCAATTGTCATGGGGTTTGCTATCAGTTCCCTTATTTCTGCGATCGTCCTTTTTTCTTTCTTGTTGTATCGGGCGCTCTATCGGATTTTCCGTCTTCCGTCCCGTGATTTCTCATTCACTCGCCACTCATTCCTTGCACCTGTGCTCGTTACCTGTTAGTGTAACGACCCTAACTTGTGCATGTGTTTGTGATTAAGATTCAGACCAGGGATTCCTCACAGTGGCTTTTATTGCCTCCAGCGGAGATGATTTAGCTCTGCATTCATAAATAAAACAAGCAATCCATGAGACATCCAATCGCGACTGCATTCAAGTCTCCAGCGGAGCTGATCTAGCTCTCTGGTACGGGTAGCACAAACGCTGCCCTTACAGGCTAACCTCATACGTTGTATATCATACTAAAATATAATGGAACTCAAAATGCATAGCACGATAATCCTTGTGCAAACAAAAGGAAAGACGGCGCTGGTGTAGCGCACTGAGTGATCGTATAGTTTAAACATCAACAATTCTTAAACATTTACATTTTGTATAAACCACGTACCTGCATTCATAAATAAAACAAGCAATCCATGAGACATCCAATCGCGACTGCATTCAAGTCTAAAATAGCATAAAACCAAAATAAGAACAATGCTCTCATAACGCAATAGCGTAGCGTGGTTGCCGCCAAAATTATGCTTTCTCTCGGTTAGAGCCCTTACAAATCCCTTTACAGCATTACATTTCGAGAGCATAAGTTAGTACAACTTATATACATTCATATGCAATCAATAGTTTGTAAATAAAACATGTTAATTTATTAAAATATCAAATTATTCACGGAGCGCTCCTAAAGCCTGCTTACCTCCAGCGGAGCTGATCTAGCTCTAAGGTACGGGTAGCGCAAACGCCCAAAAATGCGTCAAAGTGGAAGTAAATAGACAAACAGTCGCGCAGCCTCATATTTAACCTTAGTGAATGCGGTACAACATCTGGAACCTTTCTGAGTTCACTCAAACCATCAAAAGCATTGGATCACAATGACATGTTAAAATACACATTTTGGGAGAATTCACTTTATCTAAGTGAGGTCATTTTCAACTCTGTTACATTAGGTATCCTCCCTTCCGCTTCTTGGGGCTTCTGTATTGTCATTACCACTTGACATAGTAGCCGGTAAGGTAAAGATTTTAGCATTTACAAGCGACCACTTCACTTTTAAGCTTGCTTAAGAGTAACGCAGCACTTGCTTGTAAGGGCTTTAGAGTTTTCCTTGGTTGTCATGGTTTTTAACCCTTTTCCCTATGCGGTCGTTTTTCTTGGTGGCCACGCGAGGGCGCTGCCCTTTTGGTGGATGCTTGCTCCATCCTCCTTGGATTGCGGAGCTTGTGTTATCGTCCACACCTGTGCGTGGTCACCTTGAGAGATATTTAAGCCTCCCGTTTCCTTCGTTCGGGGCTTCGAGATTGTTTATTGTTTTGTACTGTGGTGTTTTGTTGGCTGTGAGTTATTCGTACCATTTGGGCTACTCGCCTTTTTTTTAACGTCTCCTTGTTGAGGCAGGGCTTATTTCTTGCTGGCTCGTTGGTTGCTTATCTCGTAGAAGTATGGGACCGCGGATCTCTGCTCTATTTCGCCTTTTTGTGCTTTTCTCCGTGTATGGAGTTTTGGGCTATTCTGTTCGGAACTGTAGTTCTGTTCGCTCTTCGGTGCATGTCTTCCCATAGGGAGACCGGGCGATGTTGTGGACATGTTTTGCGTGTGACTGCGAGCCTCAATATAGCCTTGGAACATTAATTATCTGTTCCTTTGCCTCGTTACATTTCTCCTTACTGGGAGGCTAGGGCGTGGTTTCCTATTAAGCTTAGTCATTCTGCTAGTGAAGTTTTTTTTTCATTTTTGCTGGTAAGGCTATGGGACTGCGGTGCTCCGTCGGCTCGCCTGTAAAATGTTTCTTCCCCCCCCCCCGGGGAGATCTGGCGTTCACCCCCTTTATGTTCTGCATGTGACTGCTAGCTTATGGAAGTAGCCACGGAACGTTATCTCTGTTCCTTCGCCTCCTCCTATACCTATAAGTATTAGTTTTCTGTGTTTGTTTGCTGTGTGTTTTGTTTGTGCCATTGTGCTACTCGCCTGTTCTTATGCGTCTCGTTATCGAGACAGGGCGTTCTATTTCCGGCTCGTTTTTTAGTTACTTAGCTTGTAGAAGTATGGGGTAGCAGTTCTTTGTTCCCTTTCGCCTTGTTGGGTTTTCTTGTTGTGAAACCAGGCGTTTGTGCTCCTACTCTGTGGTATGTAACAGTGAGCCGGTCTGTAGCTGTGGTGTGTGTGTGTGTTCGTTGTATTGTCTCCTCCCTTATCTGCGGGGTTTCCCACCTTAGTGGCCCTAGGGCTTTAAGAATCCCCTTGCTGCGTTTGGCTCCTCCTTCCTCTCACGTCACGCCCCATTACATTGGTAGGATTTTGTTTTTGCTCTCGTGCGCTTGCGGTCTCTCTGTTTGGTTTCGCTTCTGTTCTTCTTGTGACAGATAGCGCTTATTTTCCTTCCTTTACCTACCTCTCTAGTGCTCTCCCATATAAAGAGCCGCTTAGCGCCGAGAGTAAGATAGAGCCCTCAGTATCATTATCCTTTTACTGGGTGGCTTGTATAGTATACATTTGTAGAAATAGCCTTTCTTGAAAATGAAGAATGGTTGGTTAGTTGTTTTTATTTTTTTAATTATTATTCAATCAAAATTTGCATTTAGAGTTATTTATCATTCAAGTTTTCCTTTACTACAACCCCAGGGATGACACGCTAAGCCCATGAGATGTTTCCTGCATGGCTTCATGTGTGTAGAGTAGATACTATAACTGGCGATGGGGGTTCTTTTATGGAACAGGAATATTTTCCATATGGTGTCTTAAACTATGAGGTCCCTGCCCACTTTGCTAGGTGTTTCTACCATAACTCTGACCCATAAAATTTTGTTCGCATAAATATGACGCGCAGCTTTTTTTTAAAAAAATGAGGTGCTGCTTTGCTGACGTTTTCCTTCAATAACAACAAAAACAACATGTGACATGGCCGCGCAAGGGCCGGGGATGTCTTAGGACACTTCCACAGTACGGTTGGAAAATAGTATGGAGGATAGTTTTTTTGCGTACTGCACATTATGTACTAAACAGTGCACATTAAACAGCACACATCTGCCAGTACACTGTACACAGGAGACAGGACGCAGTAGATAGGGCTCAGATTCAGACACAGCCCAAGGCTGTGACTAATTATTTTGAGTTTTCGCCCAGGTACTCCTGGGTGGGGGCACGCATTTCAAGGCTTTTGGTCTGTCTTGTAGGCCAAAGGTTTCTGAGTTCAGCGTTTAAAGTGGCCTCATGTCTGGCATGCCTCAATAAAGACAGCTAGGCACTAGTAAGGTTTTGGGTAGGTAGCCAGGAACCAGGGTGCTCTTTGTGTAAGAGTTGGCACTTGGGGATTTTCTCACTTAGTAGTAGGCTATATTTACTTCCTTGTGGTGCTCTATGCTCGTCAGTGTGGCAGTTGTGTTGCACTTAGAAGTACACGAGTAGCCTTATTGGTATAATTCTGTTCTAATGGGGAATGATGGTAAAAGGATCAACGTGACAAAACAGGATGTGATGTATGCTGATGTCGTTCTGGCATCTGAATCACTGTTCAAGCTTTAAAAGATCCCTTCGGCATGTGTTCATCAGCTCTGTAGAACTGTTAATAGCAGAGACAACAACTGCACTCATTTCTCCTGAAGCTATATTAAACTGTTACTGAAATTTACAAAAAAAAACATTCCCTGTGGTCCTATTTTTATTCCATATTGTTTGTTTCTGAGTAATGCTACTGCTCTTTATTTCATGTGAGCTGAGCACGTGCGCCTACACGGTCATTTATTTTTGCTGTGTATTGAAGATGTGGGACGTTTACTCTTTGCTGCTCTCATTCACTCCTAATTTTGCACCAGAGGAACTAATTAGGTTGCCTTCTCTGCATAATGTATAGCGTTTTATGCTAATATTTCTGTGGAAGTGATTGCCTCATGGAATTTCAATTCTAGGCCAAGTAGTATTATTTATGTGTTTACCAATGCAGCATTTATTCTGAAAATGCCTGGTTAAATCTAGCCCCCTCTCCTTTTATCTCTCCTTTGTCCTAAATATATGGCATAAGAAAAAAGGAGTGAGAACGGCTCAGTGAAGGAAATGCTATTTCAAGTAATTTAAATTTTTATAGTCAAGTTTATCTATTGGTGATTATCTTTCAGTAAAGGTCATAACAGCACTGGCCCCCCCCACTTTTACCGTCCTCACGAATCCCTGTATCCCCGACAATCACAACACTTACGCTAAAAAGATGGTGCCTGCATTCCCGTCCACTCTGGTAAAATTATGCACGCAAACATACAAAAAATACAGACTAGGCTAACGTCACAATCAAAGTCCGTTGTTACACAAATAAAATGCATGCAGTGTACATCAGACCAATAAAATTGTTTCAATGATGTGTTCACGTTGTCTGTTGAGCCGTTAAGGTTAACTCAGCTCAGCTCGCTATCAATAGCCCTGTAGCCTATATTGCGAACACGCTTCTGCAAAAATGTCAAAAGAATCAGAGCATAAGAAAGTAAAGTCTTGCAGAACTAAACCATTAATGTTACATCCCCACCGTCCACAACTGTTGAAGTTTCAGTAAAGGCAATCAAAATGCACCCCAAGTTTATTTAGGATAGACTACGAATGGCATCTTCACAACAGCATGGCGCGCTAATAATTTACTAGTAACGTTAGCCTAGAGGCTAAATCATTTTGGTGAATGTGGAGGAATGTGAAGATGAAGAAGTAGACTAGGATGGTCAGTGCTTTCCTGGTTTTTAGTTAAATATGGCTTTGGGATAGAAATATAGACGGTAGTAGGATAGAAGTACGCTGCTGTGCTGACTGAACGCGTAGCTACGTTGTAGTTGCTATTGCTTGCTGCTACTCGGCGGCCGTGTTGCTGTCCTGTAAACTAGTTTCTGCTAATTGAACAAATAAATGGTTGTATCTTCTACATTTTGACGTTTAACATTAGATAAGTGAGTATATACAGTGTGTGAATTCCTTTCCTGTACTTGACTAATCTTCATCCCAGGCTGGGATGCTATCATTCCGCCCTCTGATACTTCTCTTTCATTCTGAATGTGTTATAGTAAGTCCCAAACAACACATAAGTTTATACATTTCAGAGTGTTACAATTAAATTCTAGAATATGATCTAGTTCAGAAGTTATGTTCGCCATCTGCACTGCTCTTATGCACCGGTTTTTATGAACTAACTACACTCTAAAAAATGCTGGGTGTAAAATTACCCAAATTGGGTCATTTCAGTAACCCAGCACTGGATCAATATAGCACGTACTCGGCGCTGGGTTATTTTGACCCAGCGCAGTTGGGTTACGTAATTGACCCAACATGCTAGGTCAACTGTTTTACCCCAAAAAATTGTTATTTTGAACCAGCAGTGGGTCACTTTTTAAACTTTTGTTGGGTTATTGTTATTTATGTATTTCTTTACCCAGCATTGGTTTATTTGATTTTTTTGCTGGGCTTTCTTATTAAATCAATAATTGACATTTCTAAAAGAAATTATATATATTTCTATCCCAAAGCCACATTTAACTAAAAACCAGGAAAGCACTGACCATCCTAGTCTACTTCTTCATCTTCACATTCCTCCACATTCACCAAAATGATTTAGCCTCTAGGCTAACGTTACTGGTAAATTATTAGCGCACCATGCTGTTGTGAAGATGCCATTCGTAGTCTATCCTAAATAAATTTGGGGCGCATTTTGATTGCCTTTACTCAAACTCCAACAGTTGTGGACGGCGGGGATGTAACATTAAAGTGATACTGCAGTCAAAAACCGACTTTTCCCGTTGAAAACCTATGTTTTGAGTTAGATTATGATCATACACAACTGTTTATGTCCGAAAATTTAATGTTTAGTCAAAATGGTTTTATCTGAGTTTTAGTGTAGACTTACCAATATGCTGGCTTCCGGGGATTCGTGACGTCACGAAATCCTTAACATAAAAATGGGTGGACTTGAGGTGGTCCTAGGGGTGGGTCTTGGCTGGGCACGTGGTATAAAAGCAGAGAACGACGATATTTTTTTTTCCTTCTGAGACTGGGAGACCCTTGTTCTGCTAATTAGCTAGTTCAAGTTCAAATGCAAATTGCTTTGTATTATTGCTAACGTTAATATTACGACTTATATCGAGCTACAGTTATTCATATATGACGTCTTACTACTTGGTATCTTTAGCTAACTTGCCTGCATTATGCCAAGGAGTCAGAGATGTATCGTTCCTCGGTGCAACGCCACCAGCTCTGCTAGCTTTCATAATCTGCCGAGAGACCCAGCGCTACTTAGCCAGTGGCTTCAAGCTATCGGTGTAGAGCACGCGGACTTGCCGAAGAAATCCCTAGTGACAGTGTGCAACGCGCACTTCACACCGGACTGCTACCACAATTTAACTGGCTTTGAGATGGGCTTCTATAAAACTGTCGCTGAAGCCAGGTGCCATCCCAACAGTGATGGATGTAATTTTGTAATCATTACATCAGCTAAGTAAAACAGCTAAGTACAATATACCTATTATATTGTATTTGTGACATTGTGTAATTGCACATGTATTGGCCACTATTATACAGTTGGGCTAAGCATGCCCGACTACGGCACCGCAGTATTAGACAAATCAAGAATAGCTTCATAACTACGCTGACATAACGTTACCTCAGTAACCTCACGGCAATATAGGTTTTCTGGAGGGGACAGGTTAGAGCAGTGGCCACAAGCACACCTGTTGGGACATTAGTTTGTTTCTGTTTACATGCAAGTTCTGTACAAACTACAACAAAAATGCTTTTGCAAACGGTTGACATTACTGATAGGTAATAGCTAATGTGAGGTTGAAGGCAACCTATTGTGTGAGCTATCTTTTATGAATACGTAACGTTAGCTAATAAACGATAGCAATAATACATTTGATGTAGCCCTAGCATAACCAGTTGGTCAGTAACTCGGACGGAATGTATCGATAAATTAGGTAATGCAAGGCAGTCTATTGTGTGTGAGTTTAGCCCCGTTTGGTCCAGAGAGAACTGGTAACTTAGCTAGCTAGTTATATTAGCTATATCATTTATGAATAATGTTAGCTAATAAATGATAATTCTCTCCGGACCAAGTGAAGTTATGAGGGCGCTACAACCAGCCATGTTCAATATACTAACGTTACTGTGTGACTGGGTTTTGCTGTGTATTTGAATGTATTCAATAGTAACGTTACTTTAGGCAGACAAACAAGCTAACTTAGCTAGGTAACGTTAGCTTTACCATTCGGTTACATCCCGGGTCCTCTCCTCGCGAAGACGTTGCTCAACTAATACAGCCATTTTATTTAGTTGTGAGGAGAGAGCTGGAAGGGGGCTGAGTCAGTTCACCAAGACACACCCTTTCACTCCTTGACCGTATGAATATTCGTAATATTACTACGTGGCATCATCGTCATATGACCACACCTACTCACGAGTTTCAGTTCAAATTGAAGCGGAAAAAAGGGCCTTAGAAAAGCCTCTGCAGTATCTCTTTAATGTTTTGATTGGCTGCTCTTTCCTTTCTCATGCTCTGATTGACATTCAACATTCCTAATTCACGTGAATGCTCCACCGAACTATATAGAAAACTAGAAACAACAAGCTGTATCTCTCCCATTCATTCTGTTGAAGCCAGCATTCTCCGCCCAATTTGCCCAAATCCCCACCCTTTCTGCCGTTCTTTTCCGTATCATGGGATGTGTCCGAATCAGAGCCCTGTCTTCTGCGCCCTGTCTCCTGTGTAAGTGTGTTGTTTAATGTGCACTGTTTAGCAGTCGGCGAAAAATATCTGCCATATCCGCACTGTGGAAGTGTCGTAACAGGTCATAAGACGTCCCACCAGTGTTGCCATGTCCGTGGTTTTACAGCTAAATTGATACTTTCAAAGTGCAGTCACGGGTAAAAATGAAAAGCCGCAAAGCACGCACTTATTTTAAAAAGTAAAAACATGATGATTTCTATTCAAAATAAGTTGGTTTTGGTTAAAAATAGCTTATAATTTGGGCTAGATTTGAGTCGCCATTTGGCTGGAAAGTCTTACAAGATCTGGCAACCCTGTGCACCACTCTGCGCTGCCATGTCACGTGTTGTTTTTGTTGTATTTGAAGGAAAACGTCAGCGAAGCTGCACATTTAAAAAAAAAAACTAAGCTTCACGTCATATTCATTTGACCAAAATGTTCGTGTGCTCCCGAATAGTCCCGAATGTACTCAGCGAAACCCCGGAAGTAAGTGTGTCATCCGGGTGTTTGAAGTATATTGCAATTTGAAAGATTTTCGCGTACTCTACGACTTTCTTGCCCTATCTACTCACCAAGGCTACTCAACATTGTGGAATAGTGTTGATTCGGACACGGCCATGGAGGCCAGTTTGCACCATTTACTAAGGATTGTGGGTAGCCCTCGCAGCCAATCACGGTTGCTTCACTCACGGCGTCCGCTGTGGTCCAAAAATCACGGCAGATTATTATTCAGATTATTTGAATAATCTGTCCTGATTTAGTAATTCCTCATTACAGCAAGATTTTAAACTATAGCCTACTGACAAAAAATGTAAAAGTTTAATAAGAATATCTTAAAGGCCCACTCAGTAATTTCGGTTGTTACTCGACGAAAATTACGTGCATGGCAACTAAGTACCTCGGCAGATCATGGTTCTCATATTTATTTATTTACAGTAACCAGCCAAAATAGGCTACATTAAGACAAAGCCATTTCCAAGGTTTATTTGGCAAAACAATTTTTCGATATACTATCTGACGAGTGAGCACGGTGAGCACGAGTGAATTAAAAACGATTATACATCCATTGATTATACATATAACCTCCTTGGATTATCACGTCCCTGACCGACGATCGATTACTTGCAGTTACCTAACGTTAGGATCCTCTAGCTAGCTTGTAGCTAACATTACCCATCTAGACTAATTAAAAACATTAAAGATTTTGGCTTAATTTCCAGAGATCATGATATAATAAATGGTCCTCATATATCTCAAATTAAATCTACTATTATACTCGAATTTAGGAGACTCTAACATCGTTAAAAAGTATGCAAATTAAGGCATGACAGTGCTTCCAATTTTGCTGGCAGTCTATGGGCGTAGACAGGGCGATGCACCATTACACGTCGCCCCCTTCAGCTTTTTTGGTGCTACTAAAAATCCCGGCTTCAAGACACGCCCACCTTGTTGTTTCTCGTTTTCAATATAGTTCGGTGGAATGCTCCATTGATGAGTTAACTATTTACTCGCTCTGTCGGGAACTGACAGTATTTGTGAAAAAATAAATCACAAATCATTCTTAACAATGTGCATTTGCTGCGACAGCGCTACGTTGCGTTCTTGGCAATCTAATGCGTTTTTAAATTGAATAGGCTGCATTGAATTAAAAAAACGATCCACGAGGAAAACTCATAAGGACAAAATTTCTAAATTGATGTTGTCACAAACGCAAGAATTTTGAAACTTTCAACGGCTAATAACTTCTAACTCCTTTGACAAGTAATCTATTTATGTCAAAGGAGTTAGGTGTTATTAGCCGTTGAAAGTTAAAAAATTATTGCGTTTGTGACAACATCAACATTCACTTTCAGCTGATGAAAGTGTATATCAAACGAATATCGAACATAATGCTATCTTTACCGCGGTTATCTTGTCCACGTATGCAATTATCTCATGGATGACTTTGTTACGCATGAGCATACATACATACATATATATGTATATAGTTAATAGCACTAACGTTAGCTTATATCTGTGTGACCGTAAACATAGCCAGCCATGCATCTAGCTAACATTGACAGAGTTATAAAAAATCCACGAGCTGGTTTATAAATTGCAAACGTATACATTAGCTGATCGACTTACAGTGTAGGACTCCTCGTCGCTTGTCATTGTCAAAATAGAATAAGCTTGTCTCAAAATATAATGTTGCTCTCGGCTCGTCTTGCGCTTCTGTTCGTTCAGTGTCCTCAACCTGGCAACTCGCGTGAGCTTCGAGTCTGGGGAGGAGGGGGGCGGGCGGAGACAACTCTCCAATATTGTGAATTTGGACTGCAGTACCCATTTTAAGCACTCGGTGTCAATGTTACATATAGCTCCTTTAACATATAGCAAGGTTGTGTCGTAGATGTAGAGGGTGAGAAAAATTTAAGTGAAATGGATTTGCATTTCAAGTTTCAAATAGTCAGATAAAGTGTGTACATTAACTTGAAAATGAAAGTGCAAAGTGGCCTTAGGCGGCAGTGTAGTATAATGGTTAGGGAACTGGACTTGTAACTGAAAGGTAGCAGGTTCGATTCCCAGGTAGGACACTGCCGTTGTACCCTTGAGCAAGGTACTTAACCTGAATTGCTTCAGTATATATCCAGCTGTATGAATGGATAAATGTAATAAGAAGTTGTGTAAGTCGCTCTGGATAAGAGCGTCTGCTAAATGCCTATAATGTAATGTAATGTAATGAATGTCATGGTTTTTGCGCACATCGAATGAAAACAAAATGCAATCGCCAATTTGCATTTTCATTTGGCTGCGGATATGCTTTCATAGTTTTGTGAATGAGGCCCATTGTTTATAAAAAATAAAATATTGGGCACGCCTCACTAAGCTGTAACTTGGTGGGTGGCATACCTGCCATCCCAAGGATAGTTAGTACAATTTGCATAATATTAAAGTCATAATATTAAAATAAAAAAATAATGTGCACTTGTTTCTAGTACTAGATTCACTCTGCAATCTACATTATTGCTGTTCATATTACTGCTGAAGCACATTCTCTCCTTGCAAGAGATCTGTGACAAAACAGCACATGTCCCACCTGCTGTCTCCTCACTAGCTCTGCAGAGAGAAGAGAGAACAGGTACTGGACACTGACGGCATAATATGGTATTTGAATTAAAGGAAATAAATAAACCCATGCGACTATTGGAAATTTGCTTCATGCAATAATGACAATTATTGTTGACAATCTATGATCCATGATATTCCGGTGCACTGAAGGAAGGAACAATAGGACATTCCCACTGGGAGAACTGGTTAAATACAATTAGCAATAGGGCATTCCCACTGGGAGAACTAGTTAAATACAATTAGCAATAGGGCATTCCCACTGGGAGAACTGGTTAAATACAATTAGCAATAGGGCATTCCCACTGGGAGAACTAGTTAAATACAATTAGCAATAGGGCATTCCCACTGGGAGAACTGGTTAAATACAATTAGCAATAGGGCATTCCCACTGGGAGAACTAGTTAAATACAATTAGCAATAGGGCATTCCCACTGGGAGAACTGGTTAAATACAATTAGCAATAGGGCATTCCCACTGGGAGAACTGGTTAAATACAATTAGCAATAGGGCATTCCCACTGGGAGAACTAGTTAAATACAATTAGCAATAGGGCATTTCCACTGGGAGAACTGGTTAAATACAATTAGCAATAGGGCATTCCCACTGGGAGAACTAGTTAAATACAATTAGCAATAGGGCATTCCCACTGGGAGAACTGGTTAAATACAATTATCAATAGGGCATTCCCACTGGGAGAACTGGTTAAATACAATTAGCAATAGGGCATTCCCACTGGGAGAACTAGTTAAATACAATTAGCAATAGGGCATTCCCACTGGGAGAACTGGTTAAATACAATTAGCAATAGGGCATTCCCACTGGGAGAACTGGTTAAATACAATTAGCAATAGGGCATTCCCACTGGGAGAACTGGTTAAATACAATTAGCAATAGGGCATTCCCACTGGGAGAACTGGTTAAATACAATTAGCAATAGGGCATTCCCACTGGGAGAACTGGTTAAATACAATTTGATATTATTACCTGTGGCAAACACACTCAGACAGGGGTTATTTTTTTATAGGTGAATACATCCTTGCTTATTTCATCAAGGCATTTTTATCAACTGCGTCAATTTTGTGAAAAGATGAACAATTGGAAATTCATCAGTAAGATATTCAAAATATGTTCCTTCCTCATAATGCACACACCAAACATAATTTTCATATTCTGGATTGGTTTTCTGCGTATAGTACAACGTCCATCCAAGGGATCTTTATACTCAAACACGCACACGCTCTTATGGCCAGGGAAACATGGCATTGGGGACCATTATGGTGATGCTGTAGAAAACATGATGGGGAAAACAATGTGTGATATTATGTGAAAAAGACTATATGAATAAAATGGCCTCATTAACTGCAGTACTATATTTATTTTTTCATCTTAAAAGGAAAGGTCTACCTGACACACACAAGTAGAAGCTCAATAGCTCAGTGGGAAAATATTTTAAATGTAATAAATATGGAGATACTGTATGTATATGAGAAATCAGAAAGGCAATAGAACCCCTATTACTAAGACTCTTATTGTGAAGAGAATTTTAAGAATGGCCCTTGTTTAAATAGTGAAACATTTTCAACATATAATTTTTGATATTCCCTTTAATTATATGCCCATATGTTGCTTATTTATCTAAGTGATGCATATTGACTAACATTGTGTCTTCATTAACTCCACTTCTCACTGGTTACTGCACAGATGTGCCATTCAAAACTCAATAAATCTTCTCTAACTCATTGGTTACTGTAGTGTAATTGTCTGCATGATGAACATGCTAATAAGATATGTGAATATGAATATGAATGTCCAATGCTGCATGCAGGCTTGGTTCCTAGAGAACATTATAGATATGTGAATATGAATATGAATGTCCAATGTTGCATGCAGGCTTGTTTCCTAGAGAACATTATAGATATGTGAATATGAATATGAATGTCCAATGTTGCATGCAGGTTTGGTTCCTAGAGAACATTATTTGTTTTCACTGCATATGGTTGCAGACTTGATTTCATAGATGCACGTGGTCCACCTTCTGTGTCCTGTTTTAGTGTATTTATTTGCTTCAGGGTTTATGATATTTGTTTATTTATTTATTTATTTAAAATTTTGTTTCAGATTTTTCCCCATTTAGTAGCCAATTGAACCCCTATTTTAATTCAATTCCCCCCATGTAGCAACCACTAGAGAATCACCGCTACACAACCTCGTCAGCCGGCGGTAGGACGGGAGGGCGCCACGTCCTCTTCAGGCCACTCCTCCGAGCTCCTGACCGTGATTCCAGCTCGCCCAGGGCCGCTATGCGCGCAGCGATTCTCTCCTCCCCCCTCCCCCCACCCGGAAGCAATTGCTGCTCCCATAGGGCGCCGGCCATGCTCGGATCTGGCAGGACCGGGGCGCGAACGCCGATCCTCGGAGCACAACCGCACCGACTGAAAGTCGGCGCTTTTTACCGCTGTGCGACGGCCTATGATATTTATTTTATACGTTGAACTGAATTATGATTTTAAACACATTGGGCTCTATCTTGACGATATTAGCGATTGGTCTAAAACGCAAGTGCAGTAAGGGCGTGTCCAAGTCGACTTTCGCTAATTCCCGACCAAATTATTTTCCCAGAAATAGGCTATAATAAAACAGAATTTTTTTTCCCCCAGTAGCCTACACCAGTGCTGTTATTTTACAAAATGTATGCGGTTTTATTTCGTTATAACACCTGCAACAGCTGAGAAAAAGCTACCAGAACTTGGCTTCCCTCTCAGCTCAGAAAACGACAAATTAGCCTGCTTGTTTAACTAATTTCATTTGATTATACAATGAAGCATTGTCAAACATCAGTTCCATGAGGCTGTTTTCACAGCAAACAGATCACAGTCAATGAATTTCGGGTAGCGAAGCTTCAAGCTTCAGCTGAAGGCCATATTCTAATATTCTGTGCATTCTAATATTGATTACAGAGTACTCGAGTACGTCAGTCGTGGGTGGAGTCTGGTTTCGGAAGTAAATTCCCTATGGAAGATAGAATGGGCTTCGGAGACTATCGACTATTTCTTGAAATCCGATTTATAGAATGAGCCAAAACGTTCCTGGATTAGCCTGTGTGGTACAAGGATATATTCCATATATCGCATGTTCCAATTTTTATTTTTTAAAGTAATGCATTAATGAATGTAGTTTGACTTGTAGTCCACTTTAATGGACTACATATCCAGTAGCCTACTGCAACGCACGGGTTCTCGACTGATAAGATATCATCATCTCGTCTGTCTGGCTGTGGCAGATGGGAGTAGGCTACTGCCGCTGAACGTTAGCTTGCTTAGTAGAGAACCCTGCCCGACAAGGTCAGAAACTGCGCTACGGTTAACCACATTAAGCAATTCTAGCTTTTAGTCCTTCAAGCTAGCTAGCTAACGTTAGAAAAAAGTGTTTAAAAACGGAGCTGTGTGCTAATGCTGGCTAATGTTATATGACAATGTCTGGAGACAAGGCTGCACGTTCGGAGCACCAATTTTGGTTATTTTTGTCATTAGTTACGTTATTTAATTAAATTGCAGGACTCCGTCTTGCTTTTTAAAAATGCTTTGGTCACGCAGCCTATT